>JAZKJV010009461.1:0-238152 GCA_037367405.1 Ottelia alismoides | reverse complement strand
TCCGTCAGGTCGAGACTCGTGGGAGGGGAAGCTGCAAAAGAAGGGATGGATTTTTTTTTCTTCTCTTGCTTAATTCTAGCCGTCCGATTGCGGATTGGTTAGATTAACTCATTTTTAACTCAAGGAAGTTAACTCTAGATGTGTCAATTTAACGGTAGGGTTCATGGGGTAAAACGGAGCAAGTTTACAGGGTCGAGGGAGGAATTACGATGTTTCAAAGGTTGTAGAGGTAATTGATAAAGATTACAGGGTCTGCCGGGTAAAAATCCCTTTGCTATAGTATTCCTATTACCTTCTATGTCGGATTGCTGATTTTTCTCTGAGCTGATTCTGACGTGGCATCTATTACTGATTATTGTGCTATTGCCGCCTTTTCTATTTTCAGACTCTAAGTTCACTTGCCCTCGTGTTTGCACTCCATCATTACAAACCGACTCCTCTGTATGTCATGGACGAAATAGATGCTGCTTTGGGTGGGTTGTTTTTATTCTCGTAATCATTTCCATGGTAAGTTTGCTACAACCGGAAGCTGATCCAAATTTCATTCTGCATTTTTGCAGACTTTAAGAATGTTTCAATTGTGGGGCATTATGTAAAAGAGAGGACAAAGGATGCACAATTTGTCATAATAAGGTATGCGATGTTTCTGATTTTTTTTTCAACCTCTTTTTGCTTAAGTTTGTCAGCCCTCGAGCCTGAGCTGACTGTTGTTATATTGGCATTTGAACATTCTGATCAACTACTGTCTGAAACATGATTATTTGATGCAGCCTCAGGAACAATATGTTTGAGCTAGCTGACAGGCTTGTTGGCATCTATAAGACGGATAATTGCACCAAGAGCATCACCTTTGATCCCGGAACGTTTGTGAACCGCCAGGAGGCGGCCATTTGAAAGAATGCACGGGCTTTTTCCTAGCACCGGTCCTTTCTAACAAATTAGGTCATGTTATTCCCATGTGCAAGATATTCATCGCTTGTAAAATCCTTTTGCGCTGTTTCGTTGCCATTAACTGTGCTTAGTTGCTTATCACATCTAATGTTTACATCTTGTGGCCCTGTTGACGATCTAGTGTAGAGATGTATTTAACAACCAAGCTTCATCTATGATACACGTCAGGTTAACCATGTATGGTAGATTATCAAACGGACTGGAACATGTTGGTAAAGGTTGTTGTATCGCTTCCATTTTGATACTGGATATTGGGTATATGAACTTCGGATGTGGATGCAGATGCACAATTGAAAATCACCATTGATGCACGTGAAGAGGATATTACACTACAACAATAGCGATTTGTTACCTTTCACGGCCACCAGAAAATTTCTTTATTAAAAGATGATCGTGGACAACTTACTCTCTTGTGGTTGTGATGGTAATGCTACCAACCGTTTGCTCTTATATGGTTCAAGATAAATTTATATTGATTGTTGCAATCAATCTCAATTAATATCATTATGCACCAAGATCTTGATGTGGTTTTATCTGTTACGATATTTATGTTATTCATTTCTATCGTCATTATTTATTTCTATCGTCTTGTTTATGTAATTTACCCATAAAGCTTTTCTCCTATATAAGAGAGCTCTAGGATTAGATGGAATACTATCGTTTTCATTCTGTCACTTCAACATAGAATTAGAGCGACGGTCCTAGACCGGAGCTTGTGTCCTAATTCCTTGTCCCCGCCAAAAGCCTCACGCATTGTCGTCGTACACTCTGCCCTCGCACTCCCTGTGCTTCGCCGTCATGCGTGCTTGCACCTCCACGCTCTCGCGTGCTTGAGCGCCCTCGTGCTCTCGCGTGCCCTTGGGCCCTTGCGTGCCCTTGTGTGCCCTCGTGCACCTGTGCTCTTGCATGCCCTTGCGTGCTTGCATGCTCGTTTCGTTGCTCCTTGTGTGGTATGTGCCTCCTGTGCGCTGTAGCGTCTCCTGTGCATCGTCTTTAAGTCCTAGCGCCTCCTGCGCCCTAATGTCTCACGCATACTCGTGAGCATTATAGCCTAACTCTTCAAAGGAACCTTCAAGGCATGTAAGGGGTTGTTGTATGAGTCTACACCCACAGCTGCCACCATATATGTCTGCGTAGGCAGTCTTGTCTAAGTTTTCTAACCCCAGTCGATAGAGATTGTTGTCATCATGTCGGATAATAAGGTAGATATTCCATCCCTGGGTGCCTTCAAAGGTCCAACACTCAATTTGAAGATGGATGGAACGAACTATGAACTGTGGGCCATGCAGTTCATGAGTTTGATGTAGTGCAATGGCAAGAAGCATATCCTCACACAAGAGGAACCTGCTGATAAGACTGGGGTTAACGCCTCATGGGAGGCAGATGATGCCTATGCACGCGTGTGGTTATCTGGCACAGTGTCAATGGAGATAGCCAATGACATTCTAAGTTAGCCCACAACGAATGCTATGTGGGATATCCTTGCTGCTACATACTCTCCTGCGAAGAACGAGTCGAAGATTCCGCAGCTTCAGCACGACAACTTCAGCTCGAAGCAGAATGGACGTCCTCTCCATACCCCCGTATACCTATCTAAGGGGTATGTTTGAGAAGTTACATGGTTATATTCCTTCGACAACTACCCTAGAACAACTCAAGGCGTATAGGGATTCAGTGATGACATGAGTATTTCTAGCAGCACTTGATCACGAGTATGATGCAGCCAGAGCACATATTCTTACTGATGCTACCATACCTCCTATGGAGGAGTCATATCGCAGGTTGAGTAGACTCTCCATATCTCATGGTGGATCGCACCTGTCTCAGACGTCCTCAGCCATGGCAGCATCTCGTGGTAGGGGAGGATATCCACAGGTTCGAGGTCGAGGTGGCTGTGGCAGGGGAGAGGGTAGTCGACCCCCTCGGCAGCTGTGTACTTACTGTCGAAGATCAGGTCACACTGAGGAAACATGCTATTCCAAGCATGGGTTTCCTACTACTACATCTCATGTTGCAGAGCAGACTCAGCAGGAAGGGTGTCCTTCCCATGGTTCTGATCAGAGGTTTGATGATCTGGTGACGCGACTTAGAGAGATTATGCCTAGCCAGGAGTCAACAGGTTCTTCAGGATCTTCAGAGGTAGCTTCATTAGCATCAACATCCTTGTCAGGTACATCATATGCTCTTACTAGTTGTTACAGGGTAGATTTATCAGAGTGGATCATGGATTCAGGAGCGTCTCACCATCTATGTGGTGACAGAAGTCAGCTGGATGATTTCGTCAGTCTCAGTCACGACGATCAATTGTGATAGCTGTTGGGACATTCCATTACTGGTCAGGGGGGTGCGGTTGACTCCTGTGATACAACTTCAGGACATCCTCACGGGCAGAGTGATTGGAACTGGCCGTGCGCAATGGGGTCTCTATAGACCGGTGCAATCTCCATATGCAGGTGTCTCTTATCTTCATGTTGGATCTGTTTCTCCCTACACATGGCATCTCTGATTTGGTCATCTTCCTCTGCAGAAGATGGTTCATGTTCTTCCACATATTTCTCCTCGTTCTACGTTTTAATGAGGCCTGCCATCTTGGGAAACATCATCGGTCTTCTTTCCAGAGTCGTCTGGGTCCAAGTACTCATGGTCTGTTTTGTTGCTTCATTTTGATATTTGGGGTCCTAGTCGTGTCCCTGATCTCCAAGGACACAGATTTTATCTTGTTGCTGTGGATGAGTTCTCTAGATTGTCTTGGATTTTCCTTCTTACTGATGTTGGTCATGTTATTCAGTCCTTTATTAATGAAATAAAGAATATTTTTTCTGCTAGAGTCAAGTACATACGGTCTGATAATCCTCTACAATTTTGCAGTACCCAACTCTCTTAATTCCTTAAGTCCCATGGGATTGTGCATCAGACGTCTTGTGCATATACCTCCCAACAGAATGGAGTGGTTGAAAAGAAACATCGCCATCTTTTGGATGTTACCAGAACCCTCTTGATTCGGAGCCGTGCTCCTCATTCCTATTGGGAAGATGCGGTTCTAACTGCTTGCTATCTGGCGTATGCCTTCGTTGGTGTTAGGGGAGAAGATCCCGTTCTTGATTGCGTTTCCCGAGACAGATCTTTTCTCCCTTACGCCAGGTGTCTTTGATTCAGTTGCGTTTGTTCATCGATTCTCTCCTAGTCTTGACAAGCTCTCTCTCAGAGTTGTCAAATGTGTGTTTGTGGGGTATTTCAAAACCCAAAAGGATATCGTTGCTTTGATCCTGTTTGACGACGATACTATGTAAGTGCTGATGTCACTTTCTTTGAGCCCATTATGTATTTTTCTCCTATAGGTGACAGACTTACTCCTTCAGATGATGGAGAAGATATCTATATGCCTCCTCCTCCATCAGTAACATGCTCTACTCCATCAACACCACCACCACCGCCGCCGCCGTCTCCTACTTTCTTTCCTCACGTCTACTGGTGACGCCCCCTGCTCATGTGCCTCCTCAATCATCCAGCACGCCTGAGGTATGTACTGAACATTTGAGTTCTTCTGATGACATGGGTGATTTGCATGCATAGACTGAGGTACAGGGCACATATGATATCTACTCCACCAGTTGATGATCTAGATATCCTATTGCACTTCGGCGGCAGAAGCGTGCACGGACAATGAATCCTAAATATGAGATGGAGTTTGGTTCTCAGGTTTCCTTGGAATGTTTATCCAAGGACTTTCAGCAGTTTGTTGTAGGATTATCGGCTGTAGAGATTCACGGTTCTATCAGGAGGCACTGCAGATCATTCAGTGGCGTCTAGCTATGGAGGAGGAGATGGCAGCGTTACAGTCGCAAGGTACGTGGAGTGTCGTACATCTTCCACCAGGTGCGTCTGTTGTAGGCGGTAAGTGAGTTTTTACTGTCAAGCATTAGGTTAATGGTACAGTTGATCGATACAAGGCCAGGTTGGTTGCTCGTGGGTTCACCCAGACATATGGGGTGAACTATGAGGACACATTTTCCCTAGTGGTGTGTCATGCTACCCTACGGATCCTTATTAATGTTGCTGTCGTACGTGATTGGCCCCTTTTTAAGTTGGATGTCAAGAATGCTTTCTTGTATGGTGATTTGTAGGAAGAGGTCTATATGCAGAACCACATGGGTTTGCTGTTGAGGGGGAGTCTAGTACGATGTGCCACCTTCATAAGGCCATATATGGCCTTAAGTAGAGTCCGTGGGCTTGGTTTCAGAAGCTCTCGGAATTGATTGAACGAAAGGGGTTTGTCAGATCTACGGCAGATCATACTCTCTTTGTAAAGAGAGACCAATGATGTATTGTGGTCATCTTGGTTTATGTTGATGATATTGTTACCAGTAGCAGTGATGAACATGGCATTCAAGCAGCTAAGGATTTCCTTGGACAACAGTTTGTTACCAAGGACCTGTGTACACTTCGTTACTTTCTTGGATTGGAGTTTGCACGAAATCGGCAAGGCATGGTTATGACACAAAGGAAGTATGTTACTGATCTGTTATCTGAGACATGTATGACAGGATGTAGACTAGCTACTACCCCTATGGATCCTAATGTGAAGCTTTATGATGATGAGTCTGAGGAGGTGGACAAGAGACGATACGGAGAGGTAGTGGGGAAATTATTGTATGTTACTATTACCCGCCCTGATATATCGTTTGCTATGAGTGGGGTAAGTCAGTTCATGGAGCAACCCAGGCATGCTCACATGAATGCAGTTTATGATCCTGAGATATCTGAAGTCATCTCCAGATGCTGGTCCTCTGTTTAGAAGAGATATCTCTTTCAGTTACATGGTGTGCAGATGCAAATTATGATGGGTGTCCTAATAACAGAAAGTCTACTTCAGACTTTATTGTATTTTTTGGCAGCTCACCAGTATCTTGGAAGAGTAAGAAACAAAATGTCATTGCTCGATCCAGTGCACAATCAGAATATAGGCCAATGGCCCAAGGTAGTACTGAGATGATGTGGGTTAAACCTGTCTTGACTGATTATAACTATTGAAGTACCTCTTCCTGTGCATCTTAACTGCGATAATCAGATATCTTTGTTTATAGCTAATAATCTAGCCTTTCATGAAAGGACAAAGCACATTGAAGTGAATTGTCACTATACTCGTGATCTGATCCAAAAGGGGCTCATCTCAACATCTTATGTATCGTCAAGAGATCAGATTGCAGACATGTTTACAAAGGCTCTTGCTAGAGGTCCATTTCATCATTGTTGTTCCAAGATGAGCATGATAGATATATATGCTCCATCTTGAGGGGGATTGTTATGATATTTATGTTATTCATTTCTATCGTCGTTATTTATTTCTATCGTCTTGTTTATGTAATTTGCCCATAGAGCTTTTCTCATATATAAGAGAGCTCTAGGGTTAGATGGAATACTATCTTCTTCATTCTGTTACTTCAACATTATCTAATCGAATCTTCATCAAAGATGACATCGAATTTAACTGTATCGTATATGTTGTAACTTTCCTAAGAGAATTTATTTCTTAGTTGTTCTTGAGATATTGGGCAAATGTCCATTAACATGCTTTCTATTTCTATGAAACTGTGTTATATGCAACAAATAGTGTTTCTAAATGCACGACTTGCATTTGCTGCTCTATAGTATCCTTTTCTTCTTAGAACTGTTAGATGGTGCTCGAATTGTGGATGAAGATGATCACGAGGATTGTTTTCAAGTTTGTTTCCTGTCCTTACAATTGTTTTAATGTTCAGTAGCAATGATATTTGTTGCCGTTGAAAGTAATTAATATTTAAAGAAGGTTTTTATCATTTGTATCCCTAACTTTGCAGTATCGGTTATGTCTCTCCCTTTTTGTAATTTAGTTGTGCACTTGACGTTTTACAAAATTCACAAAACTAGTCTAATCATCATTTTTTTACAATATGCAGTTATATTTTACAAAATTATTACAAAATTTTAGTAAATTGGCAGTGGCTTTTAAAACACAGGGAAGATTCTTCATTTTAAGGGTCTCATATACATATAATACATAGAGAAATTTTTTTCAGTGAGCGTTGAGCCCATTAGAATTGCAATGAGCGTATTGATTTTTATTTAAGTTTCAATCATTTTGAGCATAATAATTATTGATTTACAGTTATACATATTCTTAATGTTTTTTATTTAAGTTTCAATCATTTTGAGCATAACAATTATTGATTTACGGTTATACATATTCTTAACTGCTAGTAACCAGTTTCATAAAAACTTGAAATTAATATGGAATGATTATATCTGTATCTGTATTATTGGTGTCTTTTCTATTCTTACTAATGACTATTTTCTATTAATTTAAAGTTAACTTGTTGTGAAAATGATTATTAATAATAAAAATGCGATATGAAAAGTTGTAAACACATGAGTATTACGCTCAAAATGATACAAACCATTAGTAAAAATGAGTGTGTTCATTTACATATAAATAAACACGTACATGTACATATAAATAAACACATACATGTGTGCGTGTTTATGTGTTTCACATTATTTAAACTAGTCCACCTAACCAAGATATTGGTTGTCAACTCATCTATATAAAATTCTTATTATACTCTCCATATTCATTCACTAACTTAGATTCAATTGTCTTTCTGTATCATGTAATATAGACATATTTTTAATCTAACATGGCCATCCACTTAATATAAATCTATGACATTCCCCATGCATGTGTTGTGTATATTTGATGTCACTACATGGACCTTATGCATTATGTGTTTCTCGCGAACTAAATGTCAACATGTTGTGCATCTTCAATAATTTCATTCAATTTGTGTTCTCAAACAATTTGTACATTTAATTGATTTATAATTGACTCTATGTTGAATGCATTTGCGAAATTTCTCTATAACTTAATTTTGTTATTTTTTGTAAGAATATATTGTATGAATGATTAGTTTAATATTTGATTTTATATGAGATGTGTGTATACCCGTTAGGTACACAGATACTCGATGGGTATATGGGTATCCATTTAGAATTACCTAACTAATGAATAAGTGGGTTTGGGTAGTGATTTTATAAATGGTTATAGGCTTGGGAATACCAAAACTCGCCATGAAATTGGCCCACCAACATTCCTACATAGGCACACGCACAGACACATACACACAGACCCGTACAATCACATACTCACTCTCTCACACACACAGACCCACACACACATAAACATGCATGCACGCACGGAAGCACGCGTGCGCGCGCGCACACACACACACACACACACTCATGCACGCACGCGCGCGCGCACACACACACTAACTACCCATTATGCGCGCGCGCACGCGCACGCACGCACGCACACACACACACACACTACATTACACCTTACACAGGTAGAGACACACACACAACACACAATGAGAGAGAGATACACACACACATACAAACACAACACAGACACACACATAGACATATGGACACACACACATTAACTTTTTACTTTTCTATTAATGTTTTTTATATTACTTTCTTCCTTAAGTTATTTGCATATTACTTATATCTTATGTTACAAGATCAGTAATGTATATGTAATTATCAAGTAAATGATTGTTATGAGATCATTAATACTAGAACGGTTGACAGTAATCTACATACGTAATATTACCTTGTGTAGAATATCAATTATTAAGGACATTACTCAAGTAATCTATTAACATAGAATAAGTAATATACGTAACTCAAACAAAATGCTAGCAACTCAAACGACAAGCATGAATATTTACAAATTGGATTTTGTTAGTAACTAGAAACCAAATGAAACAATGCTGAATACAAAGTTGGTAGCACAAATAAGTGTAACATATATTCAAAGATTCAATAGCATTATTGTAGTAATTATCTTTATGTGAAAAGTAAGTGGCAACGAAACATTAGTAAATCATCAAATAATATTAGTAAATAGAATGAAAAACAATACACATCCTTTGTATTGATATTCGTAATTAACATTTGTATAGAGTGTAATAATGAGTGCAACAATACTGACAAACAAAATAATATTACTAAAGATTTTGCGTTATATACTGATCATTCGTGGATTGTTACTTACGTATAAGGATTAAATTTGGAATGACCATTACATAGCATGTGTTATTAAATTTCCTTATTTGTCATCATACAAATAAGGAATCACTAAGATCCTCAAACAGCCAGCAACATAACAAGGAAACCTTTTTTAAATAGATCGTTAGATCAAAATCTTACGAATGACATTGTGTGCTTATTGAACCTAATAGGCATATGATCCATTGGATGGAATCCATATATATAAGATCCATTTCAAGGAAAAACATAATGTCCTTAATAAAGTATTGCAATACAAAAATTTTGGTTCATAACTATAACACTTTTTTTTAGCAAAGTCCTTTGAAGTCCTTTACGGATTCACACTAGATATGACTCTTCTCATTTTTTAGAATACCTTTGCAGATGTCACATATTATAATCACCACAAAAATAAAAGTAAATCCACCAAACAAATGCAACTCTGAGAACATATTTGTTTTAACATGGAAACCAGATTGAGTAAAAACATGACCTCAGCCACTAACTCAAAATTCATGATCGACCTTGTCAATCAATTATTCCACAATTATACTTTAGAATAACTACTCTACTCCATGCTAAAGATCGGTCAATGTCCTTAGGGACCCGCCATCATCTCCTCTTGTTGTTTCAACTCCTCTTGTTATTGTTAACTTGAGTAAATTTATATTTTTTTTTGAAATTTTCCCAACGTTTTAACATAAAATTTTTCTCAATTACCTTGTCACTCCTGTGTTCAGTATAATTCTAGAGACCCTATTAGGTGACTAACTCTTACACCAAGACTAATGTGGTTAACTCCCATCTATTTGACTTTAAAGTTAACTGAATCTGACAAAAAATGCATTATTCGCCCTTCAAGTTATCAAATTTACAGAGCACTACCCTCCCTTTCCTTCCCCCACTCCATCTCCTTACCATACATCATTGTCTCCTCCAACCCATGATCATTGCCTCACATGCACATGTACCTACGTAGTGTAGAGTCAGCCCCACATTCGTAATATGGTTTATACTCATTTGTCTTTCTGAACAAGATTTGTTCCTTTGTTCTCACCACGTAAAAGGATGATGATATCCTCCATGCAACAATTCCCTGTGATCTGATCACATTAGGTTAGGGAGCAAGACTGAGACGAGCTCCTCTGCATCCCCAAGCACACTACCCTCCTCGACGCACAACAATGGTGACTACATCCGCCAACATGTGATATTTGTACATAAAATCTAGTCCTTGTGAATGGCCATAGTTACATGCTCTTATTTTACAATGGTAGGGATGATTGCTTCATCATCCTCTATGACCCCCTCGGTGAGTTTGGGGTGTATATAGCTTGTCCAGTGATCTACAAAAATCTCCCATGACCCCAAAATAGTTTTTAATTCCATTTGTTGTGTGAGTTTGTTGAATCGAATAAGGAGAGATTTGAGTTCCCTAAAACAATCTTTCTCATCTCATTTTGAGAACAGTGGATTTATCTTTGTTTTTTGGGATTTTACCCGGCAGACCCCTATAATCTTTGCCAATTACCTCTACGACCTTTGAAACATCGAAATTCCTCCCTCGACTCCATAAACTTGCTCCGTATTACCCTAAAGACCCTACCGTTAAGTTAACTAGTTTGGGTTTAAGTTGAGTTAATCTAACCCTAGCAAATCCAAGGGTAGTTTTTCTTCCACTTTCCCTCCTTTCTTCTTCTCTCCCCCTCCTTCCTCTTCCACTCTTTCTCCTTCCTTCTTCATTCTTGCTGGACGAAGTCGTACTCTCTCCTTCTTCTTCACTCTTGCGCGTTATGAGGGGAGGTCGTCGTCATGATCCACGTTGGCCTTCCATCTTTGACATGTTGGTCACGACTTCACGATGGCCCTTCTTGGCAAAAAGTCTTTCCGATGTCTTCAACGTCATTAAAGGAATTTGATCGAGCTATGGAGATGAAAGGATCTTTGTGTTGACAACCAAAGATCAAAAGCTGCTGGATCAGACGATGTTGCGACTGGGGAGGATAGTCGTGAATGCAATGTTGAGAAGATCGGTGATGGTGAAGCAAACGAGGAAGAGATTGAGCAGTAGGAGAAGTTTAAGGGGAGGGTGAGGGGCAGGGGGGGCTTCGAATCGAGCGGCGGGGCGGCGGGGCTTTGGGGGGGGGGGGGGTTGTCCATTGAATCGAGCGGCAGGTCGGGGGTGGGGTGCTTTCAATCGAGCGGCGGACGGGAGGGGGTGGTTCTTGGAATCGAGAGGCGGGGGAAGGGGTTCCTTCGATCTCGGGGGGGGGGGGGGGGGGGGGGCTAGGGCTTCGGATCGAGCGACATGTCGGAGGGTGGGGGTGCTTTCAATCGAGTGGCAGACGGGAGGGGGTGGGTCTTCGAATCGAGCGATAGAGGGAGGGGTTCCTTCGAATCCGCACGGAGGGGGGAAAGCAGGGGAGGCGGTGCCGGGAGAGGGGGGGCTTTGACTGACATGCAGGAGGGGGAAAGCAGGGGAGGCGGCGCTCGGGGGGGGGGGGGGGGCAGCAGGGGAGTGGGATGGGACAGGGGACGCGAGCTGGGCCAAGCTTCAGGCGACGTGGGTGGGGGGGAGCAGGGGCTTTGAGCAGAGGGAGGCGGTGGTCGGGGGGCATCGAGCAGAGGAGTGGGATGGGGCAGGGGATGCGAGTGGGGCCATGCTTCAAGCGGGTGCGGGTGGGGGGGAGCAGGGGAGGCAGGGCTGGGGCTTTGGGCGACGTGGCGTGGGTCAGGGCTTCGAGGAGGACGGCGGGGAGGGCAAGGGCTGAGGGTGTGGGGGTGGGAAGGATACGCGGAGGTGGAAGAGGGGGAATGGCATTGAATGTAAATTTGACAAACAAAATGGGTATAATGTAAACGAATATAACAAAATCCGGTTAGTTTTGATGGGCAAATGGATGGGGGTTAACCACAGAGTCTGTTGGGTAAGGGTTAGCAAGTTTACGAGGTCGAGGGAGGAATATCGATGTTTCAAAGGTCGTAAAGGTAATTGACAAAGATTATAGGGTCTGCCGGGTAAAAATCCCTTGTTTGCTACTCCTTGACCATCTCAAAGTCGTTGCTTACTCCATTACCGCCCCCACGCAATTGCACCCCATCTCACACGCGCATTAGCAACTGCATCTATCTTCATCATAGTGTCAGCACCGCTGCCTCCTCTCTGCCACCTCCTCCCAAGTTTGACCTCGTCTATGGAACCTTTGCTCAATAGCTGTACCGCGAGCTCCAAATCGAGGCCCTCGTGGACTTCAAGTTTGACCTCCACGACTTTCAAGTTGTGGAGTGCTGTAACAGTGGAGGGACGCTCAATAGCAGCACCTGCTGTAACAACAGAGAATCCGTGCCCCTGCTTGGGACCCCTCCTCCTAATAAGTCGTCATAATCCCCCCACCTTCGCCTTTGACTCGGACTCGCTTGGCCCAACGCCTCTCCTCCCTCTACCACCTCCACAGCGATCTCCTCTCTGGCTCCACCTCCTTCCTTATTCTGCAAACGAACACCCCCTTAGTATTCTATATAATTCCATCATTCCTAATTGCTCCTAAAACAAAAATTTGTAGTTGCACAATTGACTTGTTTGTGACTTCTTGTTAATTAATGTAGATTCTTTGTAACAATCAAGATCATTGTGTTTAGTTCATTAAAAATAAATAATCATGTATCATTTTTAGTAGTTTTTAATTGCACAATCTTATATCAATATTACGTTTGATTAGATCCAAAATGAAAAGAAAAAAAACTTATCTTACGGCTGGGAAACTCGAGTACATTGATGGTATGAATTACAAGCTGCGGAATTGAAAAATATACTTCGGTCTATTACACATCAACATGTACTCCACTACAGGTAAATCTAAGCATATATTGTTTAAAAATCCAATAATGGAAGAAATCAAGCCATGTAAATAACGGTCGAAAAATCACAGTTAATATATGAATTTTATGTTAACATACATGAATTTGAATCTGATAAAGATCTTTAGGACATGTAAATCAACGTACAAACTCTTGATTGTGGCTAAGGACAAATATCTTTCAAAATTGAAAGTGAGCATTTAGTTTCTTCTACACAAGTGTAACTCACTTAGAATAAAGAAATTCGAAAATGTCCTAGAGTACATGAATGAGATGATCATGATGGCTAAAGCTCCAACGATTGTTGAATGCGTGGTTCCTGAGAGGAAGCAGCAATCTTTCTATGAAGCTTCATGCCATTTTTAAACATGGACGCCATATCTTTAATGATGAAAGACACCATCAAGAATGTGACGGAATTGCATGTACAATTGTTAATTAAGTAGGATCTCTCAAAGAAAGATTACAAGTTGAGATATTTGAGGACGATGAAGATGACAAGTCAAATCTGGTGCACGCCAAGAAAAGTTCATGACCATTCAAGAAAAACTTCAAAGGAAAACTGAGAAATACCCATATGATTCCTGCTATAATTGCAGTGTATGAGAATAAAGGTAAGTATAAGATGAAATTTGCAATTATCATTGACTATAACTGTGTAATTTGCAACTTGTAATGGGTGAAAGATTGACTTTATAATTATGACTCTTGAGAGTTGAGAATTATGAGATGTAAGGAAGGAGAGATAGAGGAGAGCGATGTGGAGGGGAAAGCAGGAAGAGGAGCAAACTTCACTTGTTGCAACAGGGGAAGTTGTTGGATTTGTTTAGTTGGTGTGAATTTTTGATTGCGAATTATCAAAAAAATTCAATAAAAATCACCATTAGCTTCGAAATAGATGATTTATCCATCGAAATATAAAATATTTGAGGTTTGATGAATGGATGTGATGAAGAGAGAGTAATTAGAAGAGAAAGAAAGAAGAAGAATGGAGGAAGAAGTTGAAGAGGAAGATGCTTTGCATGGAGATATACCTCAGATTTGATGGAGGGAGTCGCATGGGAAGGTGCTCAACAAAGCACCAGTTGACGCTCGAGGGTGCGGCATTTCCCGAGCTTGAGCAAGTCTCCACGGAGGTACCTGCATCAGGAGATGTTTCACCTCCTAGATCTCGCTAGAGGGAGGTACTGGTCATTGCTTGGCCATGGCATGTCTAGCTGTGAGTGCTTGGGGGCTCGGGTCATCTCTCACAAAATGGCAGATACGTCTAAGGACTTTTGTCATGTGAACATTATTTGACCAACAAAATGATAGAAAAACCTTTCTCAATAGGAAGTCAGTCACCTGAGTTATTACGCTTATTCCATTCAGACAAATGTTGGCTACTGAGTGTCAACATATACTGGAATAAGGAATGCTTTATAATATTAATTTATGATTACACAAAGTTCGCATATATATATATATATATATATATATATCTTAGGAAGAAAGGTAGATGATTTGAAATTTTCTAGAGATATAAGACAGAAATGGAGATATAGAATAGGGAAATATAATTAGGACCTTCGGGTTGATAAAGGCGCATAAATAAACATTAAAGGAGTTTGAGAGATATTGCATTCAAGCAGACATTTGTAAACATATTACAATGCCACAACAAAATGACAAACTTGCAAGAAAAAAATAGAACATTGAAGAATGCAATAAGGTGTATATTGTTAAACTATGACAACTCAAAGAAATTTTAAGGAGAAGTGGTATTGATCGCTAACTACATACAAAAAAATTCCAACCAAGTTTGTACAATCAATACTATATAAGTTTTGATATTAAATGAAACCCACACTCGAAAAAGGCGAGCGCTTGTCTCCTGGAGTAGAATGATCCATCTGATGAGTCTTTGATTTGGCATCCTTCTTATTTTGCAAGTACTTGATGGCAGAATGATCGGTGTAAACAATTTACCGATGATGACCAGTGGTATTCCTACCTTTCCCCACCGCGCCTGTAGGATGGAAAATCAGGGGGGCAATAGGGGGGTAATGAAGATAACGGAAAATGAACCTCGAAAACTCACCCTCCTCTTTTCCCTCCGCTAGCCTCACAACTATCTGACCACCCACCCCCGACATCATCGAGGGTTGATATCAAGCGCCTAGTCATCAGTGGCTTTCAGGTTTACGCAGTAAGTGAGACCTTAGTTGACCTAAGCCGCACCATTACTGCTGGGGTGGGGCTCGGCCTCCGAACCGTACGTGGGACGAGTTTCTGCCTCATACAACTCGGGCGGGGGAAGTTGAGGAGACCCTGCCGGTCGGGACGGACATGAAAGGAAGAAGCGTCCTTTTTTTCCCCAACGTCATTATAGGCTTCGCGTTCTTGACTTCGGATCCAAGCAAGTGTGATCTGAATTTTTCCAAGGCGAAAATGACTACTAGTAGCTCTTTTTCAGTGATTGTTTTGAGCTTCATCTAATGTTCTGCTAGCATAGTGAAGAGAAAATGGTAAACCATATCTCCTATGTCCCAAAACCGCTCCAATGGTGTAATCTGAAGCATTTGTTGTGATCTCAAATGGTAGAGACAAATCTGACGATTGTAGGATAGGGGCCTGAGTGATTAATTCTTTCAGAAGATTAAAGGCTTGAAGAACTCTGGCATCTACAATAAAATCAGTCTCCTTGCCCAAAAGCTCAGTCAGCGATTGAGCAATTTTGATGATGTCTTTTATGAATCTTCAATAAAATCCCACATGCCCAAGGAATGACCAGACTTGCTTCAAATTTATAGGTGGATCGAGCTTGGAAATGACGTCCACCTTTGTAGGATCAAAGAAATTTTACACTAACGAATGCAGTAAGGTGTATATTGTTACACTATGGCATCTCAAAGGAATTTTAAGGAGAAGTGGTATTGATCGCTAACTAGATACAAAAAAATTCCAACCAAGTTTGTAACATCAACACCATATGAAATTTGGAATTACATGAAACCCACACTCAAAAAAGGTGAGCACGACTGGGCATAGACTGGGTGAGTATGTGTCCTTGCACACGTCTGGGGATCACTTAGACAACACATGTGCTCTCCCACTTGAATTTCAACGCATGTCGTTAAGTGGAACATGGTGGAATTTTGAGCGAGCATCGTACAAGTATTAGGCGAGGACATAATTGTGCTTACCCGCGCCTGCTACACAGAATGCATTTGGGCCCTTTCTTCCTCATTCTTCAAGAGAAAACTCCCCAAGACCCTCCTCCGACGAATGTTGCTCCCGATCCAGAGTCTCCAACGACCCTTGTTTGGATCATCCACACACACTCGTCCCTTCCTTCAGGAATTCCATCCCTTCCTCTCTTTTTTTCGTGCACAATATATATGTATGAGATGTTAGTGTTTATGATTTTTGGTTTGATTATGTTGTTTGTGATTCGAGTTTTTTACTATGTTGTTTGATTATGTAATCATTAGATTGATATAGAATAAATGTTACATTTTATTATTGTAGACTAACCAATATGCAATTCAAGATGAACACAAAGATATGATGAAATGCTTAAACCACTACTATTAGGGAAAACAATGTGATATGTGCACAGATTCATCGTTTTAAAAAAAACCAAAGATATAGTGGTTATAGTAGACACATTTAGGATGTGTAAATGTTAATATAGGTGTATTAATATGTGTAACCGTAGGCACTTGTTAGTATAGTGTTACTATGCTTGTGTAGGTGTTTATAGGATGGTAATGAGTATACTTATGTGTAGTGTAGCATGTGTACTATGTGTAGGTGATGCAAATATGTGTGTATCTGGTGTGAGTGAGTGATGGTCCCAAATCCACCTCTTTTATTAAGGTCGAACTCAGGGAGCGATGATTTTTAGTTGTATGATTTTAAATTACTCCAAATAATTGACTAAATTGTAATGGTAATTTCTATGATAGAAAATAAGGCATAAAGAAAAAGGATTCAAAATATAAATAAAGAAAGCAAAAGAATAAATAGAGAAAGAAATGGACAAAATGATTTGTGAATATATCTATCTTTATCCTCAAGCAAGGTGATCGATGAGATCCTTAAATTAATTCACATGCCTAGGAAATATATTCAAATTAATATTAAGAAAATCAAGCTAAAATTTTGAAGTGATAAACACTCATGCAAAAAGAGATCAATAAAGAGATTTCTTAAGTGGTTTTGATGTCTAATTTCCTTGTAATTTTATAATCAAAGAAATGAAAATTTTTTGTCACAAAAATTGTTAGGGAAATAAATTAATTATACTTCCTCAATTTAGGCCCTACAAATAGATCAGATTTTCTCAAATTAAACTACAGAAGTTATATCAAATGAAACCTGCATATGCCAAATAATCTCCAGATAAAAAATTAATTTCAAATAAGTTATGATCAAGTAACTAAGCATACAATTGAAGAGGTATGAAATGAGATTCAAAACGACATATTATATGAAAAATTTGAAGTTTGAAAGTGAAAGATATGATAAAATGATGTTCTGGGGACTAAAATGTAAAAAAGAAGTTTCTATCTCAAAATGACCCTGGAAGGACTTATCTTTAATTTATAGAACTCAGGAGGCTTCCTTGAAATTCTCCAAGTGCACGGTGGTAGATCTATAATTTTGAAGACCCAACGGAGCTTGGATGCAAAATTTCCCAACGGGCGCAAGATCTACACATGTTAAGGACCTGGATGTAATTATTGAAAGGCAAGAGGGTCCTGCTGTTAAATTCCCCACTCACGTACTTCTTTCACATGGAGGCTAGGCGTGGAGAGAGGGTCGGGGTCAGGCATACACGTGGTGAAGTTGCGAGGCTCTGGAGGCGATTTGGGTGTCTTAAGCCTAGAGGTGAGGATGGAGGCTAGGTGGAGAATCTAGACCATAAGATCTGATGAGATCAACAATCCATACACATAGCGATGGTAGAAAACACTAATGCTCTGCAATTCTGATCGAAGGCTCCCAGAAGCTTGATCCTTGATCGTAGGATGAAGATCCAACGAAGCATGTGCTTTGTCGACCTCCTCAATTGGTGGCGGAGAGGTTGTGCTCCAATGAGCCCACCTGAGCACCACTGTGGTCTTGGGGGTTAGATAAGGGACCAGATGACTCGAGAAGACTACGTTGAGGATGCTGGTGACGTCTCAGAGCTGCGACGATGCCGAAGGTGGGGAGGCAGAGCTTTGTTGTTAGAGGAAGAGAAGGTAAACAGAGGCGTGTCGCTCCTTCTTATCAATGAAGGCAAGATGTTCCTGCAGGGTTAGATGACAAAAAGACGATGTGCGGGGGAAGTGGAGTGAAGGCCTGGATGTGTGCGGAGAAGGACGGTGCTCCAAGTATGTGCAATACCTGAAGGAGGAGTACAGTAGGGGAGGTTATCGAGGAGAGGAGAGGTGCTAGTGAGGAGTCAGGAAAGATCGTAGGATTGAGGTGGAGATGATGCGATGCTCAGATAGACAAGAGGTGCTATGAATGAGAAAACAAATTTGGAAGAAATTGAAAGAGGGCGAGATCTGTGGACTGTCTGGAGTTCGACAGAGATTGGGAGTGCAAGGCGGAGCTGGATGCCTTGATGTCAGATGTGGAGGATGGCTAGGGAAACTATTCTCCTAGAGATGAAGCTTAGGATCATGATGTCTTTGCTCTTGGGGCTTCGATGAGAGAGAGCACCAAGCTCTGCAGCTGGGTGGAACTGCGACACGACCAAGGATGACCGAGGATCTCACCGTACCTTCCTCCTCGTCTTCGCTCGACAACGATCTGCCAGCTACTGTCACTTGGTATGGAGTAAAGGAGCTAGAGGAGTATGTGAAATGGTGGACGGTTGACAGCAGAGGTGAGGAAGTGCTTTTATAGGGGTGTTCGATGAGCGTTTAGGTCAAGAGAATGACCATTGAAGTGTTGGTGAGGATGGTTGATGGGCAGAGGTTGCATGCAAGACGACATAATGGCTAATGAAGGTGGGAGGGGTCGGGTATCTGAGGCGGACGGAAGGGGAGTCACGAGCTAGGGCATAATGGCTGGGTCGAGGCTGTAGTAGACTTGGGTCAATGACAGAGTGATTGTGATTGGTTGGTAAGTGCTGACTATGCGGGATAGAGAAAGAGAGGGGGCGTTGAGGTGGAGAATGCGTTGACCAATCAGAGGGCAACTGACTCATTGACTGTTGACCAAAGAGGAAAAAATGAAAGAAAATAGTGAAATAAATAGAAGTAAATTCAAATGAAAAAGTGGCCAACATGAAAGTTGTTGATCTCAATGGGATCTACAACTTTCATGATGGGCCAAAAGGCAAATAAAGTCATATGTATGAAGTATATTTTTGTGTAGGTATTAATTATTCAGTTATCCCCTATATTTTTATATTTTGCAATTTTTTATATTTTTAATTAAATTCTAGTGGAATAATATATGTAGTTAATCTAACTTTTATGAATTTATAGGTTAAAAAAAGATAAAATCAACAATGATAAAAATATGTACATAATATACAGGTTCAAACTCTTTTATTCTCTCTAGCTTCTTTGAATTTTATGAACTTTATTTCTTTATTCTCTATTAGTAAATGATTTAAAGAATATAAATGAAGAAGAATTAAGTTAAAATGCCTAGTTTTTATACATAAAATGATGTGCTCAATGTTAGCGAAAATCAGGGTTTATTTATACCCATATTTTAGCCCTAATTTGTTACACAGTTTGAAAAGATAATTAAGTCAATTTAAGAGGTTTATTAGATGATTTATTAAGGAGATTTTGCTAAAGACTTCATATAAAATAGATAAATCATGGATTCATCACACCCCTATACTTAAGACTTTGCTTATTCCCAAGCAATTTTTATGAATTAGAAGGTTCCCCTACTGTGTAAGTGCAAATACAAGACTTGAGGACCAATCCACAAGTTTCACATGAGTCTTGAAATCTAAGTCTAGCTAGATCTCATCTAAAAGAAACTTCAACATTTCTTATTATAAGACTCTCCAAGGATACATACATATATATATATAGCTGGTATGACTTTAATGTGGTTTTTTTATTTTCTTTCGTAGAGTCTTTGCTTTATCCGAAGCCCTAGTCTAAGAGGCTCGCCTAAGGTTAGCATTCAATGATCGAGTCTCCCCATTAATTCACTGTCTCTTTAGTTGTCATACTTGAATGTGTAATGGTGACAAGGCCTCGTATGGAGGAAGTAGGGTTGTGTCATTTCTTTTCTCCTCTTATTGGAACAAGGATATCTCAGGTGTCTTATTACACACACATGTATTTTTGGTTGTGAATCATCATCATGCCCATCCAGAGATTTCAGAATTATCAACACTTTTTTCCTGAGAATACACCAGGGTGTGTCTCTTTTGAATATCTATTATACCTTCGACATCTAGACTTATATCACTATACGATGTAGATCCCTTTTTGGGTACTCACCAGACTCCTTTGGCCTAATAGCTTTGGTCCAAGTGGACACTTTGAAAAGGCTGGGAGTGCTCGCCAATCATTCAACTCTTATTGTGAAAATTTTCTTTGGAACTTTGAGCTCTTTCGTTGAATTTTGTAATGATGATGTGGTTATCTCCATTACTTTTACCAAGTTAGCGCATAATGATCCACATTTTTAAGGTTTTTAATACATACTAACACCTGGGTTAAGTCAAGATTAGTACAGGGACCTTGTCCCCATACTGGCATATGTGCTGACACCCAGGTTTCATGAAGTGACCCTAAATCAAGTCCCATCCTCAAGAATCAGATTCGAACTCAAATCTCTCATCCCAGTTCCTCGATAGAAACATCGACTCATCACAAGGATTATGCCATCGTGAAAGTGTTGTGTTGGTCATTTTCCTTTGAGCTTTTGAGATTCTATATGTAATATTACACATGTATCTTCTAACTAGGGATGTTGAGTAATTAAGTCTTAGACCCTAATGGACAAGAGTGATGCGACTCGAACTTGAGTGTTACTCTAAACCAAGTAGTCTATAATACACATGTCTTGTGTGGTGTGAAGGTGTCAAGGATAAAGCCTTAAATTAGTTTTTTCTAGAAAAAGGAAGTTTGATTAGAGTGAAATAATGACAAGCTTGAATTCATACGGCTAGTTGCATCTACTTTAAGCCAGTATGAGTGTAAGTACGGACCGTAGAATGGCTACCCATGTTACTTCAGGATGGTGCCTTATGTGTTTTCCTTTAACCACCCAATCTGCTAAGGGAGATCGTAGTTCCCTCATTGAAAAGTAGCTAGTTCTTTTTAAATTTAGTAGTCAGAATTGTCACTAAGTTAGTTTTTGTTTTTCAAAATTTTTGTTATACACCCTAATTTTGATAAAATTTTCCAAAACAAGTATTATCTACACAAAAATTTTGTATAATATATAAATTATACACAACACATACCCATTCCCAATTTTTAAATAATAGTTAAGTACGAGCTACAGGTAAAGTATATAAAATATATACATACCTCCTATACTTAGCATGTGCTATGTCCTCATTGCATTAGGTGGATGAATACATAGCTCGTACCTAGCACACTTGAGTGACAAGAATAGAAAGTCGGCTCGTCACCATATACTTATGCTTTTGACGGCCTAATCATAGCAGAAGAGCAAGAAATGAGGTGGTCGAGGGTGAGAAGAAAGAATAGAAGTTAGGTATACACAATGATATCGACCCCCCTATACTTCGGCTCATGTCAACCATAGTATGAAAAAGTAATCACAAGTGGGGACCGAATGGAGATGGGATGGATATACAATGGGTCAAGGAGGTTTTCGATAAACCTTCTTATGGGAGTGTGGGGGGAAGAGAGTATGGATATGAAGAATGGGGTGAAGAAGAAGATGCAGAATCCTAACAATCGTTAGAGTCATCCTCAGAAGAATAATAGTCACAAGTAGAGGATCACCAACTATTGTCGCTTAAAGGTATATATCCTTTAATAAAAGTCGTACTGATTGGGCTTACTTGAATTACCACCTCAGAATAACACGAGGAACTTGACGAAGAATCCTCAGAAGTCACATGGTGCCTTAAGATCGAACGTGACTTTCTTAGGCGGCTTGTTTCTGTATGAAGCATGGGGAGGAGTATGGTCATAGTTCTTCTCCCTACCATTTGTAACTGGTCTAGAAGATGTGAAGTTTACGGGTTCCTCGTCGAAAGAATCGGGTTGTTCATTGACCCACTTCTATACGGTCATAACACGTCTTGTGGGAGTTTCCTCAGTCTGATTGGGCATTGTGAGCTCATTCCTGGTGGCGGAGCTGAGTGATAGTTGGGGATGATGAAAAGCTATCCAAACCAAGCGGAGTTGATGTATGGTCTCACAAGGACGACCACGGTCGCTGAAGTGTCCGAACATGAAGTTCGAATAAACTCTCAACAATCAACCCACAATATGGATAATCAATCAATGAAAGTGGAGTCAAAAATTATTATAAACCCTACAAATAAATGTGTATAGTGGTCAAGTATGTGTAGGGTATCGAATACAGGGAGCACACAGGTGTATAGCAGTATTATTTATTGCTAAATAGTATATGTATGTATATATTTATCTGCTTTATACTTAGTTTTTTTGTGGGGGGTTTTTCAATTATTTATTTTTTTGATTTTTTTATTAATTGTTAACTTTAATTTTATAATTATTTTATTTTATATTTTTCTTATTTTTAATCTCCTTTTCTAAATATATAAGTGTATATACATCACCATATATAATAATATATAATACCAGTATATATATGTAATATATATAATAAAAATATAAAAATCAGTAAATACAAATAAAAACAATCCTTTTTATTTTCTAAAGGATTTAAAATATATTTATAGTATTTATAATAATTATTAATAATAAGCATATAAAACTATATATATACAATATATGGTATTCTATTTATAAATATAGCCATATATAGTCAAAAAGTATAAAATAAATTGTTTTGTGTTTTTTATTTTGTTTTCTATTTTTGTGATTTTTTTGGTAATTTAAGCTATTTTTGTATTTTTTAATAGTCCAAATCAGGGACTAAATAAATAGGCTTTTGTTTTCTATTTTTGTGATTTTTTTGGTAATTTTAGCTATTTTGTATTTTTTAATAGTCCAAATCATGGACTAAATAAATAGGCTGAATTGTTTTGAGAATTAAAAATATAACATAGGTCCAAAACTTCTCAAAACTATTTTTAGTATGCAGTAATAAGTATATATAAAAATAGAGGACATAAATTATTTTTTGATTTTTTTAAATTTATTCTAATTTTTTTAGGGTTAAAGTGGGGATTCAATTTATTGGTTTTTATTTTGTATTTTTTAGTGAATTTTGATATGTAGTTATAAATATAATAATAAATAATACCTATTTTTGGGAATTTTTGAAAAAGTTTTATCATTTTTTATATTTTTTAGCTAAATAGGGAATGAAAGGGCTCTTTTGATTTTAAGAAATAGAAAATACAGATAATATGCTAAATGAAATGAATGGTGTGAATGAGCATATAATCATGCACTTCCCCTCTTTTTGCATAATTTTTGGAGCACGAGGACTATTTATAGAAGAATAAAAAGCATAAATACTAATAAATAAGCTAACATCGGTATTTATGCAATTAAATAAAAGTAGAGGAGCTCTGTGCAAAATACCTAAAGTTTTTCAACATTATTTACAAAATTTTAAACTAAAAAATAATACATAAATCCAGAGCGTATACATGTAATTTGGTCACTCACATGGGGGACCATATGAGATGACCTGGTAGAGGACCTAGATGTAATTTAAAATAAGTACATGGGTTGTGTTGTAATTTTTCCACAAACATTAACACTTGATTAAATATTATCAGAACTCATTAAGTATTACAAAAAGTAGAGGTGGGTATGTCTAAATTACCCCAAAAGCATGACTAATCATGCGACATTCAGCGGTCCACGTGTCCCACTTAAGATGATCATACGACCGATGAGCGCATCGGTTCGTCGATATCCAACCGTTCGCATTGAACCTGGAGGTGAACCTCAATCCGACGACTCTAGACGTATCAGTAAGAATACGAATAACAACTTGCCAAAGCTCCTTCGATTGGGCTTCTATCCTTGCTCCAACGACTTCTCCTCAATCTGACAATGACTATGGGTTCTTGGGCGTGCTCTACATATGCATGTAGGATCCTATGAGCTCCATGTTCCATGTCTCCTGAAGTAGGCCAAGCTCAAGATGGGTCTTTAAGGCTTGGTTTCTGCTCTAAATGATTCCAAGGCTTGAGGAGGAGTTCCTCAGCAAGTATATGAAGCTGGAAGGCTGTGGAAATGGATGAACGGTGAAACTTTAGCAGAGGGAGATGGAAGGAGCTCGATTCCTTAGATCCAAAATGGATCTAGGTTGATTTAATGAGTGAAACGATGGAGCGGATGTGGAGTAGCAAATAACATGGAAAATGAGGTGTGATATGGTCGAGAGCACAATGATTTTGGCATGGAGCTCGAGCTACAAGTCAAATGGTGGTTTTAAATTTCCCCTAAATTAAACACGAAAAACATGAAATGAAGATGGGCAATGAAACATAAACCTAAGGATTACCTAGAAACAAAAGTAACAAGCCTCGACTTGGCCGTCGGACTAAGGAGGCAAAATTGGTGGACCAACGATGGGTTGGATCGAGCCCAAGAGTGGCTCCTCCTCACTACACACGGTGACTACGTGCTTCTGTTGCAAGCCACGAGCTTTGTGGTCGAGCTGAGGGGCTGAGAACCTCCCAAGGGTGATCAATCCTCAAAAAATGTCAGAGGGGAGAATTTTATAGACATATTGTCAGTTGAATTTGAGGTGATGTTGCATGCAAGAGATGAAGGATAGGTGAAGAGTATGATGTCGACATGGGAGTCGGATGTAAGGAGGTCATAAGTGTAAGGGGCTCGAGGGAAATGGAGGTAAGGTGGTGGCCTGAAAAATCAAAGAATAAAGCCTCCTGTGAGCTTCTGACACAGGCGGCTAAAGGGGCTAGCACAGTTGACCAGGGTCAACTTTTGTCGAGTTCTGGTTGGTCCACGTGGGCCAACAAGAAAAAGAGATATAAAAATGTTGGTAAAATCGACAGAAAATAGTAGATTAATTAATTATTTTTTGGTTTAAACATAAAAATATTTGTAATTTAATATAGTATTTTATGCCTATTTTTATTTATTTTACAAGGCCATTTATAACATGTCATTATTTACATGTATATATAAGCAAATATACATGTATTTTACATATTGTTAATTTTTATTTTGTATTTTATTATTATATACTGGTATTTTATATATTTAATTTATTTTTATACACATTTATGTATTTTACCTTATTTTTCTAAGTTTATTTACATAATTAATTAATTATATACATAAATCTTATATGCATATTCTAATATACTTTACCTATGTAGTGAAGTATATTTTTTATTTTATTTTTAATTTTAATATTTTATTTGATTTTAATTGTGTACATGTATTTTAAATAATTTTTACAAATTCAGAAAAATATAAAAATATAAAAAATATAAAGAATAAATATATTGAATATAATATACATGTATATTGCACAATGAGGACCCAAAACCTAACTTTTGCATCTTAACTCCAAATTGAATGAAACTACCTCCATTAATTAGCTAATTTTATTTTATGAACAATATCCCTAAGTATAGAAAGAATATCAAGAGTTGAGAAACATGCGAGGGATCAAAGAATGAGCACCCGTATACCCGTATCCCTAATCATATCCTAAGTATAACAATGATGAATGTGATGAGTGGGATTTTCGGAAGAATGAAAGAATGAAATTTGAAAAGAAGTAAAGAAGAAAAATAAGAAAAGATCAATTAATCAAAAATGTTTTTATAAGTCTCGTCTGTCTTTGTTGATGCTGCAGCTTCGAGCTCATCTCGATAGACCGCATGTATTAAATCAACAGAACATGAATGTATCGTGCTCTAAGTATGGCTTCAACAACTATTTGTTGATTACAAACAATTGTGCATCAACTGAAAAACCCGATATCACAATACTTCCTTTGTCACGTACATGTTTCACTACAAACGGTCATGTCCATTTTCTTTTCAGCTTCCCTGGGAAAAGTTTCAACTTTGCATCGAACAACTAAACCTTCTGACCCAGCTCTAAAGTCTTTCTGTGGATATGCTTGTCGTGCCACTTCTTGATTTTCTTCTTGTACATCAGTCTGTTGTCATATGCATAGTCTCTAAATTCAAGTAGTTTGTTCAGATCAAGCTTTCCGTTCTTTCCAACTTCCTTGGAATCCAAATTGTAGACATTGATTGCCCATAAAGATTTGTGAATTAAGTTCGAGTCAAGCAAATGGCATGGCTTGCCATAGACTAGGAGGTAGGGAGACATTCCCAAATGTGACTTGTATACGGTGCGATAGGCCCAAAGAATTGAGTCAAGCAATTGTGACCAGTTCTTCCTGTCGGGATGTACAAGCTTTTGAAGAACTATCTTGATCTTTCTGTTTGAGCATTTGGCCAGGCCATTAGACAGTGGATGGTATGGAGAAGTGACACGATGTTCAATACAATATTCCTGGATTAGTTTCTTCACTTCTCCATTGATAAAATGGCTACCACCATCAGATATAAGAATTTTAGGAATCTCGAACCTTGTAATGATATTTTCTTTCAGGAATCGACAGACAATGCGTCTGTCAGTAGCTTGGGTTGGGATAGCCTCCACCCAACTACCGACATAATCGATAACGAGCATAATATATTCAAATCCCTCATTATTGGGAAATGGGTCCATGAAGTCAATGCTTAACACATCAACCATGTATGATATGTGAATGCATTTCATGGGCATTGTATCTCTCAATCCAATAGTTTCTCACATCTTCTAACAGTCAGTACATCGTTTTACATATTCTTATATATCTTTGAAAAGAGTCAGCCACAAGAGGTGGCATTGAAGTACTTTTGTTGCCGTTCTTTTCCCAGAGTGGTGTTCTCCTGATTCACAGTTGTGTCAATGTTTGAGGGCAATGTGGACTTCCACTAGAAGAATGCACCTCCTCCAAATGCAATCTGTCCCCTCTCGAAACAAATAAGGATCTTCCCAATGGTAGAAATGAATATATGACAAAATCTTATCAACTTTCAACTTGTCCAATCTTACGGAGTTCTCTTGGAAACAAGATAACTCGCAATATCGTGAACTAGGGGAGCGAGGTGACTGATAGAATTGCCTCGTCCGGAAAGGTTTCTGTAATGAGTAACACGCTCTGCTCAGGAGTGTCTGGATCTGGTAGTATTGAAAGATGATCTGCGGCCACATTTTTTTATTCTAGGCTTGTCTCTGATTTCGAGATCAAATTCTTGGAGTAGAAGTATCCATCTAATGAGTCCCGGTTTGGAATCCTTCTTGTTTTGCAAGTACTTGATGGAGGAATGATCAGTGTAAATAATGACTTTGGATTCAAGAAAGTGTGATCTAAATTTTTCCAATGTGAAAACGAATGTTAACAGCTCTTTTTTAGTGATGGTGTAATTCTTTTGAGCTACATCTGATGTTCTTCAAGCATAGTGAATAGCAAATGGTAAACTATTTCTCCTATGTCCCAAAAATGCTCCAATGGCATAATCAGAAGCATATATCGTGATCTCAAATGGTAGAGACCAATCTGACGGTTGTAGGATAGGGGTCTGAGTGATTAATTCTTTTAGAAGATCAAAGTTTTGGAGAATTCTGGCATCTACAATAAAATCAGTCTCCTTGCCCAAAAGCCCAGTCAGCGGTCAGGCAATTTTGCTGATGTCTTTTATGAATCTTTGATAAAATCCCACATGCTCGAGGAATGACCGGACTTGCTTCAAATTTGTAGGTGGCTCAAGCTTGGAAATGACATCCGCCTTTATAGGATCAAACTCCATTTCATGCTTAGATATGGCATGGCCTAACACGATTCCTTCAGTCACCATAAAGTGACTCTTTTCCCACAAGAGCACAAGGTTCACTTCGTAGAATCTCTTCAATACTCGGTCTAAATAGGTAAGGCACTGATCAAAACTGTCTTCGTAGACCGAGAAGTCGTCCATGAAAACTTGGAGAAAACTACCAACCATATCTGTGAATACTACCAACATGCACCTCTGGAATGTCGTTGGAGCATTACACAATCCAAAAGGCATTCTGCAGAAGGCATATGTCCCAAAACGGGCAGGTGAATGTTGTATTCTTTTGATCTTCAGGAGCAATGTCAACTTGATTATAACCAAAGTATCTGCCACATAAACAGAAGTATTCCTTCACTACTAGTTTTTCGACTATCTGATCGATGAAGGGGAGTGGAAAATGATCTCTCTTGGTCACTATATTCAAGCACATGTAATCCACATAGATGCACTAAGTTGGAACTCTGGTTGGGATCCTCTCCCTTGTCATTCTTCACAATGGTGATCCCTGATTTCTTAGGCACTACATGCCGGGGACTCATCCATTTTGAATCGGACATGGGATATATGAATCCCGCATACACCATTCAGTAATTTCATTCCTAGCAACCTCCTGAAGATTGGGCTTCAATCTGCTTTGAAATTCTCGAGAGGGCTTGATGTCTTCTTCGAGGTAGATATGATGTGAACACATTGAAGGATTGATCTCATGGAGATCTAAAATTTTCCAGCCTATTGCCTTGTAGTTTTTTTTCTAGAACCTCGAGTATATGGGATTCTTGGTCCTTGGTCAATTGTGAATATATAATGATAGGGAACATATTCTGAACCTGCAAGGAAGGCATAGTTCTTGTTTGCTGGCAATGGTTTTAGCTCAGGTGGGGTTGGAATCAATTCAGTAGCAACTTCAGCAACTATGCAGGGTGGTGTTGTCGGATCCAACAACTGTAAATTATCCATCATTGGCAATACAAGCTCTGAGTTCAATGCTGCATAGAAATCTTCAATGATATCATCTTGTTCACAAAAATCTTTAATAATTTCCTCTTGCTCTGCTAAGGATAGGTGGCCAACATTGAACTCTTCTGGAAGATCAATAAAGATCTCATATTCAAAGTCAGATGGAAACTCAATTGTGTTGTCCACTCCTTCCTTTGTGGAAAGGAAATCGTGGGTCTCGATATCATCCATGAACATATTTGTATCTATGATTTCTGTGAGAAAGTCATAATACTATGTTTTTTGCTATGTAGCTTCACTTCCATCTGATGCGAAATTTATTAGTTTTAGCACTTGGATCGTCTCGATGGACACCTTATCGCTGATGGAATGAAAGATGATTTATCTGGTGTCGTAGTCTACCACTGCTTCAGCGGTTCGAAGGAACAATCATCCAAGTATGATCGGGGGTATGCAGTAAAGGAGCTGAGGTGTCCATGTCCAACACAATGAAGTCCACAGGGAATTGCATCCCTTGAATCGTGACGATGACATCCTCCAAAATGCTCCTGGGCCGCTTGATTGGTGTGTCTGCAAACTAGAGAATCATTCTGGTAGATTTGAGCAGTCCCAACCCAAATTCTTTGAGCAGTGAAGTAGACATCAGATTGGTGAAAGATTTGCTATCAAGAAGTGTTCTATCGAACTTTTGGTCGAACATCTGACATTTGATGAGAGGGGCTTCCATGTCTTTCTTTTTGCTTGGGAGATTACTGATCTCATTGACAGTAGCATCGGTCAGGATGTATTTCACATTTCATTCTCGGGTTCGATGCATCTGTTGCTTTGAAGTACGAGTCTCATTCAGTCCTTTCTTAATGTTAGGCATGTATCTGACAAGCTATTTTCAATTTTCTATTTTTTTGGATTTTTGCATTGCTTCAAGAAAAGGAATTTGTACAGAGTCAAATGTGAAAGCATTGTTCTTATTTGCATAAAAATTAAACACATATTGTTGTACAAATGGATGACAAAAAGGAGTGCAATCATCCATGAGAGGTGGGCATCTAAAAACTATAGGTTGGGCTCTATCGACTGGTACTGGATCGACTGCTGGTGTAGTCCTTTCCCTTGCTGGCAAGGTGTCGCTTCTGATGCTTCTCTCTTTTTGATCTTTTTGTGTTTTTTTTTTACATTTTTTGTGCTGATGCTTCTTGTCCATCTTCTTCTTCCTCACTTGGCCCGACTGTTGGATCAACTAATGTAGAACACGATGATTCTCTAGGTGAAGCTTTATTTTTCCCCTTTGCTGCGGTAGATGGCTGCAAAGTCCTACCTCTCCTGAGAGTTACATCATTAGATAAAAACATATCAATCACATCTGACTCTGTGGGATTAGACAGGCTATCACAAACTACCTTCTCTCTCTTTCTAAAGTTATTAGGGTTCTCCTCAACCTGTGCTGGAATAAGAGTTTGGTGATGGTGACGTCATCTAGCTTCTGGCTCATTTCTGTTAAGCTCTTAACCAGTTGAGCCAAGCAATCTAGGGCTGGGTTCACAGGAGCAACCTCAGATGGTTCAGTGTGATGTCCATGCTGAGACTGAGAATGGTGTGGAGGCTATTGATAGGGATATTGAGAATTGTATTGAGGAGAAGGCTGATACTGATGGTGCTGAGGAGGGTAATGTTGATATGGAGTAGCCACATAATGCTGATACTGTTGATGTTGATGGTATGTCAGTTGTTGGTAGGAACTCTATCTCTAGTTGCTGTGGTATTATGGAAACTAGTGCTAAGGCTGATTATTCTAGACAAACCTCTCTCCTTGATGTTGAGGGAATGGAAGGTTGGTAGAAGACTAGTCCTGTTGATGTCCTCCCGGACATGCTAATTGTACATCGTTGGTCCATACACCATTCATCTCCTGAATGAGGAGCAAAGGTGGAGAATATGGATTCGAAAGAATCTGAAGCTTGGGCTGATAAACAACAAAAAAATACCAAGATATATCAGTGATATATCGCCGATATATTGTCGATATATCAATATCGAGATGAGACCGATATTGGTATCGATGTGGCGATATATCCTCCTTTTCAGGCATTTCCTTCACAAAAGTGCATCAATATGGGTGATATTTCGGTGATATATCGACGATATATTAGTCAAAATATCGTATTGACATGATATCGAAATGATACTGATATCGATATTTCCTTCCATGCCAACTACTACTGTGGCTGCTGGGGCGATGCTGGCTCGGGGGCTTGCATGTAGTACACATTTTAGAACGTTGGTTGCCCTGGACTCTGTTGAGGAGGTTGAGGCAACGACGTCTCCTCCATCTTGGCAGGAGTCGTGGCTAATGCAGATACTGATTGACGAGTTAGTTGTTCTCACAAGCAGTCCAACTACTTGGTGATTTGGACCAATGTGTCCAGGTTTTGACTCCTCTATTCGATCAGAGCTAATTTTTCCAGGTCTTGTGATTGTTTCTAAATGATGTTCACTTTGGATAGGTGGTTCCCAATGATGCTCCAGTTGGATCTCTCATCCCTACCAGGTTCATGAGTTGTCGCGATATGAACATGCTTTTGTTAGATATGTGGCTGACACTGATAGGTATGAGATGACAACAAGGCAACCTCTCTTTTGGCCATTTCCCCAAAGATCCGCCAAATGACATCCTCGTCTTTGTTGAAATACAACCTGCCACAAAGCTACATCTACAAGCCTCTGGCTCTCGAGAGTAAGTCCTCCAAAGAAAGAAATGTTGGACCAAGATGGTTTGAGGAATATCACGGTGGGGACACTTTTCTTGCAAATCTCTGAAATTCTCCCAAGCCTCGTGAATAGACTCGTGGGTGTCTTGGGATAAATTGGTTATTCTGGCTCGCATCTGATTGAGTTGACCAAGAGGGTAGAGTTTATGGAGAAATGCGGATTTGAGCTCCTCCCAGGTCATGACGACCTTCCCCAGATGATTAATTCAGTAGAGTGCCTTATCTTGAAGGCTGAATGGAAACACCATCATATTGACTACGCCTGGGTATGTTAGGATAGTGTGTGGTACCGTAGATGTGAGCGAACTGTCAGAGATGGATATATATGTGTGTGTGTGTGTGTGGTTCTTCATTAGTATTCCCGTGGAAAGTGGGAATAAGAGCTAAGAGTTGAGGCTTCATCTCAAAATGTGCATGGATTGGTGGAATTTAAATCCACTCAGTCATCTGTCCTGCACCAGGGTTGTAAGTCTCCTTGAGAGTAGGCTTGGGCCTCTCTCCTCTTGGTTCATTTGTAGGACCTCCACGGGCTCCATCTCCTTGTTCTTCTCAAATTCTCCTCCTGGTTTCTCTCTTCTTCTCCACAGATCATTAAGCATCTCTTGGAAGGTGACTTGGGCCAATGCTTGGTCTGTGAGATATACTTGATTGCTTGAACAGAAGCGAGCAACTGTGCATTCATGACATTCTGATCCGACTGGCCTTTGTTCTGGCTGTGGTGGGTGTCGAGGTCCCTTCCCTCATCCTATAGGAGCCATGTCTGAATCATAATTTGATAATACTTCGGGCTCCAGATTGGGTTCTTAGACTGCAAAGGGAACAATGCCCTGATCAATCTGGATAAAAGCATCAGCTGTAGAGAAGTGTTCTATGTTAAGATCAACACAAAAACTTTATTAAGGATGGATACATGTAAGGAGTGAAGTCTATCTCCATCCAAAAGGGGCATAGTTCGGGACATAAGTGATCATAGATTGATGAAGAAGGTGGGGAGTCTGGAGAGAGGTTCGTGAAGTCCGAACAGGGTTCTCGGGAATCACCCCGAATTATTGGAGATGTCGACTGCATGGAATCTATGTGGGTGTCGGTAGGGTCCCGAACAAGCCATCCATGAGTCGACATTTTGGAGGTCAAAGGAAAGTAAATAAAGGATGAAAGATATAATGATGAATGATAAATAAAAGGAGTGTAAAATAGTAGAATGGCTCGAAGTGAGCAAGGGTCAAATGAGAATAAACAGACGAAAGTAAAAATGACACAAATGTGCGGTACTGATTTTTGAATTTAATATAATCAAAACAAACACCAAACAATTGTGGGTTCACCAACTCAACAAAGGTGAAGCTGTAAAGGTTCAACTATTTTTATCTTTTCAAATTTATTTTTGTTTTGCAGGCAAATATTTTCACTAGTCCATAGAGGTCTAACGCTATAGGAGAGTGAGTACTGTCAGAAAAGGATCCCGTACTTTCCACTTCCTTTGTAATATATGATCTACGCTCTTAAAGGTCCTTGATCTCGTGCTTGGGGGGCTATTCAACCAAAGAAATAAAGAGAGGAAGCCAATAGACGAAACTAATACTTCCCTCACAAGTAAGGTACTCGGATGCAAGATGATGAGACAAACACACCCATGAGGGTGTGGCCTATGATAAATACTTCGAACCAATTTGATATTTCTCACAAGGTGGGAACACCGTCGTCGACAAGGCCCTACTTCCCTACATATGATAGAAGCGCCAATACTTCACCATCCCAGGTGATTATCAAGGAAGCCACATATCAAGATTTGGGCTCTATTCCTTAGGGGTTGTACCTCGCTATGTCTGAATGGTACCTAAAAATAATGAGGGCTTTATGAACTCAAAACAATGATGTCTATTAAGAATTTAATTAAGGTCAAAGTGCTATTACCAGTCCCCTTGTTTTACTTTTTGAATTTTCATTTTTGACTACTTTTCAATAAAGAGCACCTAAACAATTTTCTGTATTTTCTTTTTTTAATCCTAGGTGATATAAAAACATAAGGAGATAGCGGAAAAACTGTGCAAGCGGATACTAGGGTGGAAATCTCACCCTTGTATCAAATGACACATGCAAAGTAAGAATACTCATAATGCTTCCCATCTCTCTCCATGCATGATGCAAGATAAAAAAAATTTATACTACATGCATGATATGCAAAAAGCGTGAAATCACCCTAAATAAGAACTGCATCCTGCTAGCACTGTATAGAGACTCTCACGATGCTCGGTTTCAAATCTAAGTGATCAAAAAATTTTAATTTGACTAGATCCAAGCATAGAGAACTATTGGCACATGATTGTAATTAAGCTTTGGACCTAGTTATCGAGTCAAGCAATCCTAAATCCAGGGGATCAATCACAAAAAACAAAGAAAATAAAGCGGAAAACTCAAAACGTGCGAAACAAAATAAAATAAAGGCAATAAAAACATGAAAAATACGATGAGGTCCCCATGTGAACAAACACCCGGGCAATGGACCTCGTGAAGTGGTAGTGTCCAAGTGTCCTGAGTTATTACAAATTAATATACAAAAACAAAAATAAAACTCTCTCTTACAAAATAAATGAAAAAGCTACACTAATATCTACCCTTCTCTGCCTCTCTCTCTCTCTCTCTCCAATTGACCTATGTAGAAAAGGTTAATCTCCTCGCGACTCGGGTGCACCAACCTCCTAAGAAATTACTTTCGCCACGCGGTTCCTCGAGAGAAATTCAACAGGGGAAAATGGTCAGAAACAGATAATCAATTATGTACACAAAGAGAAATAATGTATAGATAAATACAAGAATGCTACACGACAGGTTGCTCCCTGGCAACGATACCATTTGAAAATCTATCTGAACCAAGCAGAGCGGTTGTGTGGTCTCACAAGGTGGACCACAGTCGCTGAACTAACTGAACACAAAGCCCAAATAAACTCTCAATAATCAACCCACAACATGGATAATCAATCAATGCAAAATGGAGTAAAATTTTATTATAAACCCTACAAATAAATGTGTATAGTGGTCAAGTATGTGTAGGGTGTCGAACAAGAGAACACATATGTGTAACAGAATTATTTATTGCTAAATATTGTATGTATGTATGTATGTGTGTATATATATATTTATCTACTATGTAATTGGTGTTTTTGTGGGGTTTTTCTAATTATTTAATTTTTTGATTTTAATTTTTTTTTGTATTTTTATATTTTTATGTATTTAAATTTCTTTTTCAAATATATAATAAGTGTATATATATATCATTATATGTAATAATATATATAATATCAGGTATATATGTAAAACATAATAAATATATAAAAATCAGTAAATACAAATAAAAATCATCCTTTTTTAAAGGATTTAAAATATATTTATAGTATTTACAATAAGTAATAATAAGTATATATATCTATATATACAAATACAATGTAGGGTACTCTATTTATAATATAGTTATATGTAATCAAAAAATATGAAATAAACTGTTTTGTGTTTTTTTTATATTTTTCCTATTTTTTGGATTTTTGGTGATTTGTTTGCAAATTTTTATGTATTTTTAAAGTCCAGAATAATCTAAATCAGGGACTAAATAAATAGGTCGAATTATTTTGAGAATTTAATAGGTCCAAAATTTCTCAAAACTATTTTTAATATGTAGTAATAAGTATATATATAAATATATGATAGAAAACTATTTTTTTGAAAATTTTTGGCTATTTTTCTAATTTTTAGGGTTAGAGAGGGTTTCCAATTTATTAGTTTTCTTTTGTATTTTTTAGTGATTTTTGGTCTGTAGTGATAAAATATAGTAATAAATAATATATATTTTTTTGATTTTTTGAATTATATTTTATAATATCATTATATTTGTCTAGATAGACAAGAAATAAATGGGCTTTTGATTTTTAATAAATAGAAAATGCAAATAATATGCTAAACGGAATGCATAACACGAATGAGCATATAATTGGGCACTTTCCTCTATTTTTGCACAATTTTTGGAGCACATGAACTTTTTATACAAAAATAAAAATCATAAATAAAAATAAACGAGCTAGTAGGGGTATTTATGCAATAAAAATATAATGCGAGAAGCTTTGTGCAAAATACCCAAAGATTTTCAATGTTATTTACAAAATTTTAAACTAAATAGTAATACATAAACTTGGAGGGGTATACATGCAATTTGGCCACTCATGTGGGGGTTTACGTGAGATGACCTAGCGGAGGACCAATAAGTAAAATGAAATAAGTACATGGGTTTGGTTGAAATTTTTCCACAAACTTTAATGCTTAATTAAATATTTACAAGACTCTTTAAATATATAGAAAAACAAAGGTGGGTATACTTAAATTATCCCAAAAGCACGGTTCATGGGCAACGTTGAACGATCCACTTGTCCAACTTAAGACGGTCATGCGATCGATGAGCGCATCGGTTCTCCAAGATCCAACGGCTGTGTAGAACCTAGAGGTACATATCGATCCAATGGCTTTGGGCGTATCAGTAAGAATACGAAGAACAACTTGTCGAAGCTCCTTTGATTGGGCTTATCTCCTTGCTTCGATAGCCTCTCCTCTATCCGATGATGGCTATGTATTCTGAGGCGTGCTCCACATATGCAGGTAGGCTCTTATGAGGTCCAAGTGTTGGCAATGGGGATCTGGAGTTTGGTCTGCTTCAAGAGACTTGGAGAGCTCCAGGAGCTCTACTCCTCCAGATATGTCTTCAAGGCCTGGTTTCTACACCAAAAGATTCCATGGCTCGAGGAGGAGTTCCTCGACCAGTAGATGAAGCTAGATGGCAGTGGAACTGGATGAAAGGTGAAGCTCCTATAGAGGGAGATGGATGGAGCTTGATTCCTCATATCCAAAATGGACCTTGGTTAATTCGATGAGGGAAACGATGGAGCATATGTAGGGGAAGCGAATGGCGTGGAAAACAAAGTGTGATACGGTTGAGAGCACAATGATTTTGGCCTGGAGCTCGAGCTCCAGATCAAAAAGGGGTTTTAAATTACTCCTTAAACACTAAAAACAGAAATTGAAGACGGGAAATGAAACCTAAACCTAAGGATTACCTAGAAACAAAAGTAACATGCCTCGACTTGGCTGGGGGACCAAGGAGGCAGAACCGGCAGAGCTAGCTCCAGCGATGGGTTGGATCGAGCTAGACTTCTCCTTGTTGCAGATGGAAGCCACACGTTTCTGTCACAAGCCACGAGCTTCAAGGCTGAGCTGAGGGGTTGAGAACCTCTCAAGGGTTATCAATCTTCAAAAAGTGGTGGGGGAGGGGCAAATTTTATAGTTAGATGGTTGGCGGAATTCGAGGCGATGTTGCGTGCAAGGGAGGAAGGGTAGGTGAAGATTATGGTGTTGGCGTGGGAGTCAGACGTGAGAAGGTCAGAAGCGTGATGGGCTATAAGGAAATGGAGGAGAGGCAGTGGCATGAAAAATTGAAGAACAAAGCCTACCGTGAGCTTCTGACACGAGCGGCTGAAGGGGCAAGTATAGTTTACCAGGGTCAACTTTCGCTGAGTCCTGGTTGGTCCACGTGGACCAACCAAGAAAAAGAGATATAAAAAATAACGGTAAAATCGATAAAAAATAATAAATGAATTAATTGATTTTTGGTTAAAACACAAGAAATGTTTGTATAATGTAGTATTTTATGCTTATTTTTATTTATTTTTACAAGTTCATTTATAACATGTTATTATTTACATGTATATATAGGTAAATGTACATGTATTTTACATATTTAATTTTTAATTTTTATTTTGTATTTTATTATTATATACATGTATTATATATATTTTTAATTTATTTAGATACACATTTATGTATTTTACCTTATTTTTCTTAGTTTATTCACATTCTTAATTAATTATATACATAAATCTTTTAGGTATATTATAGTATACTTTACATATGTAGTGAAGAATATTATTTATTTTTATTTTATTTTATTTTAAATTGTTTTATTTGATTTAAATTATGTACACATATTTTAAACAATATTTATAAATTTATAAAAATATAGGAAATATTAAAAATATAAAGAATAAATATATTGAATATACTATACATGTATATTTCACAATGAGGGCTCAAAATCTAACTTTTGCATCTTAACCCCAAATTTAATGAAACCACATTCATTAACTAGCTAATTTTATTTTATGAACAATAGAGATTAGTTTAGTTAATTTTGAATTATTATGGAGAAGATACAACTCTGTAGAGTTTTCTTTGCAACTTTTTATTTTATGTGTCCTGGTCATAATATGCATTATTTTTCAGTGAAATCAGTTTTGTATTTTTCTGTGTATTTTTATGTACAATATTCATGTTGAGGTTTTATTAATTTGAGGTGTAAAAATTTTAAAATAAAATGGGTCCCAAAATACAATTATTGGGCAAATTTAATTAGGGTTTTGTGTTGCTTTATGTGTAGGTTCTCTGCCCTATCCCCATTACTTGATTCCTTTTCGACCGAGTCATCATGAAGGCTGGGTCTCAAGGGTCTAGGGTCAATCAGTGTCTTTGACACTTCATTCTTTTTCTTTTCTTTTCTTTATTATTTTATTTTGGAATTAAATACAGTCTTTTATATAGTATTTATGCAATATTTCTTGTGATTTATAGAGTGTTATTTTTCACAAATTAATTTATATACATTTAGCTAGGGATTTAAGGTCAAAATAAAAGAATAAAGGTGATGAAATGAGGATTCATCAGACGATGATGCCACCTTTTGGTGTTCTTGAGTTTTGATGACATATGAGATTTCCATAAGGGGATAATGATAATTTCTGTTCATAATCATGTATACCCCTTGTGGTTTTGAATCTTTTCTGGTGATGTCATTATTTGTCGACTCGACAGTCGTCTCTTTAAGTGTCTCTCCCAAGATTTGTGTTAGTGTCATATGAGGAGAGGTCTGATCATGTAAATTGATTGACTCGATGGTCTTCTCTTTGTCACGATTGCTGGTGGCTGATTGGGCTGCCTCAGGGCAGGGTTTGTCATCGAGGGTTTGTTTGTTTTTGTCCGAGTTCGGAAATCTTATGTCTTGAGTCTTGCAATCGATAGTCGCTTTAGTAGAGGCTAAGAACAACTTTCTCATAATGATAGGAGACTCAGACAATTCTCCTCGGTGTTCAATGTCCAGGATAATAAAGTCCACTCTGTGTTTGTACTTTAGAAGTTTATGACGATTGAAACGATTCCTCTCGATCTTTTGGTAGATCGATCAGGGAGTTGAACGATCACTCTTGTCTTTTTAAGCTGTCCAAGTTTGAGTTGATCAAAAACATAATTTGGGGGGATGTTTAATGTAGAGTCTTCATCTAACCGAACATGAGTAAATGTAGTATCCTCAATTTCACAAGTGACCTGAGTCAACCGCTTAATATTATGGCTTTTGTTTTTCTGATTCCTCACCATTGAACTAAACATAGAGACTATATGGAATTCAATTCTTAATCGCTTCTTGCTCGTCTTTTTAGGCGTCAATTAACTTTTTACAAATCTCTTAAGATCGGTCACATACTCTATGGACTTGATCAATGGAAGCTCTAAGATCAGACTCTTGCAAAATACTCAATTTCAGAGTTGTCCATTTTTTTTAATTTTCTGGTTTTGCAGTTTTTTAGTGTTTTCGGTGTAATGGTCAATGGGTTGGTCAGTGGTCAGTGATGGCTGTGTATGAGTGTGTGACACATGATGAATATGTAGTTCTTATGGTGGAGTCTTCACTTCTTCTTGATTTTCATTGTTTGGATGACATTATATATCTATCCAGTCAAATCATCTACTCTATTGTTGATCTGAGCAATGTCATCTGCAAAAGTCTCATGACTTGGGAATGAATAATCGTACTCCATATGCTATGACTTTGGCATGTAATCATGAGTGGGGTATTGACTATTCCCTACAGTTGTGATCTGGCTATGATTCATGTTCCCTTGACTCTGGATCTCACTTGAATGGTCAAAGGAGAATTGGTCATACTCGGGAAAAGAGTCAACCCAAGTAGGGGATGGTAATTTCTGTGTATCCTAAGACTTGGAGATGACCATCTCCATAGGACAAGATGTAATCTTGCACCTATCTTAGATACTTAAAAATGTTCTTCACCGCATTCTAGTGTTGCTCTCCATAGCAGGATTGGTAACGTCTTACCACTCCTAGTGCATGATAGATATCTGTCCTTGTGCACATTATGGCATACATTAGGCTTCCCACAACTGATGTGTAGGGGTATCCGGCCATGGCTCTCTTATCCTCAAAATTTTAAGGAGCCATCCCTTTAGATAGGTGGATACCATGTCTTAAGGGAAGGAAGCCTCTCTTAGAGTTCTCCATATGGAAACACTCCAAGATCTTCTTAATGTACCCATGCAGTGACAATCTCAAAATCTTTTTTTCTCAGTTTCTGAATAGCTTCAGACCCAAGATGTTAGGGGCTTCCCCAAGATCTTTCTTCTCGAAAGTATGGACAACCAAATTTTAACATTGGTCATCATCTCTATATCATTCCCAATGATAAGGATGTCATCTACGTAAATCACGGTGAACACAATGGCACTCCCACTAAGCTTCTTGTACACACATTGTTCATCAGGTTTCTGAACAAAATCATAACTCTCTATGGTTTCATAAAATCTGATGTTCCAGATACAAGAAGCTTGCTTGAGCCCATAGATGGATTGCTTCAGCTTGTATACTTTTCCTTCCTCAGTTATGAAGCCCCAAGGCTACTCCATATAGATATCCTCCTCGAGGTATCCATTCAGGAAAGCCATGTTGACATCCATCTTCCAGATGCCATAGTCAAGATATGCAGCTATAGCTAGCAATGCCCTGATGGAGTTAAGAATAGCAACAGAAGAGAATGTCTCATCGTAGTTGATGCCTTCTCTTTGTGTGTAGCCCTTGGCTATGAGCCGTGCTTTGGAAGTCTCTACTTTTCCATCAGGCCCCCTCTTTCTTTTGAAGATCCATTTACACCTAATGGGTTTTATCCCTCTAGTGTATCCTCCAAGGTGCACATACCATTCTTATGCATGGAGTCTATCTCAGATTTCATTATTCGAATCCATCTATCCATGTCATGATCCGCGAGTGCTTCATCAAATGAACCTAGATCATTGTCAGTTTCACCTGATACATGAAATCCATACCTTCTATTTAGTGCAACCACCCTCAAACTCCTTCAAAGAGGTACATGTGTTACATCTTCAGTTTCTATTTCAGAAAACTCAGTATCCTCTGGTGATTCAATGAGTTCCTTTACTTCCTTGTTATCTTGATCTTAGGGAAGTCATTTTGCAGAAATTTTACATCTCTATACATAAAGACTTTCTCAGTATCAGGGTCATAAAGTTGGTATCCAATACCATCCTTTACATACCCAATGAAGTAGCACTCACGAATGCACGATTCTAGCTTACTTGCATCCACGTTCTTCGTATGGACCAAGCAACCCAAATTCTAAAGTGTCTAACACAGGGTTTGGTTCCATACCATAGCTCATGAGGATTTTTAGGTACGGATTTGCTAAGAATCTTATTCAGGATATATATTACAGTCTCCACTACATATCCACTACAAAAATACGTTATTGGTGTGCACATGGGGGCTCGTCATGTGCACGCTATGTACACGCCTTGTGCATGCCCAAATGTCGGGCGAGCACATGTGCTCTCCCGACGTGTGCTTACGGATAGCCCTTTTGAAGGGCAGGCAGGAGAGAACCTATGTACGCCAGGTGCTCGCCTGTCATCTGGGCATGCACATATGTGCTCGCCTAACTGCTCACCCACACCAAAATGCGAGAGCTGTTTGAGAGCCTGATGAATCTGTGATTCATTACTCTAAAAGTTTAAAATAGAGCTTTGTTCCTGAGTAATTAGCTACATTTCATCACTTATATTGCATAATTAGCATTCATGCATGTATAAATTATATCTGCATTTTAGCATTCATATTCACATTAAATAAGAAGCCACAAATCACTTGTACATAATCATCTGTATATTAGCTAAAACACCATATTTGTATCTATTTTATACTAACTCCAAATCCAATAAAACTAACTCTATACTGTATATATTACTAACACTATAATAGAAAAATATCAAAAAAATACTAACTTGTAAAATTGTCCAATAAAACCCAAATCCATGTTTGAAACCAAGAACCTTAAAATGCACATATCTCTCTCATACATTGTCTGATTCAAGTCTACTAACTTTTAAAGTAATATACATTCAAAGACCTTCAAAACAAGACTAATTTCATAACAACCGGAGATTGTATGTGAAACTTGGGTTTTGGGCCCCTATTGTATATTGTACATATTGACTAAACTGCCCTTCATTTTATCTTTTTATTTTCTTAATTATTAAAAATTCAAAAAACTAAATTAAGTTGTAAATATTCCTTCCATATTTACTCTAATTTTATTTAGATTTTTTTTAATTAAAAATGATAAAAAATTGCAAAAGATAAAAATACGGTATTTTATACCTATAATATACCACCCAAAAATACACCTGGTACATATGGCTTATTTTGATTTTTGGTCCTTCACAAAAGTTGTAGATATCGTCGAGTCGAGAAACTTTTGTGTTGACCTATTTTTGATTTGGCCTCTTTTGTTATTTCTTTTTGATTTTCTTTACATTTAATTTTTGATTTTTCTAGGTATGACACGTGGTAGCTGCTGGAGCCACCACATGTCACCTTATTTTTTATTATTTATTTATTAGTTTCGTATTTTATTTTATTTTGTCATTTATTTCATTTATTATTTATTATTTTTTACATTAATTAATTATTCATATTTATTTATTTATTTATTTATTTATTTTCTTTTATTTATTTTCCCTTCATTATTTTAATAGCCTACTTATTTACTTTATTTATTTTATTTTCCTTCTTCTTTTACTTCTTCTCTACTCCAACTTCTCATCCAAGTCACCACTTTCTCCACGACTCCTTCATTTCTCCACTTCTTTTCCAACTTCCTCCTCTTTTTATTCCCACCATCCCCTTCATTCATTATCATCCGTCATTCCGTGTTTCAACGAAAAAGAGAGCGAGCTTGGAGTGTTTCCTCGATGACGGTGACCTAGCATCCTCCTCGAGCAACGACCTCTCCACGACGAGATCTGAGGTGGTCTCAACCACTTCATCGCAGCCATCCCTCGCTGGAAGCTGCTCAAGCTTCGGAGGCCGTCGTCTCCTTGAAGAGACAATCATCAGAGTCGAAGTCTATCTCCTCCTCCACAGACGACAACCTCCACCTGTCACATGTAAATCTTCTATCTTCACTTTATCTTCATTTTTTTAATCTAACACTTATTGTTTTTCTTATTGCTCCACTTACACCACCACCACCACCACATCATCACTAAATCACCTTCATCCTCATTATCTACCTTCATCAAATTTCTCTCTCCAATTTTTTTTACCACCACCACCATCGTCTATTATAACCATGCCCAATTTTTATTCCCTGTAAAAAAACCAAAAAAAATAATTAATATAAAATAAAAAACACAAAAAAATGCAGGCACGGTAGCCGTCGCCCAGCCCCCAGGCGCGTGCCACCTCTGTGGGCGCACCTCCATCATCTGTCGGCCACCAGCCCCGCGTGCCACATCGCCATAGTCCTGTCGCATGCACTCCTAGAACGCACGTCCTTTATGCTACCCGTTCGCCCTTGCCACCTCCGTTGTTACCTGCGGCTGCCCAACCGCGTCGCCCCCGCGTGCGGGTGGCAGTCCCAAGCCGCCAGCCCACCACTTTCAGCCATCGCGAGCGGCACGCAATTTTAGCATTCTATTTCCACTTAAAATTGCATAAAACCCATAAAAAGTTTGTATTCATTGTTGCATCTTAGTCCCAAAAGTTCCAAAAAAATACATTTTGCATTCATCATGGATTAGGTTACAGGAAAAATACAATTTGGCTAATTTGGATTAATTCAACATTAAACTTAATTTAGTTAAGTTGTGTGTTTTCACATTAACCTAATTTGTCTGCATTTGCATTTTTTATTTCGCATAAAAAATTACCAAAAAACCACGCTTGGGAAACCTTGAGCTAATTCATCTAACTCAATCTGAAGTTGTTCCTTTGCCTCCTTGAGTCGACCCCTGGGGCTTGCCTAGTTTAAAAATATATAAAACCGTGCATTCATTAATTAAGTGATTATTCGATTCGCGCAGTCAATTTTTTGATTGATCCTGATTGCCCGACTATAACAAAACGACACATTAATTAAAAGGGCGATTCCAGCGATCTGTCAAATTGTGCCATTGTCTGGGAGGCAATCAGCTTAGGATCACTTTAGAAAATTAGATTAGGTTTTCTACTCAATCGGGTAGTCTGACCCCCGAACCACCTTGTATTTATTTCATATTCTTCCAATTATTTTTCTGTTTATTTATTTTTTTGATATCTCTCCCTGACATAAATTTTATCTTTTTGTGCGAGGGTCCGGTGGACTTGAAGCAACTTTCTTGAAGTCGACGCATCTCGAAGTGCATCAGAGGCTAACGATTCATGGATCGAGTCAGCTGTTGAGATGCCAAGAAGATTTTTGAAGAGAGATTTTAATTTTCATTAACATGTAATAATTGTGTATTTACAACGGATTCCATTTGGAATCTCGTATGTGTACCTGGACCTTGGACATTGGACCCTTCGTGGTCGTGTGGTTTGCTTGACGTAGACTAGGACCTACATTCGTGGCTCTCAGAGAAAATTTTTACTTGTGCTCGTGGTCTATAGGACCACACATCACACTTAACGAGATGCACTTAGACTGCAGAGCTATTTGTCAAAATTAAATTGTTCATTTTTCCCTAATAGAATTGCTTTTGTAGGAACGATTTTTTCGTTTGCCTTTCATATAGTGTAAAATTTCAATTCAATATTGCATCCCACATTGGAGAGATCTGGAGGCACTGTAAGTCTTCTTACTCAAGCACTCATCATCGTTTTCTCGATCGCATCGGCTTTTTTCCGATTCCCTCTCTCGGTTTTTCTAACTTAAGATAAAAGAATTGAGACTGGACGATAGACGTGATTGCTTGTGTGGATTAACTACAGTGATAACTAATCTCTAAAAACGAGACTGCTAATTGAATTGGACCCCAAAAAATCGACTAAAATTAATCCTTGTTTGCGGGAGAGCAACCCCTTTATTGCCTGATTTACTTGCAAGTGAGAGAGAGAGAGACAACACTATGATAGAGCCCAAGCCAGGATTTTCTTACATGCTACTGGTTCTTTCTTTTTAGGCAGTTAGCTACTTTTCAGTGAGGATCTACGGGTAGCCGGTAAATGATCCGTATTTCCTTAGCAGAGTGGGAGGTTTAGAGGATGTCTTAGTACTCAAGGAATGGGTAGCCGTATTTATACGGTCCGTACTTACTCCTATACTAGATAAAAGTAGGTCCAACTAGTCGTAAGAATCGGGCCGGTCTTTAGTGAAGTACATGCACCTAACAACTCATTAACTCTTTCAAGACTTGCATTTATCACCGAATAAAACTGACATGATAATTCGGTCGAACCTTTGCGGCCCTCACGTGTTGAGTTGGTGAACTTGAGGTTTGCCCTTGCATTTGTTTTGTGTCTATCTGTGTGCATTATCCTGTGTACTTGTACGTTTTCACATCAATCCTCTCTCATTCCTTTTCAAATATGTCGACTCATCAGTTTCCATATCGACCATCTTCATCATCTTTCTCCCCCATGCACTCTCTATTCGAGACGATTTCTCTGCACCCACCCTTCTTCTCTCCATCTCACCCTTATTATGGAGTCATAACTTCAACTGACTTCTCCAATTCTTCGCATTTCTCACCTAATCCATATTCTAACACTCCAAATCCTTCCATCTTGGACTGACTATCCTTATTCTCGAGAACTTGCTGGAATAAATGAATCGAATGAAGAGAAAGTCACTGCTGATACATATGATTGGCATAATTGTGTGCCCCAACATACTTCATTCTCACCTCAAGTAGGGACTAGACAACAATTCACATATATACATTCTGACTTGACCTTAGGGCAAAACATGGTTGATCGAACAAATCGGATGGAGAGGCATGCACATCATGATTCCCAAGACTTGACTGACTTTAGTAATCAAGCCTACATTGACCAGCATTCATATCACACATTCGGAGAGCCTACACATTCACAGGATTGGACCCATGAGCTAGACTTACCAATCCTCCGTTCATTGACTCCATTACATGAGGCTCCGACCAATATCTGCCACACATATGATCCATACTCGACCCATAATTACATACCAGAGTCTAGGTATGTTAAGTATGAGAACCCAAATTCTCAGCAATATCCTCCAATTGAGCATGCTTCTCCCATGATTTACCACAATGACTTTTTGGAGGATGCCATTTCTCAACTTATCACGGAAAATGAATCATTTGGTGCCAAGTTGAGAGATGAGACCAACATATTGCACTCAATTTATGCTAGCTTGGGTATTAAAGTGGAAAATGAAATAATTGGATTTGATGTTGAAAATCGAGCGGACATTAGGGAACCCACACATTCTTTACAGCTGGAGTCCATTCTACCTACCTCTTCTACTAACCACTTACCCTCCAATCCAGAGTCTAACCATTCATCCATCAAAAACACCAAAAAATTGAAGATCTCAAAAAGACCAAAAAATGAAAAACCAAAAATCACATAAAATTTGAAAATCAAAATGACTTAAAAAAATTGGATCCAGCTCTAAGGGAAGCACTCGATGAGGAACTGATTTTTAAACTTCCCTTAACAAAGGCCATAGATCACTTCCCCAACATCAAACGGTTTGTGAGGAGTAAATTGATGCCCAAGAGGTCATGCAATAAGAGGACAAGGACTGAGAGACACATAGTGTCTATGGCCACCTCCTAGGTGATGGGGAGAAAGACCAAGAGTCGCAGAGTGAAGCGATTGCCTAGGGTTGAATGTGAAATCAAAGACACAATCTTTACCCATGCGAGAATCGATGATGACTCTTAGATAAATATCCTTCCGACCTCTCTGTTTGACAAGCTCAAACTCAGACTAATAAAAAAGTCGAGAGAGATCGTTCAGATGGTTGATCGATCTATCAAACGGATGAGAGGAACCATTTCGGTCATCATTACTTTCCAAGGTGCTCTACTCCAGGTAGACTTTACGGTCATTGACATTGAGCACGGGGAGAGTTTACCCAATCTGCCATTATTCTCGGAAAGTCGTTCTTAGCCTTGGCTAAGGCGACTATAGATTATGAGACTCGGGAAATCGATTTTACAGTGTTGGGAGCACTTGGACCTCACCCATTCTTTGACACACTCTACTCTAAGATGATCCACAAAGCTGTTGACAGTCGTGACCATCGAGAGGTAGATGAGTCCCACCTCTCTACTATACATGAGATACTGACTATCGAGCCGACCGTTGGTTTCGAGACTCCCCACACATCCATGACTCATGTTGCATGCATCACCATCACTGTGCCAGCTTCAATAAAAGACTTACGAACCGAAGCTGTCAGTGAGTCGGACACGATTTTCGCCTATTTTCTTGACAGTTTCGATGATACGATATCCATGACTAATAATGCCAAGCCAACTGAGATCACTAGCACCTTCCGAGACATGCACCGACCTTTCAGGAATATTACAATCTATATGGTGACTCGTCTGATGAGGAACCCATGGTCAGCACCGCACCATAACCCGGACCTTTAAAGGAGACAACCAGGACTAAATTGACCCCACCCAAAAACATGGTTGCTCCCTCCTCTAGTCGGTTATCTAGTGAGAGGAAGTCAATAATTGATTCCTCGAGGTGTTCCCCCGAACCCCTCAAGGCGTGTCACTCTCCTCTCCCTCTCAATGATTCAGGTTCTATAAAACCGACTAAGAAACTTTCCTTCAACATACTGGAGAAGGAATTTTCGGAGGAATCCTCATCGGGTCTGGATGAGGTGGTTTATATGAGTGAGCTCAGTTCGGTTGTTCTTAAGCCATATCTGAGCAAGCAGCCATGTGTCGATCCTCGTTGGATGATCCGTATACCTCACTATTATACATATGAGGACAATTCCGACAGCGACACATATGTATATTATCCACCTCCCTGCTCCTTCAAGAAGGTTCGTCACAAACCTTCTTGATCCTTGTATATTCTCACTCCTCTTTGTATATATTTTCTTCCCCTCCCTCCCAGTGATTCGAATCACTCAACCAGACTCCATATCGTTCAATTATATGGCTATACTTAGGATGACCAGATCCTAGATATAGGGGGAGAGTGACCCGAGTCTCTTCGCCATTCTCTGTATATTTTCTAGATCTCATCGGTTCTCACACTCACTCATGTCCTATACTTAGGCTGACCAGAGCCTAAGTATAGGGGCGATCGATGCATGCCTTGTGTATACTCAACCATTTCCCATCTTAACCTCGCCCGCCCCATTTTTTATCTTCTTCTACACTTAGGCTGCCAAAGCCTAAGTATAGGGGGGCGAGACGACTTCTATACTTTTTGTTATTTTAGCTCTCCTACGCTTAGCACAAGCTCTGTCTTTTTCGTCGTTTCTCGTGCTCTGAGGACATAACACATGCTAAGTATAGGGGGCGTGCATATACATATATACTTACCCATAGCTCGTACTTTCATGTATTTTTGTATATATTATGCAATAATTACGGGGTGGTTAAAAATTGGAAAAAAATGTAAAATACATGTATATGTGTATATTGTATAACACTTGTATAATTTGTAAAACACTTGTAAAACTCTTATTTACTCTTGCACAAAAAATTGTAAAATAGGAGGTATACCAAAAAAAACACAAAAAAAACAACAAAAAAAATAAAGAATAGGCTTCTTATTTACTCTTGCATATCTCCTTGCATTAAAAAAATGTCTTGCATTTCATTCATCTCTATAGCATGTCATCTGCATCTCATCTGCATATCTAGCAAATGCAAAGTGAAAATTTAGTGGGTTCTAGACCAAGTTACGATTAGATGTTGAGGATGGATTTGATTTAACCTTAATCTACCTAATTTCAGAGGAACCTTATAGGAGCTGAAGTTAAGATTTTTTTAGGTCGAGTGACTCAATTCTTTGAGTCCATAAGTCTATGTTCACATGCCATCTTGATTGCTCTAAGAAGAATATTTTGTACACACATACGATTTTTTTAGACAGTGACCTAACTTGGACAAGCACCATGCACGTAGCTCTTAATTGATGAGGTGGTGAGGAGTTAGAATCCTTTGTCTTGGAGTAGCACAGGGTGGAAACATCCGTCCTCCTCTAGGGAGGGTAGTGCATCTCAACCTAGTCTAGTGGTGTTGACGTCTAACGATGGGATGTTGTGGGTTGCAATAATGCTTCAAAAGAGGGATAGTCTACTAGCTCAAGAAGAAAAACTCCCGATGTACATGCTACACCTTGTATATATGTCAAAAAAAGGAAAAAAAGGGAAAAGAGAGAAAATGCAGAATCTCCAAAAGTGGATAGGCCTGATTGAAAAGTAAAATGCCTGCCGGAGTGTATATACAAGGATAGAAAAATAAGAAGAGCATCAAAGTTTTTGTAAGCTTTTAGCTGGATGACTTGGCTACAATTGTCAAGCATCCTAGGATAGGTAGCTACACCGGTTACTGTCCATTCTTTTCTCCACCCCCTCTTCTTGAGCTGGTCACACTTGAACTTAGAAGGGAATACCCCGCTCCTCGAGGAAAGAGTTGCTAGATCAGAGAATTAGAGTTACCTTGTTAGAGGAGGCTGGTTCTTTGCCATTTCTGATGTGGAGAGCTATATTTCACTTACACAATACAACTGAGATTCATGGTCATCAGAATTTGTGTATGAGGATTTATTCTGACCTGACTGTTGAGGCGACCTGAAAAGGAGACTTGTGGAACTTAAAGGTTGTTAGGTCTTAAATTCAGATCCCAATAAGGTTCTGCAACATTATTAATCCAAAGGTTGAGTCAGGCTCCATTATCACCTTTTGTTCATGACCTTGGTATGGAACCCAAAATCATTTCACTTTTGCATTTCATTTTAGTTGCTCGAGGACGAGCAAGGTTTAAGTATAGGGGGTTGATGAATATGTGATTCATCACTCTAAAAGTTGAAAATAGAAATTTGTTCCCGAGTGATTAGCTGCATTTCATCACTTATATTGCATAATTAGCATTCATGTACGTATAAATAATATCTGCATTTTAGCATTCATATTTGCATTAAATAAGAAGCCAAAAATCACTTATACATAATCATCTGTATATTAGCTAAACCACCATATTTGTATCTATTTTATACTAACTCCAAATCCAATAAAACCAATTCTATAGTATATATATTACTAACACTAATAACAGAAAAATATCAAAAAATACTAACTTGTAAAATTGTACAATAAAACCCAAATCCAAGTTTAAGACCAAAAACCTTAAAATGCACATATCTCTCTCATATAATGTCCGATTCAGGTATACTCACTTTTATAGTAATATACATTCAAAGACCTTCAAAACAAGACTAATTTCATAAAAATCAGAGATCGTATGTGAAACTTGGGTTTTGGGCCCCTATTGTATATTGTACATATTGACTAAACTGCCCTTCATTTTATCTTTTTATTTTCTTAATTATAAAAAACTAAAAAAATAGAATAAGTTGTAAATATTCCTTCCATATTTTCTCTAACTTTATTTTGATTTTTTTCGAATTAAAATGACAAAAATTTTGCAAAAGATTAAAATGTGGTATTTTATACCTATAATATACCACCCAAAAATACACTTTGTACATACGGCTTATTTTGATTTTCAATCCTTCACAAAAGTTGTAGATCTCATCGAGACGAGCATCTTTCATGTTTACCTCTTTTTTATTTGACCCCTTTTGATATTTTTTGATTTTCTTTACATTTAATTTTTGATTTTTCCAAGTGCGACACGTGGCAACTCCCGAAGCCACCACGTGTCACCTATTTATTATTTATTTATTTATTTATTTCGTATTTTATTTTATTTTATTTATTATTTAATAAAGTTATTATTTATTATTTTTGAAAATAATTATTTATTTATATTTATTAATTTATTTTCTTTTATTTATTTTCCTTTCATTATTTTAGTAGCCTACTTATTTACTTTATTTATTTTATTTTCCTTCTCCTTTTACTTCTTCTCTACTCCAACTTCTCATCCAAGTCACCACTTTCTCCACCACTCCTCCATTTTCTCCACTTCTTTTTCCAACTTCCTCCTCTTTTTATTCCCATCATCCTCTTCATTCATCATCACCCGTCATTCCGTGTTTCAACGAAAAAGAGAGAGAGCTTGGAGTGTTTCTGTCGATGACAGCGACCTAGCATCCTCCTCGAACAACAACCTCTCCACGGCGAGATCCGAGGTGGTCTCGACCACTTCATCGCAGCCATCCCTCGTAGGAAGTTGCTCAAGCTTCGGAGGCCGCCGTCTCCTTGAAGCGATGATCATCACAGTTGAAGTCTATCTCCTCCTCCACAGGCGACAACCTCCACCCGTCACAGGTAAATCTTCTATCTTCACTTTATCTTTATTTTTTTTATCTAACACTTCTTGTTTTTCTTATTGCTCCACTCACACCACCATCACCACCACCACATCATCACTAAATCACCTTCAACCTCATTATCTACCTTCACCAAATTTCCCTCTCCAATTTTTTTACCACCACAACCATCATCTATTATAACCATTTCCAATTTTTGTTCCCTGTAAAAAACCACAAAAAATGATTAATATAAAACAAAAAAACACAAAAAAACAAAAAATATTGCAGGCACGGTAGCCGCCACCCAGCCCCCAGGCGCGTACCACCTCTGAAGATGCACCTCCGTCATCAGTCGGCCACTAGCCCCACGCGCCCTCTGCATTGCCCATCCACTCCTGCCACCTCCGACATTGCATGCGATCACCCAACCGTGCCGCCCCCCGTGCGGGGGCGCCCGTCCCAAGCCGCCAGCCCGCCGCCTTCAGCCATCGCGAGCGACGCGCGGTCGTGAAACACCTTGACACGTTCCCTTGTCGCACCACACCCGCTCCGCAGCTAACCACGCGGTGCCACACCATCAACATGCCGTCCTCACGTCGCAGACTTCCCTCCATGCACCGTTGTTGGTGTCGTAGCAGTCGTGTACCATCGTCTAGACCTCTGTGCCCTCGATTGCAGCCCGTTGCATGCCTCGCCGCCGTCCACCACTGCGATCGCGACCGCGCGTGGCCACCGCCCACTCGACTCTGACGCCCTAGCCACTTCCAGATCGTGGGTTCCATTCTTGGAACCCATGAAAGGCCATTTTATTACTTTATTATTTTTTTGTGAAAATTGCACCATTTTTCCTGCATGTTTTAGTAATTTCAAAATTACCCCTGTGCATCTCAGTTCAATTTCAATTTCTATATTGCAAAGAGACCCCTGGATTTGAGCATTAATTTGAGATCACCATTTAGCATCATTTTCTAATTATAAAATTGCATATTGTAGAACATTTATTTCGTTATCTCTTGGATATTTATTTAAATTTTTGTGAGTACGGGGTAATTAACTAAAATTATATTTGTGAAAATTTACATATTTTACCCATCTCAAGATTTGAAAATCATATTTCATTAAATATTGCTCCGAAAATTGTGTATAGATGATGCCTCTACATGATTTTTAATTAGTGTTCAAATTTCATTGCAAATGGAGATGTATTATGCATAAAATAAATTGTGTAGTGGTTTCTGTAATTGATTTTTAATTTAATCCATGAGTATTATTTTTGCGAAATTTCAAATCTCCTAAATTGCTCATTAAAATATCTATTTGAGATAAATCGATCTTTGGATAATTTTATTTTGTGGATTAATTAGGAATTAAATACTCACAATTACTCTATTTCAGTAAAAACATCACAAAAAATCATATATTGTCAGAAAATTCCAAAAAATTAATATAGCTTCATTTCATCATATTTCACTTCAAATAAAAAATTCATAATTTTTGCATTTTGTTTGCACTAAAAAATGCATAAAAACTCATTAAAGTTTATATTTTTCATTGTTGCATCTTAATCCCAAAAAATCCAAAAAAATACATTTTGCATTCATCGTTGGAGTAGGTTTACAGAAAAAATACCTGCATTTTGCATTTGCATTTTTTATTTCGCATAAAAAAACCAAAAATCCCGCTTGGAAAACCTTGAGCTAATTTGTCTAACTCGATCCAAAGTTGTTCCTTTGCCTTATTGAGTCTACCCTGGGGCTTGCCCAGGTTAAAAATACATAAAACTGTGCATTCATTAATTAAGTGATTATTCGATTTGTGCGGTCAATTTTTTATCTATATTGATTACCCAACTACAACAAAATGACATATTAATTAAACATGCGATTCCAACGATCTGTCAGAGCCCTTGGCGAGCACATGTCCTCGCCCAACCTGGAGAGCAGAAAAAATATATGGGGTTTAGACACCTCGTCGAACCTGTAAAAGCTACCAAGAAACCACTGTAGGTACTTATTAGAGTTGAGAAATGTACCTGTAAAATGCCCAGTAGCCGACATCCTCTTATACTTGTACAATTAACTTGTACCTATCAAACTCACATAATATCTATGAACTTACTTACAAACTAAACATATAAGTTCATAAAAATATGCAATATATGTAAATGCATAACTAATAGATGCTCTAAAGGTTTCACAGTTGAAACAATCTACAAGTACAACTGAATCTAATATCAAAGTTTTCAAAATTGAAAGACTTGCTTGGAATTCAACAACTACACAAAATAAAAAAACAAAAAAATCATTTCTTATTCATTTTGAATATTTTTGAAATCAAATTCTATTTTGATTTCTTTTTCTCCTTCTCCTTAAAACTGGCGTACATGCACACCTCTTCTTCTGGGTCATTCTCCTCCTCATCATCATCTGATTCAATCTCCTTACATTGAGATGTACGCTCTTGTGACATATATTAAGGAAAATATGTATAAGATATGCATGAGAAGATAAAGAACTATGAGATTATTTCAAATTTTAAGGAGAATACTTACATGTATGCTGTGAAATCTTCTCGAAGCTTCGTCACCTGCTCCACCATCATCGCCATCTGGGACCATCTGTCACGATCCAAATTATGAGTCGTCGGATCCTCCCATATCCGGATCTGGTTACTCAGCAATGATTTATTCAGTAATCACAACTAACACTAAGAAATACACTGCAACTAAAAATACTCAGAAAGAAGTATTTAATACATTTCAATTCACAAAATAAAGTTTACATGATACATTGTCCCACTATAACTATTTACATGTACATCAGTTGGAAAGGAAATACACAAAAAGATTAAACACTACCTTACAGAGTAAAGCTATTGTGGCTGGCTGGATGGCCATTATGTTAGATGGTTGGATTATTAAAGTCCTTACGATGGTTCACCGACATATGTTAGATTTTCATAAATCATAGGATGAAGATTAACACGTGCTAAGTAATGAAGAAGAGAAAAGTAAACAAGTAGTGTAGTTTAGCCAAACTTATTTTACCATAAAGTTTCATTTCTTTTCATTGGTTTAAGCCATATTCCGTCTATTCCACATCGGGGATTAGTCACGAGAAAATCTCACCATTTAAGGACTTTGAAGTTGTCGACACTTCGGGATTGGAGATTGCATTGATATGGCTATAGCTTATGCCGCCGCACGTCGCCTCAACCAATCCTTTAATATTACCCTGACAATTTACTTTTCTTTTATTATCTAGGGTTTCAAACCCTCAGCCTGACAAACAAAGAAGCCCACAGTCCTCAAGGACATGGTAGCTTAATACCACAAGCTAACCTTTAATCGCATAAGCTAGAGGCTTTAAATACATCTTATCGTGACCCAACCACTATCTAACCACCCGTGCCTCCACATGGCACGACCACATCTTCAGTCAGTCAATCCTCCAAATACGGATGTTCTTCTGACAAACGGATGTTCTTCTAACAAACTTACAGGTTACATGCCCGACATGTAGTATCTACTCCAAGTCATTCCTAATGTAACACACGATCCTTTTCAGGATCCATTTCAATACAAATCAATTCCCATGATGTATTTCTTCCATTAAACCTTTGATTTTCATATTCATTAACATTGAGTGTTGCCTCACACACACATATAATATGTATATATACTCATATTTATGCTTATTTTAACTCCCAAACTATAACTTTCAAAGCCACTTCATCTGTTCGATGCTTAGATATTATTTTAGTGGGAATTATAGAGTAACTTTTTATATTTTCTCAAAAGTAACAAAGTTAGGGTTCTTCGTAGAGAAGAATATAAAATCAGGAATTTCAATGATATCGTATGAAACCCAACAACCAAAGGAAGGATTTCATTACCTAAACGAAGTCTCTCTAGCGTATGCAGTGCTTTATTAAGATTCGTTTTCAGAAAAGATAATTTAATACTCCTGGAACAATTGAATTTCATTTTCGTATCTAGAACACTAAGAATGTGCCAAGAACGCGAAGAACACGTGAAGAACATGAAGAACGTGAAGAACATAATTTCTTTCAAAATTTCAGTAGATCTTGCCCTTATATTGGGACTTATTTCTAGAAATATTTTGGTAGAGTTTTCCCTTATATCGGGGTATATTTCAAAAGTAAAACAAAAAGAGTTTCCTCTATAAAATCACTGAGAGGAAAACAACAACGAAATCGAAAGAACATAATCAAACTACAAGCTATGGAGAATCGGTAGTACCACGTGTCTTAGGTGAGTGAAGGTGTGACGAATCATATGGTTCACTGATGTGCATAGCCACCTGCACCTAAGTAGGGTGTTACACTGATTTCTCCCTCAAAATAAGTATAAAAGTGAAATCGAAAGAATATAATAGAACTATAAGCGATGGAGAATTAGTTGACATCACATGTCTTAGGTGAATGAAGGTGTGACGAATCACAGGGAGAACGTGCATAGCCGCCCGTACCTAAGTAGGGTGTTACACAAATTTCTCCTCAACCACAACATAAAACGAATCAGAAAGGAAGATAAATAAAAAACCAAACTAGATAAAAAATGAATCGAAAACCTAGCTCAAGTTAGAGCTTACTTACTAAGCCAACTAGGAGAGGATGGTACCATCCTCCTCCTCCTCGTTCTCCCGTCAGCGCTTCTCTAGTGCTCCTTCCCCGCCTCCCTCTCCTCCTCCCAACCTCTTGACCCTAGCCCTAAAGGTAGTGGTGGTAGTGGAAATCATAGAGAATGAATGGGTAGGGGGGCTATTTATAGGCTTCAAAATACCGCTAACCGTGGTTAGTAAACGATGGATTAACCCTTAATCGTTGTTAACAACCCATTGTTTTGGCCAAAATCTTATTCGAAACTTAGGGCTTATGTTAGAACTTTATAGAAGGTTCTAGAATCGCTAATGACACTTAATTAGTGCAAAACACGGTTAACTTTCACTAATCATGATTTAACTTTCACGACTTATGTCTAACTTTGACTGACCTCTTATTAACGTTTGTTAAAGGTCATTAGCAGTTCTCAATCCATCATTAGTTCTTAATCATGTTTAATTAGTATTAATAACGGTCATTAAAGTCTAATAACATCTTAAACCTCCTTACTTCTCTTTCTTCGAAAAACCATAACAATTAGAAACGAAGTCTGATTCATACGAAATAAATTCGGCTGGTTTCCTCTTGACGAGCCAGATCTTATGATATAGGATATAAGAGATGCCTATTTCAAGGCTTTACACCATCTGTGGCGATGGTTGTGATGACTGTGGCTATGAATACATATACGATGGCTGGCCATAAGCACAATACGATTGATGATGCTCCTCCACATAGTATGGAGGAAGACCACCAAGTTGTCTGCTTTCGATTTGCCACAACATCCCTCTCCTCCAACATCTATTAAAATTACCATTGTGTAATATGTAGATATAATTAAAAATTGAATAAAATAAATTAATATTTGTCTATACCTATTTCCAAATAACTTTATCAAATGGTGGTTGGTCTCTATAAGGAGTTCCACCCTTTTTTTCTACAGATAGTGCTAAATAACAATTCTAAAATATAAGTTGAAAAATATTATAAGAATTATTTGTGATATATGTTTCAAATTTCTTAAAAATATAAAGACTAAACATCAAATCTCCTGCTTCAGGAGTGGACCATTGGGAGTCTGGGACGCTCCCTCTTTCCCATTCATGTGGGACCTAGACTACCACTCCTGAAATGAGGGTTCTCTTTCCAACCTAGCCGCCTGCAAAAATAAAGATAAACAATAGTAACGGAATGAAACTATAATAAATTAGTGTTTAAAATATACTTTAAAAGAAATTACCAGCCCTGCTGTAATTTGATTGTGGCTTTTGGAGCCACTGGTCGATCTAGTCTTCTATTTTTGGCGATTTACCCCTCCCGCCATCGACCTCCTTTCAAACTCAGAATCTATAATGAATGCATCATAAAAACCCACCCACCTGCAAAAATATAAAATGAATATATTTTTTTTATAAAAATTACGTTTTAAACTATGATGATAAGACAATACATTCCTCCTCGCATCATGATGGTGGGAATCTTTTCATCTCCTCAAAATTCATTTCCTCGCATCCTATTTTCACATGCGAGTCTCTCCTTGCCTTTAAAAATGTATCGCTCTTCCTCTTCTCCACGAAGGGAATAAAGGCTCGATGGTAAGCCCCCTTTCCCAGACCAGCAACAAAAGGGTACCTACTTTGAAATTTTTTGAACAATGTTAAATAAATGAGTTGAAACAATTATCAAATGATTTGAATAAATTTTCTTTGTATTCTTATCAGGAAAATCTCAAACAATAACTCCTGCTCGATAGCAGGAATGCGACACCATCGAGATTGCGTGCTAGTCAAATGTGTCTTGATAATGTTGGTTATCTCCTTTGCAACCCTATTGCTAGAGAGAGAGAGAGAATGTGTGTGTGTGTATGAAAGTTAAAATGAGATAATGTAAAAAAATTTACCTCCCATCCGTAGTAAGCTCCAAGAAAGGGAAGGAATCCGAAGTCTGCCCACTTCCACTGGGGAAAGGTACAAGGGTGCTCGGATGTCTAGAAGATGGAGAATCATAATCTATCGATGTATGTACATGTACTGGGATAGGACATGCATCAGGAGCTGCTGAGGAAGATGGCTCTCTATAAAAGGGTGGGGGAGGATAACCTAGAGACTGGTAGTAGGCTATGACCCGTCGAGTCTCTTCTGGAAGTGAATCTAAATCAAAATGTGGGGCAGGCTGCGTACTGGAAGAAGGTGATGAGGTCGGACGAGTGGATCGCTGAGATCCGAGAGCTGCCATGTCCAAAACCTGCCATGATTGTAATGGCAATATAATAGTTAATTATACATTTATCAATGGTATTTTTTTAACTAGTACAATACTTCACCAGAACTTACATTTAATCTTCATCATTTGATTCGGATGAATTATAATATGTTTCATTTGTTGCGGAGTTGTCTGAATAATCATTTTTAACTTCTACATCATCTAGTATGTCAGTAGATACGACCTCATTATCTGCCAATCGAATGATTCGATGATTGGGACTTCATTTGCTACATTTATTCTAGAGAGGTTGGCTGAGAAAGAATTCTTCTATTTTCTGTATGGGGTCTCATGCTACAACCAAGTAGGCATCACTCTTGCGGATCGGGAGAAGACTACATTTACATGCCACTTAAGTACCTATGCTTTCAGGCGCATGCCCTTTGGTTATGCAAACACTCTAAGTGTGTTTCAAAGGTGCATGATTGTTGTCTTCGTCGAGATGGATGGGGAGTTCCTAAAAGCCTTCATGGATTGTTTCTCCATCTATGGGGATTCCTTTGACTCCTATCTTAGGTATCTAGATAGAGTTCTCAAAAGCTTTTGTGAGGTAACTCTAATACTCTCTTTGAGATAAGAGTCACTTTATGGCGACAACGGGTATTGTGTTGGGGCATGTAAAATCGAAGAGAGGAATAGATTGACCCTACCAAGGTAGACGTCATCAGATGACTCCAGCCACCAACCAACGATAGACAGTTGTGGTCTTTTGTCAAGCATATTGGAATTTATAGAAAACTTATCAAGGAGTTTTCAAAGATCGCTCGGCCGTTAGCTAATCTCTTAGGCAAAGAAATGGAGTTTGTTGTCGATCACTAGTGTCTTGAGGCCTTTGAGCAATCGAAAGGAATGATTATGGATGCCCCTATCATACAAGCACCAGATTGGTCTATTCCTTTTGAGATCATGACGGATGCCTCAAATTTTATAGAAGGGATTGTGTTAGGACAAAGAAGGGATGTCATCCCATTTTTTGTACACTACATAAGAAAAGTACTTGACTATACTCAACATAACTATAAGGTTACCAAGAAGGAGATTCTTGTGGTAGCGTTCACCTTGGATAAGTTTAGATCTCTTCTTATTGGATTCAGGGTTGTTGCGTTCATAGACCACTCAGCACTATGCTACTTAATGGAAAAGAATGATGTAAAAGCATGAATTCTTAGGTGTGTTTTGCTTCTCCCGGAGTAGTCTCTTAGGTTTGGTTAATTTATACCCCTATCCATGAAGATTAAGGATAAACATGGAGTGAAGAACGTAGTAGCCAACTAACTCTTCCAGCGAGAGATTCATGATTCTTCTGAAAGTACATTGATTCATGACTCTTTCCCTGATAAGTTGATTTTTGCTATTGAGTAACTCCCATGGTATGCCAATATGGTGAACTATCCTGTCTCCAAGAAAGTTCCAGTGGATTGGCTCAAGAGTAGAATCGACCGACTCAAGTCGAATTCGAGACACTACCATTGGGAGGTGATGAATCCACATTTCATCATCTTTATTCTATCATTTTGGCCTCAAAAACCCTAGTAAAAGCATGTAAATACCTCTAAATCCCGTATTTTAGCATTCATGCATGTGTGCGAATAGTGTATAAAATACTGTTTTTAAAGCCAAAATAAAAGAATAAAGAAAAAAAAGAATAAAGTACTGTAAATATTTTATGACCCAAAACCCCGAGACCTAGGCATGTCGATGACTAGGTCGACATGGAATAAAGTAGGGGGAGATAAGGGCCAGGTACCAATAAAAATACCTTTGATTTAATTCATTCTTTATTCATTTTGGGACCTATTTTTGGTTCCACTTTTTACACCTCAAATAAAGAAACTTTGTACATGAAAGTTGTAGAAAATTAAATAAAGAAAAATACAAAATTTATTTCATACAAAAATAATGTATAGATAAAAAGATATGATCTGAATAAAATTCCAGAATCTCAACTTCCCAGACCTGTATCTCTCAAATAAAAACTCGAAACACATCAAATCACCTTTAATTGTATATAATTTTTTATAAACTATTTATTGAAGGTGGTTTCACATTTTGCGGAGCTACGATTTGAAAGTTGAATTTTGGACCCCTATAGTATACTTGTACAGATTAAAATATTCATTTTATTATTTATTCATTTTATTTTCATAATGTCTTATTTTTATAATTTTGTAAATATTATATATAATATATTTGTACCTTGAAATCAGAATAGAACACTAAAGAAAATATAAAAATAAAATACATGAAGACAACACATAGATGAATTACCTTTGAATATACCTATGTAAATTATATATCTATTTATTTAAGTGTACAGAATACCTCAGAAAAATAAAATAAAAATATATTTAAGTGTATAAAAATATTTTATAAATATATAAAATAATAAACAAAAATAAATAAATTAAATATACAAAATAAAAATAAATATATTAAATTCATAACATATGTATACCTATATAGGCCTAAAAAGGCAACTTGTATTTTTATACCTCATAAAAATAATTAAAAATCATATTAAAATACTTCAGAAAATAACAAATATTTTTTATTTTATAACCTAAAAATAATAAATTCATTTACTAATTTTAAATGAATTTTTAATTTTTTTTCACGGGGTTTTTCCAGGTTGGTCCACGTGGACCAACCAGGTGACAGTCCACGTTGACCGCGGTCAACCGGCTGTCCTTCCCCCTGTCCCCTTGTCAGAACCGAGTTTTGACCCCTATTTCTCTATTTTTTCGAGGCAACACCTTGCACCATTTCGCGCAATGGTCTTCTTGACTTTTGCTCCTCGATCTTCCCTCTTTCACGCCCTCTCGATTTTTTGGGGAATGGATCCTCTATCCTCCCATTCTGCCTCGTTCTTTACAGCCATGTCGTCAACCCCTTATATTGTGCCTCGACTTTCCCATTCAAATTCGAACCCTCTTGGACCAACTTCCTCTCTTCCTCTTGCGCTCAATCGATTGAAAGAGGTGACAACTCCTTCCTGACGCCTTCAGGTCGATCGAGGAGGCGGCTTTTGAGGCGTTACACCCACCTCCGCCGGCCACCGACGTAGAGGTTCTTCCTCACGTGACACACTCCTTTGAGGTTCCTTTTGTCATTATTTTATTTGCTCTGTTCGTTCACCGTACCCGTAGGATCAGAACTCCACTCGTCGTACCGCATTTCATCCATCCGATCACCAAATCACCCCCACTCGCTGGATTTGCTCCGGCGAGCCTCGACTTCGCCTCCACCAGCCATTCTACCTAGCCAATCAAAGCCCCGAGCCCTTCCTTTGTTCGCTGGAGCTTTATTTGCAGGGTCAGGAGCCAGAAGGCCCTATTTGGAGCCGATTTTTGTTGAGCTTGAGGTACCTGGAGCCGCAACTCTTCCCAGACGCCGCGGTGGCCCTCCGACGGTCTCCCCATCATTTTGACGTCGCCGGTCACTCGAGGAACTCTCCAGGAAGCTTTTGGGACCAGCCATGGAGCATCCGGTAGATGGAGCAGCGTGATTCGAGCGATCGAGGGAAGCCCAAGCTTCAGTTCTTCCCTGTTCATCCGGGGGCCTCCTTCGCCGTTCGATTAAGGGCGGACTTCCAGATCTAGTAGGTGTCGTCCGATCCAGATGCGTCACAGTCGTTGATCCTCATCGCAGGATCTAATCCCAGCTGTCCCCGCGCGAACCATCATCGGCCGTCCGCGGAGCGACACGTGGCAAGTAAAGAGTGGTCCGGCGTTCGATCCGTGCTAGCTTTGGGTATTTTGCACTTTCCACCCTTAGCGTTTTTGTATTTAATATCTAGTATAAAAACTTTCATTTGCAGTTTAAAAGTTTTGTAATATTTGCACTTAGACCCTCATACTTTCTTTATTTGCATTTAGGACCCGTCCACGTCACCTCACGTGACCAGTGCACGTGGGGTGGGGGACATTTTATAGAGGACCCCTGTGGATTTATGTATTTCATTTTAGTCCAAGAACTTTTTAATCAAGTGCAATATTTTTGGAAAAATTGCAACTTAGCCCCTCAAGTTTTGTTATTTGCGTTTCGATCCTCGTCAGGCGTGTGCTAGTCATGTGCGTGGGTGGGCTTTTTGCAGGAATACCCTTGCGGGTTTGGCTATTTGTATTTAGTCCTGGATTTTTGTTAAATGGTTATATATTTTTGGAAAATTACACTTTGGCCCCTGAGATTCTGGATAATTACATTTATGCCCTTGCTATTAGTGTATTTTCTATTTGTTGCCTTTATTTATTCCATGCACCTATAAAATCCTAAAAATCACCAAAATATTACCATAGGCTCTTGTTTAGTACTCTTTCAGGCCATATTTTTAGTTTGCTTTTTATTGCATTACCATATTTATAAAAATTCAAAAACATACATTTTTGCTACTATTTACATTGGAAAATACCAAAAAAATATTAAAACCCCTTGAAAAATTCTAAAAAAATCAACTTTTGTGTGTTTCTGTGTCTTTGAACTTCTACCAAAAAACCATTAAAAAATTCAAAGTAAAACTCCTGACAATTAGAAAACCCCTAAAAACTTTATAAAAATCCCAAAAATTCCAGAAAAATCCTAAAAATATAAATATGGTCTCTGAATTTTCTTTGATTTATTATCTTTCAATTAAAATTAGTTTGAGGATTTTCGAACTCTGTTTAATATTTTTCATCCTCATTTTAGTTTCAGTCTTTTATTGCATTCCCTGTTTTCAGTATTTTTGCCTTTAAAATACCAAAACATTAGGAAAAACTTAGAAAAATCACAAAAACATTATCAAAATATAAAAACCCAAAAAGGTTTTATTTCCTGGTTTTTGCTTATTTTTGCTTATTTTTCTCTATATATTATATCCCATTTTCCTTCTTTGTATATATATCCTATTAAAAGAAAAGAAAATATAAAAATATAAAATATAAAAAGGAAATACAAAATCAGAAATTAAAAATCAAAATACAAAATTATAAAATCAAAAATTATAAAAAAAATAAAAATTAAAAACCCACAAAAAGTAGCACACTTGTAGGCAAATCATCACACTTTCATTTTTGTGCATTTTGCCCGATCTATCCTATCTGCTCCCTGAGTTTGACACTCTACATATACTTGCACACTATACACATTTCTGTAGAGTTATAATAAATTTTAACTCTGCACATTTACTTTCATTGCTTGATTTACTTGTTGTGGGTTAATTGTTGTTTAAATTTCAGATTTTGCGTGAGGTCAACTCAGCGACTGTTGATTTACCTTGTGAATCGACACGACCTCCCGATTTTCACGTTCAACAAATGGAGCCGTTGCCAGAGAGTAATAGCGTATAGATCTGACTTTTTGTTGTTATTATTTGCCTATCGTTTTCGCTTCATTTCTTTTCATTATTTTTGATAGATATTTTTGAGCTGTCTAACCACCCTCTTTATTGATTTAGGCGAGGTACCACGGATCGAGGGAGGCGCATCTTCCTAGGTGCCTGGGCACCCATGTGAAGCCGGCTTCAGCCTGCTACCCCTACACGAAGAAGACTTGGAGAATTTTGTAGATTAGCTCCAGTTTACTTTTCTGTATATATTTGTGTAATTATTTGTGTGAGAGAGAGTGACTCAAAACTTGTAATATTCAGGACATTCAGACATTTCGACACTCCACGAGGTCCAGTTCCTGAGGGATTGTTCCCTTGGGGGCCTCGTTTGCTTTCGCAGTTTTCTCGCCGGTTTAGTTTTCTTCGATTTTCTTTTATTTTTGATTCACGCGGATTTTGGCCCTTAGACTTAGGATTTTATTTTGTTGTGACATAATTAATTAGGACCACACACCTAATATCTTGTCTGTGCCTATAGATCATAAGTGGACCTAATTAATAACTCACAAAGAAAAAGCTATTTTGGTCACCTGAGGAGTCACGTGCCGCTAGAGGTCGTATACAACACTGGCAGGATCCGTTGTGACGGACACCGATCGGCATCAGAGATCGGACTCCGACTCCTCTTGTTGACCTTTTAGCTACTATTCTTCTCGTGTAGAATTTTTTGTCTAAGGCCGATTTCTTCGTGCATCATATAGGTAGTTTATTTCTTATCTTCAATTTATGCGCGGATCACCCTACATGTAGAGTGCTGGAGCAAGTTACGCATTTCTATCTCTACATGCATCATTGTGTTTGATCGCGCATCGGCTTTTCCAAATTCCTCTCCCGTTTTATTGGACTTAAAATAACCAGGAGATCGGAAAATTTGTTAGGCATTGTCTTTATTCAGAAAAACACTAAAAAAGTGAAAATCATAAAATTGGGACTGCTAATGCAAACTTGACTCTAAAGCTCACCCCACTCTCAAAAATTTTGTCTTGGGGAGAGTAACCCCCTCATTGGTTGATTTATCTGCAGCGAGAGAGTGACCCGAACACTAGGATAGAGACATACCTGAACTCCTCTCAGACTATTGTTCTGAGGTTAGTCATTCTCCAGTGAGGATCTCTCCGATAACCGGTAAAGCGGACCGTGACGTCCTTTGCAGAGTGGATTGATCGGGTAGCCGGTAAACGGTCCGCAATTCATACTGGCTGGGAAAGATCTAGCCTTAGTTCGGGACAGTCTCCTAGGAGCATCGGGTTCCCAACAGCTCGCTTACTCGCTCTGATAGATTGATTGATCACCTAATTAAAATTGACAAGATAATTGACCAAACCTTCACGGTCATCAGCTCATAGTTGCGTAGGTGAATTGGGGGTTTGTTTTTCGCATCTTGTTTGCATTCCAGATCTCATCCGCCCTTTTTCCAAGATCAAAATGATGGGAAGGAGATCCCTTAGGTCACGTCTGGTGGCACCGCTGTTGAGCACTCCTTCCTATTCATCTAGGTCGGCTTCAGGGAGTCCAGACCTACTCTCCGAGCCTGAGTTCACGTCCACCCTATTCCCCCTCGACCACCCTTCTTCTTCCATTAGTCCAGTGGTGTTAGAATTTAGTGCAGCACACAGTTCAGAGCATTTTACGACACCTGAGATGGGTTCTTTTGCCTTTGCAAAGACCCAAGAGATGGACGGTAGAGAGGAACACCCAGATGAGCAGAGACCACCTCCGTACATATATGACAAAGCTGCCATCAACAATTCACTATTAACCTCCCTGGAGATCATGCAGAGACAGATCAGATACCAGGGAGTGTTCATGGGTGATATCTTGAGGGAGTTAGCATAGATGCGAGAGGGAAGAGACGACAGACCTGAGGGCGGTGGAGAAGATATACCAGAAGCAACAGGCAGAGGAGGAGAAGCTAACTAGGAATGGCTACTACCGATGACCATGAGGCAGTTGCACAACCCAGCCGCGACCCTCACTCACCGATGGATTCAGCTTCCTCCCATTGTCGGGAACTTTGAGTTTCACCTGCATACCATTCAGTTACTGCCCAAGTTCCATGGGCTAGCCACCAAGGAGCCTCATCTTCATCTGCAAGAGTTTGAGATGATTTGCAGCACTGTCTACGACAGATTTATGGATGAGGACACTATCAAGATGATTGCCTTCCCATTTTCCTTAGCTGACAGAGCAGCCTATTGGCTGAAGCACCTTGGGAGGTATGTCACATCATGGGCACAGCTCCAGCATGAGTACTTGAACAAGTACTATCCACTCGGTCGGACTAACGCAGAACGAGCAATGATCAGCGATTTCACAATGATCACAAATGAGCAGTTCCATGAGGCTTGGGATCGATTTAGAGAGCTCATCGATGGTGTCCACATCACGATATATCCAAGCCCAATCTGGTTCAGAGTTTCTTTTGTGGGCTGACACCGGAGCTGCAGGGGCTTGTGAATGCCTCTTGTGGTGGATCATATTTCTCCAAGGGAGAAGATGCGGTTTGGGATATCTATGAGGGAATGGTAGAGAACTCTACAGTCAAGGCCCAAGCCCGCGTCTACACACAGCCGAATATCCCACCACAGGTAGTTGGATTTCAGAGGATTGCACGCATCGATGCTGGTACACACACTCCGTCAGCAGCCACAGCTCAGGCCGAATCCACCGCTGCCGACATGGGGATCATCAACGAGAAGTTGGACCGCATCGAGATCCTTGAGAAGAAGAAGAAGAGTCAAGGTCTTGCACAGATGGACATTTTGACGAAAACCATGAGTGACATTAAGACGCTGATCTTATGCATTCAGGAGGCACATACGTCCACTCAGCAGCCTCCCAGGTCACGTGCTGATCCCAGCAGTACAGCTCCACCCAACCCTCTGCCACATACCGTCAGGTTCACCACATCTAGGCAGAACCGGTCCAGCAGCTACATCACTACCCATTGCCGCCACCATCACAGGGCACTCAGATGGTGGTCTACCAGCCGGATCAGCCACTGGCAGTTCTTCCTCCACCATCCATTGAGCAGGAGCCATTGATGGAAGTCAATGGGATATGGTACGACCGGTACCCACAGCAGCCCACGATTCGTCGTGATCACCCCGGATTCCGTTGGACCACTGGTATCACCTCATCCCAGCAGTAGCCTCCCGCTCAGGGCCATCAGAACAGCCAACAGCAGCAACGGCCCCAATATCACCCCCAACATCAGTATCAGCAGGGTCCTCGTTCCTTCTATCAGGGACAGCAGTGGAGGCAGCGTCAGCAGCCTCACCAAACATACTCCTAGCCTCCCCCTCACTACTCTCAGCAGCAGCAACCTCATTTCCAGCAGGGGAACACTTCCGATTCTCAGGCACCTGCCTTCGAGAACCCAACGCTTGATGACCTTGCCCGCTTGCTCTTTGAACAACATGCATCCTTCCGGCGGGAAATGGATGAGTTCCGGCAGGAGATGAGGGATATCATCAAGGGCAAGGTTGCCATACCAGCATAGATTGAGCCTAATCCAAACAACTTGAAAAGGAAATCTGAGCTGGTACAGTTTACAGAGGATACCTCTCCTAGTGATTATTTGAGTGACATGTCTTCTTTTTGTGATGATGATTTCTTGACTACTAGGAGCGGTAGGATGCCAGCCGGCAGCGCCTCATCTGAGCAACAACCACACGAGGAACCAAGAGCGCCAGATGATGAGAGAAGCGATGCTGATGCCGTAGATGATGTTGATGACGGTGGTACTGATGCCACAAAGGATGTAGATCTAGATGACAGTGCTAAGGCCGTCATGATACCAGATGCAGACGGTGATGCTGATGCCACTATTTTACATGATGCCGAGCCAGAGTGCGGTGCGGAGGCTGCGAAGTCAGATGTTGTTGGTGGTACTGAGGACACCACTTCTACTTTTGTTGAGCTCCCACCTGTTGTGTTGCCACCTTTTGTATCTCAAGACTGTTGTAACAAGAAAAAGAACAAAAAATGAATAAAGTAAAGGTTTATATATCCACTTCGAGTCCATATGTGTTGCATGATGATCACTGTATGGATTCCATTCCTTTACAGGCACATGAATCTCTTCCTAGTCCTCCATCTGAGGAGGCCCCTACCTGTTAGCAATTTGAGCCCGAGGCGAACCATTCCTACAATAAATGTTATTGTAATAAATGATTTATCAATAAAATTTATTGATTTTGTTTCACTCCTTTTCTAATATTGAATGAATGAATGCACTATAAGGTCCCTCTGTACAATAAGGGTTATGTACCATGGCCAACTTGATAATCATACAGTTGTTGATTCAATGATTGAATCATAGAGGCTGATGCTTGGATGAATATCTAAGGAGTTAGATAGAGGACTCATCAAGCATCATCAATGATTAACAAGTAGTGATCTCCAGTCTGAGTGGGAGATGGCAATCCCATCTCAGTAGACTGATATCTGATCGACCTCTTGATGCAGGTCCTCTGCATAGGAATATTGACTCAGAGGTATCAGATTAGTTGAGTCAATGAGTTGACTTAACGAGATCGAGATAACCAAAGACCTATGATGAATACTGTCACATCACAGGCAAACATCCTCTGACCAGAGACATATATATTACTATATGTCTGAGCATGTACATTTGGCAGACCAATAGGTTGATGACCTAATCAAGGTCTATACACCGGTGAGCTGGTGTGCATGTAAGGGCATATGAGTAATATGATCTCTCAAAGGGATCATACAGGTTCACTTGAGAACCGGGAGACATGAGCTCACTCATGAGGTATTGGGATTAACCAAATTCCATGCATGGTCATCATGCTTTAGAAGCATGATATGAATTTGAAGGTAAGATATATGCTTTGTGAAAGCATATGATCTGTACCATATCCCAAGGACCAAGATTGAGAAACTTAATGATCAGACTATGAAGATGACAGTGTAAAAGTGATCTTTATCTTCATGATGATCATGAGTCTTCTAGTATGCAGGATGTGCAGGTATTGGGAATACCTGAAGGGTGATTAAATCATAAACGATTGTATAACCATGACGCTTCCATTCCGAGGGAGTGATGAAACAGGTCTGGATTTTAGTGACTCCTTTCATTAGAGAAGTGACCTAATCTTAGTCCATGTACTGGACATTGATCTGAATGAGATTCAGATACAATGAGAAGATTAGGTTTACGGTCTTGATTTAATCAAGCATCTATGAGAGGTCCATGGGATCTGGATTTGAGATGTGATCTCAATGTCCAAGTCACTATACGTGGAACAATACAATCGCCCTGTCCTTATCTCCAAGTATCTGAGGAGAAATAGCATTGTTCTTAAATGGTTTAAGAACAATTCCATAAGATCTAAGCAAAGAGAAGTTGATAATTAAATGTGATTTAATTATCATGATGTATGAGAAATTATCCAGTATAATTAAATGTGATTTAATTATTATGGATAAGAATAATGTGGATAGTAATATCCAATTACTCATAATATATTATAAATATGATTTATAATGTATTAGAGAGAGTTAAAAATAATTTATATTAGTAGATTAATTATTAATGTGTATTGGATACACATTGTCTAATTAATTGAAAATATAGATTACATTTTGTTTTGGGTTGTGAATATGATTCACAATATTCCAATGTCAAGATTGCAATATTCCCAAAATTAATTGAGAATTATTTTGGTGAATTAAAATACCAACAAATTGTTGTTGGAAAATAAGTAAAGAGAAAATCAAGGAGATGTGCAATCTCACGGGAATCATGAGATTGCACTCCTCATTAGGAATGAGGGGGGCGGCTCCCAATTCCCTTGGGAAATTGGTGGCCGTCCCCTCTTTCATATGAGGAGAGTATCTCCTTTGCCTTCTCTCTCCTTATTTGATTGATTTAAATTTGGTATTAATATTTATTTGATTTATCAAATATATTTTTATCAAATTAAATCACAAGTTGTTGGTTTTTACCAACAACAATCTTGACCATTGGATTGACATAAATCAATCTCAACCATTGATTTTATGTCACACATGGATTGAGATCCATGGATCCCAAAACCCTATAAATAGAGAGGCATACTTGGCTCTCTCTTTACATGCTATTGTAGCACTCTTCTCTCTCTCTCTTTCTCCATACTCGACAACCCTCTCTCCCCCTTCTTCTTGGTGGCCGTCCACCTTGGGGGAGAGAATCGTCGTCGCCCTTGCCTTCGTGCTGCCGCTTCGACGCTCTAAAGTTCTTCGTCTACTTCGAGTGCTTCGCCCACGAAGGAGACGTTCGATCTCGTGCGACGAGATCTGGAGAAACCGTGCTTGGATCAACTTCTTGGATTGCGAGGACTACGCGGTTCATCCCCGCGCTCGCAAGCGATCTCTCCGACGATCGGACTTGAGACAGGAGGACTCTTCTCTTAGAGACTCGATCAACCACACTTCAAGAGGTATTGCATTATACTTGTTGTGGTTATAGATAAAACGATCCAAGAATCGTTCTTGGATCATGTGGTTTCATCGAATAAAATTTTTAAATTCCGCTGCACCGAACAACTAGTACGACTAGTCGTTCTTCGTCGTATCCGATATGACGCTCACGCTTCCGTGATGCGCTTGAGGATCTCTCCATATCCTTCAAGTGGTATCAGAGCCTTAGGTTGACGGTTTTGAATAGTGATTCGCTAACTGAGGACGACTTGGGTTCGTTAAGGTCGCGAAAGTTTTCATCTCATTTGATTTCGCAGATCTGTTTAGTAAATAAATTCGGCACTGTTTAAATTGTTTAAACACGAATTTAATACTTGGATTTTGTTCCCCATTAAATAAGGAAACCATAGGATCTGAGTTTGCGTAAATCGGATTTCGTATGCTCGAGATATGGTCATTTTAATGAACATGTATGCACTGTTGCGGGAACTGTGAATCTGAACGTGATTAAGATGTTAATTACTGTTTAGACTTGCCTCGAAATGCGTGAAATATCACTTAGGTTCTGTCCTAAATCAAATTAGCAAACTTCAGAAATTTACTTTGCTTAATTTGGATTTAATATGATTGAGATATGTTAATTTTAGTAAGTAGGGGTCACTGCTGAAATTGCTTTCCTAATCAAGAACCATGTGATTGTCAATTAACGAAATTAATTGTTAATTTCAAGAAATAATTATGGAAAATATTTGTGAAATATTAGAAGATGATTATTTCCTTAATTGACTTGGCCCCAACCAATTGGTTGATTAGATTTGATCTAAACCATAATTGGAATCACAATCATCAAACTCTATGCTTGAATAGGATTGGGAATTTGTCTAGCAAATTTCCTTATAATCAAAAATTGTTTTGATTACTATATGATATAATTTCGGTTGAAGAACCGATGATCATCTCAAGTACAAATTAATCAATTTGGCATTATCCTTTCCCGAGGCGGATATGGTGTCTAGTCGAGGATCACTGGGGTAGCGGGTTGCAACGTATGCGGTCCGTCCCACTCCTGCCGATACTGGCCATGACAGCGGGTAGGGCCGGGATAATGTCCGAGGGATTATGATGTATTTTTCTAATTATTAAAATACGAATTAATACGTACTTTGAGAATAATACCATATATATATTCAAGCATAAAATTAAGTTTGATTGATTGAATTGGATTGATAATTAATTTAATATGATTAAGTTAAATATATCCAATTGAAAATACTCTAATATGATTAGAGTTAATAATTCCCTTGGAAGAATTAATTATATGAATGTGATTCATAGTAATTAATTAAATTTGAATAAGAGATGGAGGATCACATAAGTGACATCCATGGTCTCCCGTCAAGGCGAAGGGTTTCGTCGCCAAATATTATATGTGGGAGACGCCTGTACGAAGTGACAGCTCCCGCATATGATCCGTTTGGATCGGGCTCGTCGCTTCTCGAAAGAGTAAGGACGTATGCATAGTGACCCCAATATCGGGTCCTCATATTATTGGGGCGATATTGGATTGCGCATAGCGAGTTGTATTCCTGTTGACGGTTGGTTCAATTAATGACGAGTCAACATCACTTTAGGGGTGGTGGGCTCGGGTATTAAAGACCGAATTGGGAAATGCAAGTTGGACTTGCAAGGCGGAATGTGTTCCCGCTTCTCTTTATTTGAGTCATAGGTTCTCATATTATTGGGATATGACAAAGATAAAGAGGAGATCCCAGTTCTTGCTTGAGATATATTGGTAAGTATATCTCCTACTTTGAAAGTGAATAAGGGAATAAACTTTCATAGTTGACATAGCAAGACTAATTTGATTTTAAAATGCCTTAATCAAATATCATAAAATTGAATATATGATTATATGTTCTAATATAGTGCATTCTCAATTTCAGAAAATGAAGGCCATGAACCCACTGAGCAGGCTTCTGGATGTCAACCAATTGACCGGACCAAATTACTCGGATTGGATCCGTAATTTGGAGCTTGTGCTTTCGGCAGAGCGCATCAGCTATGTGCTCTCTGAAAACAAACTTGAAAACCCTAAATCTAAGGAAGATAAAGCATATAATGACAAGTATGATGAAGATCATGTCTTGGCTAGATGCTACATCTTGGGTTCTCTCTCCAATGTTCCTCAGAAACAACATGTGGAGATGAGTACTTGCTAGGATATCATGCAGAATCTAAAGGATATGTTTGGTGATATTAACCGCACCCAGCGGTACAATGTTATGAAAGAACTGGTTCGCTGCAAGATGCAGGAAGGGACTTCGGTCCGTGAACACGTACTCAAAATGTTTGGGTACTTGTCAGAGCTGGAGACTCTGGGGGCGACGATGGATGCAGACATGCAATCCGATTTCATTCTGCTGTCATTGCCCAAATCTTTCAATAACTTTGTGGTGTCATTCCACATGAATAAGCTGGAACTGACAAATATTGGGCTTCTTGCTGCATTAAAGTCTGCAGAAGACGAAATGAAGAAAGATGGTCCCACTGGCACTGCAATGGTTGCACAGGTCAAAGGGAAGCGCAGTCGGAAGCAAGGTTCTCGGAAGGGCACGGCCCAGAAGAGAAAGAAGAAGGGACAAAGTGTTGGCTCATCTTCCAATGCATCCACTTTAATGGCGTCGAAGAAAACCGACGTCTGTCACCACTGCAAGAAGCCGGGGCACTGGAGGCGTAATTGCCCAGATTACCTGAAGTCGATCGACAAAGGTAAAGCCCCAATAGGTATGAAATCTACATTTATCATTGAAACCAGCTTTCTCGTCGGACGAGAAGGAAGTTGGGTTGTTGATTCTGGTGCTTCTGTTCATGTATGCAATTTGTTGCATTTGTTTCAGGAAACTAGAAAGCTTGAAGAAGGGGAGATAGTCATCCAGATGGGATCTGATGCAAGTGTTGCAGCAGTCGCCGTCGGGACTTGTCGACTATCATTATCTAGTGGAAGAGTCCTAGTACTTAAAGAGTGTCTTTATGTACCTGAAGTCAGAAGGAATTTAATATCTATATCTAAGTTAGTTAGAAGTGGATATTCATTCCTATTTTGTAATAAATTAGTCATAAATCATTATAATAAATATATTGCAGAGGGTATTTTGACTTCTGGAGGACTCTATGAATTGTGCATTATTGAGCAAGTCATGAATGTTACAACCACTAATAAAAACCCTAAAAGATCCAGGAGTAATATAAATCATTCAAACATGATTTGGCATCAAAGGCTTGGTCATTTATCTGTTGATAGGATCAATAGATTGATAAAGGATGGACCTTTGGATTTTCTACAGGTTCAGCCTTTACCTACCTGTGAACATTGTATTCGAGGTAAAATGACTAGGATGCCTTTCCGTAACAAGGTTATAAGATGTGAAGGTATTATTGACCTAATACATACTGATGTATGCGGTCCCTTCAGTACCGCGACTCGAAATGGATATCGATATTATTTGACGTTTATTGATGACCATTCGCGATACGGGTTTATCTTCCTATTACGTCGTAAGTCTGAAACCTTTAAAAAGTTCAAAGAGTTCAAGGTTTTGGTTGAGAACCAAACCAATAGGAAGATTAAACGAATTCGATCTGATCGAGGTGGCGAGTACCTATCAGATGAATTTAAGGAATACCTTAAAGAGAATGGAATTATTTCCAATCTCACTCCTCCTGGAACTCCCCAACTTAATGGTGTTGCTGAAAGACGCAACAGAACCATCATGGATATGGTTCGTTCAATGATGAGCAAAGCACATTTACCACTTAGTTTCTGGGGATATGCAGTAGAGACTGCAATATATATCCTGAATAAGATTCCTAGCAAATCTGTACCTAAGACTCCTCATGAACTATGGTATGGAACCAAACCTAGTGTTAATCACTTGAGGGTTTGGGGTTGCTTGGTCCATGCAAAGAATGTGGATGCAAGTAAGCTAGAATCTCGCTCTCGTGAGTGCTACTTCATTGGGTATGTTAAAGATGGTATTGGATACCAACTTTATGACCCTGAGACCCAAAAGGTTTTTGTCTCTAGAGATGTGAAATTTCTGGAGGATGATTTCCTTAAAGGTCAAGACAAAAGTGAAGTAGAGGAACTCATTGAGTCCCCTGAGGACTCTGAGCTTCCTGAACCAGAAACTGAAGAAGTAAATAAAGATGAAACACCCATACCTCTTCGAAAGAGTTCGAGGGTGGTTGCACCACCTGAGAGGTATGGATTCCATGTGTCAAGTGAAACTGACAATGATCCTACTTCATTTGATGAAGCACTCGTGGATCATGACATGGATAGATGGATGCTAGCAATGAAGTCAGAAATTGACTCCATGCATAAGAATGGTGTATGGACCCTAGAGGATCCACCTAAGGGGGTAAAACCCATTGGGAGTAAATGGATCTTCAAGAGAAAGAGGGGACCTGATGGGAAAGTAGAGACTTTCAAGGCACGGCTCGTAGCCAAGGGCTACACACAGAGAGAAGGCATCGACTACGATGAGACATTCTCTCATGTGGCTATGCTTAAATCCATCAGGACATTGCTAGCTATAGCTGCATATCTTGACTACGACATCTGGCAGATGGACGTCAAGACTGCTTTCCTCAATGGATACCTCGAGGAGGATATCTACATGGAGCAGCCCCAGGGCTTCATGACTGAGGATGGCAAAGTATGCAAGCTGAAGAAATCCATCTATGGGCTCAAGCAAGCTTCTCGTAGCTGGAACATCAGATTTGACGGAACCATAAAGAGTTATAATTTTGTGCAGAATCCTGATGAACCTTGTGTGTACAAGAAGCTTAGTGGGAGCGCCATTGTGTTCATCGTGCTTTATGTAGATGACATCCTTATCATTGGAAATGATACAGGGATGACGACCAGTGTGAAGATTTGGTTGTCCCATACCTTTGAGATGAAAGATCTTGGAGAAGCCTCTTACATCTTGGGTCTGAAGCTGTTCAGAAACCGAGAGAAGAGGATATTGAGATTGTCACAACAAGGATACATTAAGAAGATTCTTGAACGATTCCGTATGGATAGTTCCAAGAAAGGATTCCAACCCTTGAGACATGGTATCCACCTGTCTAAAGGGATGGCTCCTCAAACTGTTGAGGAAAAGAAGGCCATGGCTGGATGTCCTTATGCATCAGCCGTAGGAAGCTTAATGTATGCCATGATGTGTACAAGGCCAGATATTTGCCATGCAGTAGGAGTGGTAAGTCGTTACCAATCCTGCTATGGAGAACAACACTGGAATGCAGTAAAGAACATATTCAAATATCTAAGACGGATGCAAGATTACATCTTGGTCTATGGAGATGGTGATCTCCAAGTCTTGGGATATACAGATTCTGACTTCCAATCGGATATTGATGATCGAAAGTCGACATCAGGGTTTGTGTTCCTGTTGAACGATGGTGTTGTGAGCTGGAGAAGCAAGAAGCAGGACACTACAGCAGATTCAACAACAGAAGCTGAATACATTGCCGCATCGGATGCTGCAAAGGAGGCGGTGTGGTTGCGCAAGTTCGTCCAGGAGCTTGGCGTAGTTTCCTCTGATACTTCTATCCCGCTACTCTGTGATAACACGGGATCCATTGCCCAGGCGAAGGAACCCAGATGGCATCAAAAGAGCAAGCACGTAGAAAGGAAATACCACATCATTCGGGAGATTCAAAAGCATGGTGACATCATCATCACCAAGGTGGCCTCTGCCGACAACGTTGCTGATCCTCTTACCAAACCTCTGACACAGAAGGTTTTTGACCAGCATGTAATGAGTATGGGTTTAAGGCTTGTTCCTGAATGGTTCTGAGGGCTAGTGGGAGATTGTTAGCAATGTGAGCCTGAGGCGAACCATTCCTACAATAAATGTTATTGTAATAAATGATTTATCAATAAAAGTTATTGATTTTGTTTCACTCCCTTTCTAATATTGAATGAATGAATGCACTATAAGGTCCCTCTGTACAATAAGAGTTATGTACCATGGCCAACTTGATAATCATACAGCTGTTGATTCAATGATTGAATCATAGAGGTTGATGCTTGGATGAATATCTAAGGAGTTAGATAGAGGACTCATCAAGCATCATCAATGATTAACAAGTAGTGATCTCCAGTCTGAGTGGGAGATGGCAATCCCATCTCAGTAGACTGATATCTGATCGACCTCTTGATGCAGGTCCTCTGCATAGGAATATTGACTCAGAGGTATCAGATTAGTTGAGTCAATGAGTTGACTTAACGAGATCGAGATAACCAAAGACCTATGATGAATACTATCACATCATAGGCAAACATCCTCTGACCAGAGACAGATATATTACTATATGTCTGAGCATGTACATTTGGCAGACCAATAGGTTGATGACCTAATCAAGGTCTATACACCGGCGAGCTGGTGTGCATGTAAGGGCATATGAGTAATATGATCTCTCAAAGGGATCATACAGGTTCACTTGAGAACCGGGAGACATGAACTCACTCATGAGGTATTGGGATTAACCAAATTCCATGCATGGTCATCATGCTTTAGAAGCATGATATGAATTTGAAGGTAAGATATATGCTTTGTGAAAGCATATGATCTGTACCATATCCCAAGGACCAAGATTGAGAAACTTAATGATCAGACTATGAAGATGACAGTGTAAAAGTGATCTTTATCTTCATGATGATCATGAGTCTTCTAGTATGCAGGATGTGTAGGTATTGAGAATACCTGAAGGGTGATTAAATCATAAACGATTGTATAACCATGACGCTTCCATTCCGAGGGAGTGATGAAACAGGTCTGGATTTTAGTGACTCCTTTCATTAGAGAAGTGACCTAATCTTAGTCCATGTACTGGACATTGATCTGAATGAGATTCAGATGCAATGAGAAGATTAGGTTTACGGTCTTTATTTAATCAAGCATCTATGAGAGGTCCATGGGATCTGGATTTGAGATGTAATCTCAATGTCCAAGTCACTATACGTGGAACAATACAATCGCCCTGTCCTTATCTCCAAGTATCTGAGGAGAAATAGCATTGTTCTTAAATGGTTTAAGAACAATTCCATAAGATCTAAGCAAAGAGAAGTTGATAATTAAATGTGATTTAATTATCATGATGTATGAGAAATTATCCAATATAATTAAATGTGATTTAATTATTATGGATAAGAATAATGTGGATAGTAATATCCAATTGTTCATAATATATTATAAATGTGATTTATAATGTATTAGAGAGAGTTAAAAATAATTTATATTAGTAGATTAATTATTAATGTGTATTGGATACACATTGTCTAATTAATTGAAAATATAGATTACATTTTGTTTTGGGTTGTGAATATGATTCACAATATTCCAATGTCAAGATTGCAATATTCCCAAAATTAATTGAGAATTATTTAGGTGAAGTAAAATACTAACAAATTGTTGTTGGAAAATAAGTAGAGAGAAAATCAAGGAGATGTGCAATCTCATGGGAATCATGAGATTGCACTCCTCATTAGGAATGAGGGGGGCGGCTCCCAATTCCCTTGGGAAATTGGTGGTCGTCCCCTCTTCCATGTGAGGAGAGTATCTCCTTTGCCTTCTCTCTCCTTATTTGATTGATTTAAATTTGGTATTAATATTTATTTGATTTATCAAATATATTTTTATCAAATTAAATCACAAGTTGTTGGTTTTTACCAACAACAATCTTGACCATTGGATTGACATAAATCAATCTCAACCATTGATTTTATGTGACACATGGATTGAGATCCATGGATCCCAAAACCCTATAAATAGAGAGACATACTTGGCTCTCTCTTTACATGCTATTGTAGCACTCTTCTCTCTCTCTTCCTCCATACTCGACAGCCCTCTCTCCCCCTTCTTCTTGGTGGCCGTCCACCTTGGTGGAGAGAATCGTCGTCGCCCTCGCCTTCGTGTTGCCGCTTCGACGCTCTGCGGTTCTTCGTCTACTTCGAGTGCTTCGCCCACGAAGGAGACGTTCGATCTCGTGCGACGAGATCAGGAGCAACCATACTTGGATCAACTTCTTGGATTGCGAGGACTACACGGTTCATCCTCGCGCTCGCAAGCGATCTCTCCGACGATCGGACTTGAGACAGGAGGTCTCTTCTCTTAGAGACTCGATCAACCACACTTCAAGAGGTATTGCATTATACTTGTTGTGGTTATAGATGAAACGATCCAAGAATCATTCTTGGATCATGTGGTTTCATCGAATAAAATTTTTAAATTCCGCTGCACCGAACAACTAGTACGACTAGTCGTTCTTCGTCGTATTCGATACGACGCTCACGCTTCCGTGATGCGCTTGAGGATCTCTCCATATCCTTCACTACCATCCCCCTTCCCTCAAGCACTCCGCTTGGCGAAGGGGAATAAAAGAGAAAATCCAAAAAAAACTCACCAGTTAGAGTTTCGCAACCAGATGATTGATAGATTTCAGATACATCTGACTCTACAGGAAGCACTTGAGCACATCCCCCCTTTTCCAACCTGAGAGAGAAGACTACAACCCGTAGGAAGAGGAGAAACTACAGAGATGTGATCCATGTGCTCACCCGCTCCACATGTTGTGCCATTCAGAACAGATTGCCAGCCAAGAGACCTGAAGCAGGAGCTCCCTATGCCAGATGCAAGATTCAGGAGCAGCAGTTTGATCGTACTCTATTAGACAACGACTCTTCTATCAACCTCCTTCCGGTAGCCTTACACGACCAATTCGAGTTTGGTCCTCTTCTTCGGAGTAGGACAGTCCTTCAGTTTGCTGATAGGTCGATTAAGAGGACAAAGGGGTTGTTGAGAGACGTGGTCGTCACCATTCAAGGCCTAAAATTCCCCGTAGACTTTGTTGTATTGGACATAGAGATCCTGAGTCAGTAACAGATACCCCCATCATACTTGGGTGCGCATTCTTGGCCACAGCCAAGGCGGTGACCGACCATGATAGCGGGAAGATGTACTTTCATGTAGAGGGTGAAAGTATACAAATAGAGACGATCGACGAGACAAGAGCGAGAGAATCAGCATGCTCAGAGTAGTTCAGTGATACCGAGCAGATGACAGAGGCCGAGCTAGACGTCCACCATGAGTGTGATTTTCTTATGACCGATGATAAAACCATTTGGACAGATGCAGAAGCACAAGCCCTCGTCTTGCCCGCAGATTCATCATACTTACATCTTATGGCAGTTGAGAGCTTGGAGAGCACACCCCTGGACGAGGACACATTTGAAGCTGACAGTTCTGGGATGAGTGGTGAAGCAGAATTTCATTCATGTTCTTCTAGTTCAGATCCCTTGGATTCATACATTGATTGGGATGACTTCGATGATTACTTACCATGTCTGATTCCTTCTGAGCCGACAGCTAGGACCGAGAGCGAGCCAGTACAGTTCACAAAGATACCAGCAGGGTTCCCTTCGTCATATTTTCATGCACAACGAGAGTTCTCTCATGCAGACATGGTAGCCTTCACACAGACATATCAAAAGCCAGATCTGCCACCTCCTAATTATCCAGAACTGAAGCCTTTTCCGCAGTCGCTGAAGTATAGATTCCTTGTGGGTGAGACAGATATGCACCCAGTCATTATCTCAGCAGATTTGACTGGAGAACAAGAATCTCGTCTGATAAAGGTTCTTGAAAGAAACCGCAAGGCGATAGGATGGAGTATAGCTGATCTCCAGGGGATTAGTCCGACTCTGTGCTCCCACCACATCTATCTTAAAGAGGACGCTAAGCCGTCACGTGAGTTCCAGCGACGGTTGAACCCGAATCTTCGAGATGTGGTCATGAAGGAAATATCAAAGTGGCGGAGCACCGATTTTATCTACCCCATCTCCGACTCCAAGTGGGTCAGTCCATTACATGTGGTACCCAAGAAGACGGGTATCACTACAGTTGTGAGTGAGTCTGGAGAGGAGATAGCTACCTGAGTACCCACTTCTTGGAGGGTCTGTGTGGACTACAGGCGATTGAATGAGGACACCAAGAAGGATCATTTCCCACTGCCATTTATTGATCAGATTATCGAGAGGCTAGCTGGGAAGAGTAATTACTATTTCCTTAACGGGTACTCCGGTTACAATCAGGTGGCCATTGCGCCCAAAGACCAGGAGAAAACGACATTCACTTGTCCGTTTGGGATTTATGCTTTCAGACGGATGCCATTTGGTTTGTGTAACTCTCCGGCGACATTCCAAAGGTGCATGTTGTCCATTTTCTCGGACATGGTGGGTGACTGTTTAGAGGTCTTCATGGATGACTTCTCAATCTATGGCGATGGGTTTGATGCTTGTCTTGATTGCCTAGACCGTATGCTTCAACGTTGCATTGAGGTCAATCTTGTCTTATCTTGGGAGAAGAGTCACTTCATGGTGACTCAAGGGACGGTCCTTGTCATATCATCTCCAATAGGGGCATGGAGGTTGATCCGGCCAAGGTAGATATCATTAGGAAACTCAACCCATCGTCCAATCTGCGTCAATTGCGGTATTTTCTGGGGCATGTCGGTTTCTACCGACGGTTCATTCAGGACTTCAGTCGTATTGCCCGACTTCTTACTGATTTGCTGACGAAAGACACCGAGTTCATTGTAGATGATAAGTGTCTTGCGTCCTTTGAGACTCTCAAGAATATGGTTGCCACGACTCCTGTCCTTCAGCCACCCGATTGGCCTCTCCCGTTTGAGATCATGACGGATGCTTCTGATTTTGCCGTAGGGGCTGCGCTTGGACAGAGGAGGGATGGATTGTCGTATGCCATTCACTACGCTAGCCGGACTTTGGATGCTGCTCAGCGGAATTACACCATGACTGAGAAGGAGATGCTAGTTGTAGTCTTTGCTTTGGATAAGTACCGATCATATATTCTCGGATCTAGAGTGACTATCTTTACAGATCACACCGCCATCCGATACCTTATGGCCATGAAGGATGCCAAAGCTCACCTTATCAGATGGATCCTTCTGCTCCAGGAGTTTGATATTGAGATTAAAGATAATCCTGGAGTTAAGAATGCGGTGGCGGATCACCTCTCCCACTTAAAGAACCTTGAGGAATCTGAGCCCAGCGCACCTATTACTGAGACGTTTCCAGATGAGGCAATCCTTGCCATTGCCTCACTCCCATGGTACGCCGACATTGTGAACTATCTTGTCGTCAAGACGGTTCCACAAGGTTGGCCCAGGCAGAAACTTGAGACCTTCCTTGCAAAGGCCAAGTTTTACCATTGGGAGGATCTTCTCCTTTATCATGAAGGAGGGGATAGCATCTGGAGGAGGTGCACTCCTCAAGAAGAGCAGCATAGCGTCCTCACCTACTGCCACAAGCTTGAGGCAGGATGACATCATTCTGGGAGACGGACATCATAGAAGATGCTCCAATCCGGCCTTTGGTGGCCTACTCTCTTTAAGGATTCAGATGAGTTCGTGAAGAGATGTACTGACTATCAGAAGATGGGTACTTGCGGATAGAGAGACATGATTCCCATGCAGCCCATTCACTTTTGTGAGGTTTTTGACGCATGGGGGATTGATTTCATGGGCCCATTTCCTAAGAGTTAGGGGTTTGAGTACATTTTGCTTGCTGTAGATTATGTGAGTCGTTGGGTTGAGGCCATCCCCGCCCGAGCTGCAGATGCTAAGACCGTGTGTCGCTTTTTGAGGAAAAATATCATTTCACAGTTCGGGATACCTAGAGTTCTGATTTCAGATGGGGGGTCTCACTTTATTAACGATAAGGTAAAAGCCCTTGCAGACGAGTTCAGCATTGACCATCGTGTTGCCACTCCATATCACCCTCAGACTAATGGTCTTGCTGAAGTATCGAACATGGAGATCAAGACTATTTTATAGAAGGTAGTCCGCCCATACCGAAAGGATTGGTCACAGCTTTTGGACTCGGTCTTGTGGGCCTGTCGGACTTCCTTCAAGACACCATTAGGGACATCTCCCTTTCGTCTCGTCTATGGCAAGTCATGCCATTTGCCAGTGGAAATCAAGCACAAGTCACTATGGTTAGTTACAGAGTTATTAATGGATCCCGAGAGTATAGGCGACCAGAGGAAAGCAAAGTTGGTAGCCCTGGAGGAACTGAGAGATACAACCTTTTCTAGCAGCCTACAGTATAAGGAAAAAGTGAAGATATGGCACGATTCTCATATCAGCCATAAACAGTTTGAGCCCGATCAACGCGTATAGTTGTTTGATTCTAGACTGAAATTATTTCTAGGGAAATTACAGAGTAAGTGGAAAGGTCCTTATGTGGTCATGAAGGTACATGACAATGGCAGCATTGATATATCCGAGTTGTCATCTTCCTCTACCTTTCTGGTTAAAGACCAATGCCTAAAACTCTATCTAGATCATGATCCACCGACCGTTGACGTTGCCCACATTCTTCTGGTATGAGATGTGCTCTTTGACTCATATCACCTACATCTCATACATGATTATCACTTTCATCTTTCTCTGTATAGATCTGTTTGTCTATATAATTCATTCATTCTTCCGTTATGTCTGCTACCCCGTTGTCATCTTATGATTTTGCTATACTTAGGACATGCCTTGTCCTAAGTATAGGGGGATACACACACTAAGCTGTGATCTATTCTTTTCTTCTTTTCTTCTTTTCCTTTTCTATATTCTTTATCTATCAGAAAGGTGTCGCCCCTTGTCGATAGTCTTCTATACTTAGGATGTACTTTGTCCTAAGTATAGGGGGGTATGCACCCCGAGTTTCTTTCATTCTTTTCGATCCTCTCCATTGTCTCCTCTTCTTGTCTATACTTAGGGATATCCTACCCTAAGTATAGGGGGAGACAATCTGAGTACGATCTGTTCGTTCCCACCCTTGACCCTCCCTGCTTTGTATACAGTCTGCTATACTTAAGATTATTTTATCCTAGGTATAGGGGGGGCGATCAACTTCTCATTTGTTCATTCATCTCGTTATTCATTTATTATTTAGACTTTTCTATACTTAGTACGAGTTATGTCTTCTCTTTTCTCTTCGATCTATGAGGACATAACTCAAGCTAAGTATAGAGGGGTCGTATATACTGCATATATACTTTAGCCATAACTCGTACTTTCATATTTTTATTATTAAACATGGCTAGAAATTCATTACAAACCTTAATAAAAAGATGTTATTATTCCTCAAATTCTGTTTGTCAAATAAGTTTGAGGAATACATACATCACACCAAAATCCAATATATATATTCATAAAATTGACCACTTACCCCTTGTAAATTCTTAAAAATCCACTTCTTGTATATATAAGATGCATCCCTGTGTAAATATTTGTACCTAGTTTTTGGACAAAACTTTTTGTTTTCAAAAATCCCAAAAATATTTGCAAAACTAAAAATCCAAAAACATCTGAAAAACCTTTTTGAATTATACAAAAAAATGCATGTGCACCAGCTTTTCAAAAATCCATAAAAAGTTCAAAATCTTGAAAATTGCATCACAAAAATATATTCTGCATTCTGCATAGCATTCGCATTTTTTTCGGACTGAGTTTGATAGTTGAACAAGTCTAAATAAAATCCGAAGATTGGAGCTTGATTGGACCTTAAAATCTACCTAATATCAGGAACCTTATAGGAGCTGGAATTGAGGTACTTCAGGTCTAATTGACTTAATTCTTTGAGGATCACGAGACTTGGTTCAATGGATTCTTGACTGCCTAAGTAGAGTATTTCGGAGCACACACACGACTCTTGTTGATAATGACCTAACTTGAACACCTGCACCTTTCACATGGCTCAACTCAGTTGGAGTGGTGAGGGGGGTGAATTTGTTGGTATGAGACGCACACAAGTGGAAACACTTGTCCTCCTCTAGGGAGGGAAGTGCACCCCAACCCGTCCAGTGATGAGGAATTCTAAAGACAGGAGAGTGTGGGTTCATTAAAGCTTCAAAAGAGGTATAGTCTACTGGCTCAAGAGGAAAAACTCCCTATGTAAATGATGTTGTGAATAGTATTTCAAAGAGAGAGAGAGAGAGAGAGAAATGGGCATGCCTGTACAAAAATAAAATGCCTGCAAAGTATGTGAATATGTTGTACAGTCAATAAGCAAGCTTGATCACCAAAGTCATATCATGTGAAGCCTGCAGCTGGATGACTTGACTACACTGGTCTTGCATCCTAGGATAGGTAGCTACACTGGCTACCGTCTATTCTTCTCTTCACCCTCTCCTCTTGAGTTGGTTGCCACTCGAACTTAGAAGGGAATACCTCGCTCCTCGAGGAAGGAACTGTTGGATTGGGGAATCATTGGGTTGTCATGCTGGAGAAGTCAGTCTCTTTGTCATTCTAGTTGGGGAGAGCCACCATCACTTACACTGTACGAGTCAGATTCATAGTCGTAAGGGTTTGCGTATGAGTTGAGATATTTCTGACCTGGCTATTGAGGAGACTTGAGTTGAGTCTTGGGATTCTCGAAGGTTGTTGGATTTCAAATCCGGTTCTCATTAAGGTTCCACCCGCACTAAAATTCCAAAGGTCCGACTTAAGCTCCAAACTTTGATTTTGTGAAGACAAGTTTGATAATTAAGTTTAATCCATCTTTTTCTTTTTCTTTTCTTTGTTTTTCTTTCTGCACTTATTACATAAGTGTTTGCTAGGGACTAGCAAAGGCAAAGTATATGGGGATGATGAATCCACATTTCATCATCTTTATTCTATCATTTTGGCCTCAAAAATCCTAGTAAAAGCATGTAAATACCTCTAAATCCCGCATTTTAGCATTCATGCATGTATGTGTGAATAGTGTATAAAATATTGTTTTAAAGCCAAAATAAAAGAATAAAGAAAAGAAAAGAAAATTAATAAAATATTGTAAATATTTTATGACCCAAAACCCCGAGACCTAGGCATCTCGATGACTAAGTCAACAAGGAATAAAGTAGGGGGAGATAAGGGCCAGGTACCAATAAAAATACCTTTGATTTAATTCATTCTTTATTCATTTTGGGACCTATTTTGGTTTCACTTTTTACACCTCAAATAAAGAAACTTTGTACATGAAAGTTGTAGAAAATTAAATAAAGAAAAATACAAAGTTTATTTCATATAAAAATAATGTACAGATAAAAAGATATGATCTGAATAAAATTCCACAATCTCAACTTCCTAGACATGTATCTCTCAAATAAAAACTCAAAACGCATCAAAATCACCTTTGATTGTATATAATTTTTCATAAGCTATTTAGTGAAGGTGGTTTTGCATTTTGCGGAACTACGGTTTGAAAGTTTAGTTTTGGACCCCTATGGTATACTTGTACATATTAAAATATTAATTTTATTATTTATTCATTATTTTCATAATTTCTTGTTTTTATAATTTTTTAAATATTATATAATATATTTGTACCTTGAAATCAGAATAAAGAAAACATAAAAATAAAATACATGAACACAACACATAGATGAATTACCTATGATTGTACCTATGTAAATTATATATCTATTTATTTAAGTGTACAAAATACCTCAGAAAAATAAAATAAAAATATATTTAAGTGCATAAAAATATTTTATAAATATATAAAATAATAAACAAAAATAAATAACTTAAATATACAAAATAAAAATAAATATATTAAAATACATAGATATGCATAACTATATAGGCCTAAAATGGCAACTTGTATTTTTACACCTCATAAAAATAAGTAAAAATCATATTAAAATACTTCAGAAAATAACGAATATTTTTTATTTTATAACCTAAAATAATAAATTCATTTACTAATTTTAAATGAATTTTTAATTATTTTTCGTGGGGTTTTTCCTGGTTGGTCCACGTGGACCAACCAGGTGACAGTCCACGTTGACCGCGGTCAACTAGCTGTCCTTCCCCTGTCCCCTTGTCAGAACCGAGTTTTGACCCCTATTTCTCTATTTTTTTTGAGGCAACACCTTGCACCATTTCGCGCAATGGTCTTCTTGACTTTTGCTCCTCGATCATCCCTCTTTCATGCCCTCTCGATTTTTCGGGGAATGGATCCTCGATCCTCTCATTCTGCCTCGTTCTTCACAGCCTTATTGTCAACTCCTTATATGGTGCCTCGACTTTCCCATTCGAATTCGAACCCTCTTGGCCCAACTTCCTCTCTTCCTCTTGCGCTCAATCGATTGAAGGAGGTGACAACTCCTTCCTAACGCCTTCAGGTCGATCGAGGAGGTGGCTTTTGAGGCGTTCCACCGACCTCCGCCGGCCACCGACGTAGAGGTTCTTCCTCAGGTGACACACACCTTTGAGGTTCCTTTTTTCATTATTTTATTTTCTCTGTTCGTTCGCCATATCCGTAGGATCAAAACTCCACTCGCCATACCGTGTTTCGTCCATCCGATCACCAAATCACCCCCACTCGCCGGAGTTGCTCCGGCGAGCCTCGACTTCGCCTCCAACAGCCATTCTACCTTGCCAATCAAACCCCTGAGCCCTTCCTTTGTTCGCTGGAGCTTTATTTGCAGGGTCAGGAGTCAGAAGGCCCCATCTGGAGCCGATTTTTGTTGAGCTTGAGGTGCCTGGAGCCGCAACTCTTCCCAGACGTCACGGTGACCCTCCGGCGGTCTCCCCGCCATTTTGACGCCGCTGGTCGCTCGAGGAACGCTCCAGGAAGCTTTTGGGACCAGCCATGGAGCATCCGGTCGATGGAGCAGCGTGATCCGAGCGATCGAGGGAAGCCCAAGCTTCAGTTCTTCCCTGTTCATCCTGGGGCCTCCTTCGCCGTTCGATCAAGGGCGGACTTCCAGAGCTAGCAGGTGTCCTCCGATCCAGATGCATCACAGTCGTTGATCCTCGTCGCAGGATCTAATCCCAGCCATCCCCACGTGAACCGTCATCGGCCGTCCATGGAGAGACACGTGGCAATTAAAGAGTGATCCGCCGTTCGATCCGTGCTAGATTTGGGTATTTTGCACTTTCCACCCTTAGCATTTTTGTATTTAATATCTAGTATAAAAATTTTCATTTGCAGTTTAAAAGTTTTGTAATATTTGCACTTAGACCTTGTACTTTCTTTATTTGCATTTAGGTTATGTCCACGTCACCCCACGTGACCAATGCACATGGGGTGGGGGACATTTTGCAGAGGACCCCCTGTGGGTTTATGTATTTTATTTTAGTCCAGGAACTTTTTAATCAAGTGTAATATTTTTGGAAAAATTACAACTTAACCCCTCAAGTTTTGTTATTTGCGTTTCGATCCTCGCCAAGCGCGTGCTAGTCACATGCGTGGGTGGGATTTTTGTAGGAATACCCTTGCGGGTTTTGGCTATTTGTATTTAGTCCTGGATTTTTGTTAAATAGTTTTGGACTTTGTGGAAAATTGCACTTTGGCCCCCGAGATTCTGGATAATTACATTTATGCACTTGCTAGTAGTGTATTTTCTATTTGTTGCCTTTATTTATTCCATGCATCAATAAAATCCTAAAAATCATCAAAAAATTACCATAGGCTCATGTTTTGCTGCTCTTTCGCGCCAAATTTTTAGTTTGCATTTTTATTGCATTTTCATATTTATAAAAATTCAAAAACATGCATTTTGCTACTGTTTGAATTGGAAAATATCAAAAAAATATTAAAACCCCTTGAAAAATTCTAAAAAAGTCAACTTTTGTGTGTTTTTGTGTCTTTTAACTTCTACCCAAAAATCACTAAAAAAGTCAAAGTAAAACTCCTAAAAATTAGAAAACCCCTAAAAACTTTATAAAAATCCCAAAAATCCAGAAATTCCTAAAAATATAACTTTGGTTTCTGAATTTTCTCTGATTTTTTTAATTAAAATTAGTTTAAGGTTTTTTGAACTCTGTTTAAAATTTTTCATCCTCATTTTAGTTTCGGACTTTTATTGCATTCCCTGTTTTCAGTATTTTTGCCTTTAAAAATACCAAAAAATTAAGAAAAACTTATAAAAATCACAAAAACATTATAAAATATAAAAATCACAAAAAGATTTTATTTCCTGGTTTTTGTTTATTTTTGCTTATTTTTCTCTATATATTATATCTCATTTTCCTTCTTTGTATATATATCCTATTAAAAGAAAAAAAATGTAAAAATATAAAATATAAATAGGAAATACAAAATCAGAAATTAAAAATCAAAATACAAAATTTTTAAAAAAATTATAAAAAAATATGAAGTGCAAGCCGATGAAAAACCGCACCTAAGCAAAAAGTTCTATTAGCGGTGAAGAATTGAGTTAAATTTTTGACTAAGTTGAACGATCTATGTACGTCTCAATTAATATTACAGTGTGGCTTAATCCTACGAGCGCAATCAAAAAAATAAAATGCTCAGAGAGCCGTATGTGCAAGTCTATTCTAATCGCCACTTAAGTCGGGCCCCACCCTCATCGGAGAGTGAAACAGGCCACGACACACCACAGAATAAAGTTAGAGGTCTTTTTACACATGCGAGAGTCCAAACGGACACCACTGTAAATATACAATTAATTACAAAAATTAAAGTTCAGAAAAATAAATCCTAGAATCTACGCTCTCTCACGACTCGACTCGATCTTAATTTTAATTGCGGCTTTTACGGAAGTCGGTGAAGTTGCGTCGGTTCTTGAAAAACCGCTCCACGTACCGGGTACCTCGCAAGAAAAATAAGAGAGATAGTGTAAGAGAGTGACTCAAAAATATATGAAGAATAAATGCTGAAAATAAATTGCAAGAAAAAAATTGGAATTTACAATGAGAAATTTGGGGGACAGACTACCCGAATGTGGAAAACCGAACGAAAAATTTTCAAGACAAAAATCTAAGTCGTTTGCCTCCCCGGCAACGGCGCCATCTGACAGGTCCGGATATGCTGCGTTAAGAATGTGTTTTTATCGTTCGGCGTAAAGAATGATTAGTCATGCGTTGCTGGCGGCAATCGGAGTCAGTCAAGAAAATAACCACACAAAATGTTCTTCAATTTTATTAATGCGGTTTTATGTTTATTTTACTTGGGCAAGTCCCAAGGTCGAACACAAGGAGGCAAAGGAACAACCTAGAGTTATGTCTATTAAAGTCTGTTCACGGTTTTCGAGGCGGTCTTTTTTTTTGAATTTTCAATGTAATAAGGGATGCAAAATGCACTTGGGGCCTATTTTAGGGACTAAAATGAAAATTTTATTCAAACGATGTCCGAAAAATACGAAACTTGGCCACAATGTAAATTATGATGAAATTAATGCACTTTAATGTTTTTGGGATTTTTGGATGCAATATGAATTTTTTTATGAATTTTTAAATACAAACAGAATGAATTTCAATATTTAATTAAAATAAATATTAAACCTTCTTATTTAAAATTATCTAAGATCTATCCTAGGTAATGGATCTTAGAAAAATTCTAAATCTCGTAAATGTGAGATCTAATACCTATTAAAAATTAAACACTGAAATATGCAAAATAATTTTTACAGGGCAAAATATGCATGCAAATGCAGATCTTTTTAGGCACAATGTCAGGCACAATTAACTCTACAATATGTGATTTTTTGGAGATTTTTAGAACAACGGTTAATCAGATATAAATTTTAGAGCACAACTGGGCAAAATATGCAAATTTCCACAAAACAATTATTTATTAATTAACCATCAATCACAAAAATATCCACAGTATGTCAAAATGTAGAGAAATAAGTGTAAAACAAAATGCCAATTTTTGATAAATAAAATAATGCAATGTAGAGGTTTAAAATCACAGGGGAACACAGGGGTACAGATGCAATATAAATAAAATAAATAAATAAGCAGAGGGGGACCTATATGTAATTACCGATACCCAAGGGATGTTGTCTGCAAAATGTCCAATAGGTCACGAGCCAAGCACGTGACCTTGGTCAGTGGGGCTTGAGAGTGATTACGTGGGATTCTAGGGGCGATTTTGCAATATGACCATGAGGTCGCGTCCCAAGCACGTGACCCGTGGGTTGCTGAAGCTCCCTCCGACCACACGTGCCTTGCACATGAGCGGAGGGCCTCGGGCCGACGCCCGGTTGCTGGTGGAGAGAGGGCGGAGCCTGGCAGCCAAGGCGGAGGAGCTGCTGGCGGTGGAGGGCCTACGGTGACGCGATGTCGGTGACGGTGGAGTCGCAGGGGTAGTTGGTGTAGCGGTGGATCGGCGAGGCAGTGGTCGGTGAAGGAGACAAGGAAGGTGGCGTTGACGGTCCGGTGAAGAAGGGGCAGCGGTTGCTGACGAAGGTTGAAAGCGATGGTGGCGATGATGCATTGGTGGAGGTCGAAGTCGTCGTCGTTGGCTCAACGCTAAGGCGGAGCACGACAGTACGCAACGGAGGACGGCGTGGGCTGCAACGGCTACAGGGGGTAACCGGATCTCGTCGAGGAAGATTAATCCGGGTGCTGTCACCGCCGCGAATCCTTGGAGCTTAGCATCGGCAGATGGGTTGGCGAGGAGGTGGCGCTTGGGTTAAATAGGGGAGGGGGTTCTTGCCGGAGAAGGGAATCGAAGATTTGGGCGATATTGGTGAGATTTGATTGGAATCAAAGGAGAAGAAGGAAGGGGATCGAGATGGATTTGACGAAGATCGGAGGCGGCGGCCGGAGGGATACGCGGGCGGCGAGATTCGCGGGGAGAGATTCGCGGCGGCGGCGGAGTTCCCTGATTGGGAAAGGGACTGGATGAGGACGACGCACAAGCGCCGTCCGATCGAGCGTGATCGGATGGCGCCTGTCGCGTCACGTGGTCGTAGGGAGAGGGAGAGGGTGTGCACGTGCTTTGCGCGTGCCTGGGTGGCGCGTGCCTCGCACGTGCGTGGTTTTAATTATTTTTTCTATATAAACGAGTTTAAAAATATCTCAAAAATGGCAGAAAATTCGGAAAATAAATCTTTTGTAAAATCAAAAATAAATAGTAAACGACCTCGGATCGAAAAAGTTTCTTCACGTAAATTGCTCATCTCGATGAGATCTGCAACTTTTATGAAGACATCAAAAGCAAAATCGATCAATTGCACAAAGTGGTTTTTTGGGGTATCCCATGTACATAGAATACCTTGATTTTTGGTTTTCTAATTTTTTTATCATTTTTAAAACCGATAAAAATCCGGAAAAAATATAAAAAATCAAAGATAAATAAAGACATCTAAATCTAATTTTTTGGATTTTTAATTTATTAAGAAATTATGTACATAAAATACGGGTCAAAACCGCTAAAAACACAATGTACAAAAGAGGCCCAAAACCCAACTTTCACATACGAGCTCAGATTCACTTGAACTTGGTCTTGTTTCGAAGGTAATTGAATGTGCATTAGTTCAAAATGAGTAGGATCAAATCGGACACTGGATGAGGAAGATATGAGGTTTTTAGTCTGGAAATCCTGAAACTAGGGTTTGGGTTTTTTTTTGGTCCACTTATTTGGGTTAGTTATTTTTTTGTATTTTTCTTTATTCTTGTTAGTGATATTTATTCGGAGTTAGCATGAATGAGTTAAAAATCCGGGAAGTTAGGCTATTTGCAGGTCATTTTTGGCTTGGATTTTTGGCTTCTTATTTTGTGCAAAAATTTATGCTAAAATGCAATTCTTATGAAATCATGCACTAATGCTAATTATGCAGAATAGATGCAAGAATGCTTTTGATTTTAAGGGATTTGAGCTTAATAAATGAGATTTAGAGTGATGAATACGAGATTCATCATCCCCCTATACTTAAACCATGCTCGTCCTTGAGCAACAAAAAGAAATGCCATGAGGTGAAATGAGATTGGGTTCCATACCAAGACCATGAGCTGAAGGTGAAAGTGAACCTAAACTCGATCTTTGGATTATTTGTGTGTCGAAACTTCTGTGAGACTTAGAATTTTAAAAATCAACAGCCTTCAAGTTCTACACATCATTGTTACAGTTTCAGCTCAGAAGTCATCTTAGATCAATCCTCTTCCCAAAGTATACCCTATGAACATTGAACAACCGACTCATGTGTGTGAAAGGTTTATGCTCTTCCCACCCAGAATGCCGGACTACCGCGCAAACCTCCTCTCCAGTAACTCGTCCTCGGGGAGTCAGGTATTTCCTTCTACGGTCTGTCGCGCTGTGTTCACAATCGAATTGTGGAAGAAGATAGAAAAAGGGGAAAAGAACTGGAGGGTGGCCAGTGTAGTCACCTCTCCTTGTGAAGATGGCCAGTGTAGCCAAGTCTCCACCAATATCTGCAGGTTTCTTGAAGCTTGGACCTTTTTGGTCAGATATTTATTTGGTAGAATGCTTCTTTGTATTTGGAATTTTTGGTGGCTCTGCTTGGATGTTGTTGTGCCCCTACAGATATAGAATCTTTTGTTTCCGTACATTTTTTGGGGTCTTAGAAAAAATTGTGCCTAGCCGTCCATCCCTTTTCCGAAGCTTTATTTCAACCCGTATTCCGATCTTTAGATTTCCACGCTACCAGAAAAGAAACTCACACAGTCTTCCAACATCCCGTCTGAGTTAAGATAAGTGCATAGTGCGAGAGTACAAATTAATTTTTTATTCCAGAGTTGTACCCAGAATGAAGAGACCAGGTTAGACACTACATGTGAAACTTAAAGAATTAAGTCAAAGACTTGAAGACTCCAAAATCCTATTTCTCGGTGAAGTTCCTCTGAAAATTAGGTGGATTAAGGTCAAGTCCAGACCACTCTCGGTTTCGGCTCATAACTCGGTTCAGAACCCAATGACTTTTCACGAATGCAAATGCGATGCTGAATGAAGTGCAGGTGTGTGGAATGCAGATACATTTTTTTGAATTTTTTTATGCAAAGGATTTTTGTTCTTTGTTTGTTTTTTTATGCAAAAAATGAATAAGAAGCCATTTTTTTAAAAAAAATTGGGTACAGTCAGTGTTAGTGGCAAAATGTTTTTTTTCCTTTTTCTGTTGTTTTTTTTAAAGAATACCCATCCCGTAAATACATATAGACTTACGCACAAGTACGAGATATGGATAAAATATATACAAAGTATATATACAGACCCCCCTATACTTAGCGAGTGGTGTGTCCTCAAAGCACAAGAAGCGTAAAGAAGACATAGCTCGGGCTAAGCATAAGAGAGTGGAAAAAAAAGAACAAGATTTACATAATCGTCCCCCTATACTTAGACTGTGAATAGTATAAGTATAGAAGAAGAGCAGAAAAAATGAAGCGGTCGGGGTATGTGAATGAGGAGGGTATATACAAGTGGGTGTCAGTTCCCCCTATACTTAGGCTCTGGTCAGCTTAAGTATAGAAGAAGGGTGGAAGTGAGGCGGTCTGGAGGAGTGTGATGGGGGAAATGGAATATACAGATGGCATCGGTCCCCCCCTATACTTAGGCCTTGGCCTAAGTATAGGAAGAAGCTGTACAAGGAGACCGATGTGGTCGGGAGGGAGGGTGGGTAGCCGATGATTAAGGCGGTTTTCAGCTAATCTTCTTGTGAGCCTGCGGTGGGAGATCGTAATGAGTTGGAGATGAAGCATATCTCCCTTCTGCCTTAGGTTTCAACAGCGGGAAAAGGCAGGACACTCGTCTTCTCGAAAAAGTATGAACTTACCGGTAGAACTGTCCTGAAAGTCGACTAGGGTTAATTACTTCCTGTAGATGAGCTCTGCTTGTTTGGGACGAAAGTCTGTTGTAGGCGTGTGCAAGTGATTCTGTGAGCGGCTGGGTATGGGTTCGAGAAATAAGAGGATCAAACCATTTCTTCTGACTCTTTTTCAAATTCGATAAATGTCGGTTGATCGTATATCAGGATCAACTAGGACAGAAAGAAGAATTGGGTCAAACTCTTCTTTGGTGTCAAGGTAATAGCTCCGACGAGTTCTCAAGTGCCAAATCCGGCGAGTTGAGCTTTCGCCCTCCCAATTCGCAGTTTTTTCCTGGAAGTTTCCCTCGGAAAGGTCCGTCGGGGCTCCGGGTGAGCATCCCCTGGAATACTGGACCTGGGGGATGTCAAGAAGAGCGAGAACCTAGGAGAAAACTATCAAAAAAAAGCACGCCCCCGTCAACCCCCGTCCTTCACGAGCAAAAAACCCGCATTGACCTACCCATTACACCTAAGATTCCGGAAGGAGTAGATACGTTAGCGGGAGCGTGTGGCACTTGCCTGCCCGAATGTCCGAGCCCTAAGACTTCGCGGGTCCGGGGGTGCCACTGTCCCGGGAGAGTCTCAGGAGAGGCCGGAAGCCTGGAATCAGCTTTTCTTAGCCTCTTGCTTCCTAGTGGTTGTGGAAGTGTTAGCCTCATCAGTGTCATCCTCAGAAAAGTCATGATGGATAGTGGACGAAGTGTTTGAGTTAGATGGAAGATATCCATCATCGGAATTATCCTCAGAGGAATAGTATTTGAAAGTGGACACACTCCAGGTATTCATGTCTTTTTGTTTCTTCAATTGTTTCTCAAGATTCGTTCCTTTTTAAGATCAATCAATTTGTCCTCAGATGAGTACTCAGAAGCTCCAGTCTCAGTCAGCTCATAAGAAATAATTCCAGTGTACTTGTAGAAAGCAGGAGCATCAGCTTTGGATGAGTAATAATTAGGAACGGGAGTTGTCCAACGAGAATCGAATTTTGGATCCTTGCGAAGATATGGCTTTAGAGCTGCCGAACAGACTTCACTCATGTAGACCACCTTTTCCGGAACTGATGAGGGATCATCAACCGATTCCTCTTCCAAAAGATCAAAGGTGACTTTCTTTTTCTTGTTTCGTGAAGATGTCGATTCACTTGAGTACCCAGATGAATAGCCATTGGAATTCTTTGGTCAGTTTTCTGGGCTGTGTGTTGGTTCTTAGTCTCCTGAATGTTGGTGCATTCTCGATTTGGGAGGATTTGGTCAAGATAATCAGAGTAGATTGTTCCAGGGTGCGACCATGCATATGTCTCAGGATCGTAGTAGATTGATTTGTCTATTTTGAGATCCGCGGGAATTGAAATACCGGGGGGAGTCTCTGCATGTTCATTCTCAATTGATTTGTCATTGGAGCATTCCTGTGTCAAGTTGATGTAATCCATGTAGTCAGCATAGGTTGACCCAGGATGTGCCCATGCATAAGTCTCCGGATCATAAGATTCATATGCTCGATTTTCCATGGTGAGCGCAGCTGGGAATGGAGCAGGGGGGAGATTCTCTAAACCAATAGTCTCATCAACAACCGCTATCTTAGGTGTAGCCGTGGGGTAGGGCTCTTCTACCGTTTCATGATTGCGGTTGTCGGGGACTTCGTGGGTTTCCTCAGAATATCATGGTTCCTCAAAGATAGGGTCAGATCTAAGTTCTTCCGATGCTTTAAAATTGATTTCTCGGGTCTCACTATCGATAATCGCCTTAGACACTGCTAAGAATGGCTTTCCGAGAATAATTGGAGACTGGGTGAATTCTCCTTGATGCTCAATATCAATGATCGTGAATTCCATTTTGAGTGGAGCACCTTGGAATATCATGATGACATAAATGATTTCTCTCGGTCGTTTTATGGATCGGTCCGCCAATTGAATAATCTCTCGTATTTTCCTGATCGGTCCGAGTTTAAGTTCGTGAAACACATAAGTCGGGAGGATATTGATCGGTGAAGAATCATCAATTCGAGCATGGGTGAAAATTGTGTATTTGATTTCACAGTCAAATCTGGGCAACCGCTTCACTATGCGGCTTTTGGTTTTTCTCCTCAACACCAAGGAGGATGCCATTGACAAGATATGTCTTTCGGTCTTTGTTCTAATCCTGCCCGACTTTTTCATAGTTAATTTGTCCATTACAAATCTTTTAAGATCGGGGAAGTGTTCAATGGCCTGTAGAAAGGGAAGTTTAAAAATCAATTTTTTTCCTAGTGCTTCCCGTACAAAGGATCCAAATTCTGCAGATCTTATTCAGTTTCAATTTTTATATATTTTTCGAGATTTTCGATTTTTTGTGATTTTCAAATATTCCAAATTTTTTGGTATTTCTGTGTGGTGTGGTGTTGTAGTGTGTTCCTCAGATGAGTCGGGATTTCGAAGTTCAGAGTATGAGTCATAGGCATAGTCATTTCTAAGGGAATAATATGCAGATGTGCTACTGTCAAAATCGTCCCCATGTTTCTGAATATCCTCAAAATTTTCAGCATGAGATCCAATCATTTTTCTCATTCGTTTTTATGTCCGAGCTCCCATAAAATAAATTGAGTTGGTCAGTAAAATTTCTGATTTTTTCCTCCATTAATTCAAATTTCTTATCTATCCTCGAAATTTTATTCTCAAAATTCTGTTCATCATCAATCATGGGAGCAGTCGGTGTATGTTCGATAATTTCATCTTCCATTTTCCTGTATGTTCTGAGAGGAGAGTTTCTTGGAATATCCGATATGTGATCATTATTTTCTGAAAATTTCTCCTCGAAAATTATGGAAGGAGACTGCTCAGTGGAAGGATTTTGCGGAAATGTGTAGGTCTCGTACTCAACATGCCTTGACTCGGCATGTAATCCTGATCTGAATAGAGTCTACTTACATGGTCATGATTGATTGTATCCTCGAATAATGGAGTCATACAGGATATATAGGTGTCAATGTCATCAGTTTGGTCCTCTGTATGTATAGGTTGATCAAATGAGTGATATTCAGGTTGGTCAATAGGGATTTGATCGTTGCGGTCAATCCAACGCTGATGATCATTAAGTGTGGGTCTTTCCATCTGTGTTTGGTTACTCGGCCAGTAATTAGACTCAAAGGTGTTTTGATCTTGAAATGGCTCATCAGCGAGAAACCGAGAATAAGACGGTTCAGTCCAAGATGGACGGTGGTCATGTGCGGTCGGATGATTCGAGTAGGAATTCAATAAGAGGATCGAATTCATCTGCGGTTGAAAGTCTCCCGCAAATATTGGAGGATTATTGAAAGAATGTGATGTAGTTGACTTGGGCCTAACCGAGACAAATTTATTTTTATAGTATATCTTTGATGGATTTTCAGATGAATGTTCATCCATTTTTGAAAGAGTGGAAAGAAATGATGGGTTGGATCTGCAAGAGTTTTTAGACAAGAGTTCCATAATGAGGTTTGAATCAAGAAAGGAGAGGGATGATTGTATAAGATAGAAATTTTATCAAATGTGCGGATATTGATCTTCGATATCAGTTCACGGACACCAATACAAACACAAATCAAACCCCGAGTTCACCAACTCACACAATGAAGCCGTAAGAGTTCGGCTATTATCTTTTCAATTTTAATTGGTGACAAAACAATCTTGGAAAATAATTAAGCGAGCTGTTAGGTGCTGAAATTTTCGTAATGACTGGCCTGAATTCTTACGACTAGTTGCACCTACTTTCAGCCAGTATGGGAGTAAGTATGGACCGTAGATCGGCTACCCGTTACTTGAGGACGGAGCCTTACACAGTGTCCTCTAAACCACCCACTCTGCTAAGGAAATCCAGACCGTTTACCGGCTACCCGTAGATCCTCACTGAGAAGTAGCTAATCATTTTTTGGCAGAATCAGTAGTCAATATGAAAATCCGGGTTTGGGCTCTAGCCTTAAGTGTCGTCTCTCGCTCACTCAGAAAAATAAAATAATCTAAGTTCGGGGTTGCTCTCCCGTAAAAATTCTTGATTTTATGGGTTATTTTGAAATCGGTTATATTTAGCAGTCCCGATTTCAAATAGGTGATCACTGAAGAATTAAGTGAGCTCAAATGCACGTCTACCATCCAGTCCCAATTTCCTTTTAGAATTATGTGACAAAACAAGAGGGAGAAATTCGGGAAAAGCCGATGCACGCGAAAAACAATGATGTATGCTCAGTAAGAAGACTTACAGTGAATCCTCGCAATCTTCATGTGGGATGTAATACAAGAATTGAAAAATTATTCTATTTGAAGTGCAAGCCAATGAAAAACTGTATCTAAGCAGAAAGTTCTATTAGCGGTGAAGAAATAAGTTAAATTTTTGACTAAGTTGAACGATCTATGTGCGTCTCAATTAATAAAGCAGTGTGGCTTAATTCTACGAGCGCAATCAAAAAATTAAAATGCTCAGAGAGCCGTATGTGCAAGTCTATTCTAATCGCCACTCAAGTCGGGCCCCACCCTCACCAGAGAGTGAAACAGGCCACGACACACCACAGAATAAAGTTAGAGGTCTTTTTACACACACGAGAGTCCAAACGGACATTGCTGTAAATGTACAATTAATTACAAAAATTAAAGTTCAGAAAAATAAATCCTAGACTCTACGCTCTCTCACGACTCAACTCGATCTTAATTTTAATTGTGGCTTTTGCGGAAGTCGGTGAAGTTGCGTCGGTTCTTGAAAAACCGCTCCACGTACCGGGTACCTCGCAAGAAAAATAAGAGAGATAGTGTAAGAGAGTGACTCAAAAATATATGAAGAATAAATGCTGAAAATAAATTGCAGGAAAAAAAATAGAATTTACAATGAGAAATTCGGGGGTCAGACTACCCAAATGTGGAAAACCGAACGAAAAATTTTCAAGTCAAAAATCTAAACCATTTGCCTCCCCGGCAACGGTGCCATCTGACGGGTCCAGATATGCTGCGTTAAGAATGTGTTTTTATTGTTCGGCATAAAGAATGATTAGTCGTGTGTTGTAGGCGGCAATCGGAGTCGGTCAAGAAAATAACCACACAAAATGTTCTTCAATTTTATTAATGCGGTTTTAGGTTTATTTTACTTGGGCAAGTCCCAAGGTCGATCACAAGGAGGCAAAGGAACAACCTAGAGTTATGTCTATCAAAGTCCGTTCATGGTTTTCGATGCGGTATTTATTTTGGAATTTTTAATGTAATAAGGTATGCAAAATGCACTTGGGGCCTATTTTAGGGACTAAAATGAAAATTTCATTCAAACGATGTCCGAAAAATATGAAACTTAACCACAATGTAAATTATGATGAAATGAATGCACTGTAATTTTTTTGGGATTTTTGAATTGAATTTTTTACGAATTTTTAAATGCAAACAGAATGAATTTCAATATTCAATTAAAATAAAAATTTTAAACCTTCTTATTTTCAAGGAATAAAATTATCTAAGATCTATCACTAGGTAATGGATCTTAGAAAAATTCTAAATCTCAAAAATGTGAGATCTAATACCTATTAAAAATTAAACACTGAAATATGCAAAATGATTTTTACATGGCAAAGTATGCATGCAAATGCAGATCTTTTTTGACACAATGTCAAGAACAATTAACTCTACAATATGTGATTTTTCGGAGATTTTTAGAACAACGGTTAATCAGATATAATTTTAGAGCACAATTAGGGAAAATATGCAAATTTCCACAAAACAATTATTTATTAATTAACCATCAATCACAAAAATATCCACAATATGTCAAAATGTAGAAAAATAAGTGTAGAACAAAATGCTAATTTTTGATAAATAAAATAATGCAATGTAGAGGTTCAAAATTACAGGGGAACACAGTGGTACAGATGTAATATAAATAAAATAAATAAATAAGCAAAGGGGGACCTATATGTAATTACCGATACCCAGGGGATGTTGTCTGCAAAATGGCCAATAGGTCGCGTGCCAAGCACGTGATCTTGGTCGGTGGGGCTTGAGCGTGATTACGTGGGATTTCAGGGGCGGTTTTACAATATGACCACGAGGTCACGTGCCAAGCACGTGACCCGTGGGTTGTTGAAGCTCCCTCCGGCCACATGTGCCTCGCACGTGAGCGGAGGGCCTCAGGCCGACGCTCGGTTGCTGGTGGAGAGAGGGCGGAGCCTGGCGGCCAAGGCGGAGGAGCTGCTGGCGGTGGAGGGCCTCCGGTGATGCGATGTCGGTGATGGTGGAGTCGCAGGGGTAGTTGGTGTAGCGGTGGATCGGCGAGGCAGTGGTCGGCGAAGTAGACGAGGAAGGTGGCGTTGACGGTCCGGCGAAGAAGGGGCAGCGGTTACTGACAAAGGTTGAAGGCGATGGTGGCGATGATGCGTTGGTGGAGGTCGAGGTCGTCGTCGTTGGCTCGACGCCAAGGCGGAGCACGACAGTACGCGGCGGAGGACGGCGTGGGCTGCAATGGCTACGGGAGGTAACCGGATCTCGTCGAGGAAGATTAATCTGGGCGCTGTCACCGCCGCGGATCCTTGGAGCTTAGCATCGACGGATGGGTTGGCGAGGAGGTGGCGCTTGGGTTAAATAGGGGAGGGGGTTCTTGTCAGAGAAGGGAATCGAAGATTTGGGCGATATTGGTGAGATTTGATTGGAATCGAAGGAGAAGAAGGAAGGGGATCAGAGATAGATTTGACGAAGATCGGAGGCAGCGGCCGGAGGGATACGCGGGCGGCGAGATTCGCGGGGAGAGATTCACGGTAGCGGCAGAGTTCCCTGATTGGGAAAGGGACTGGAGGAGGACGACGCACCGGCGCCGTCCGATCGAGCGTGATCGGAAGGCGCCTGTCGCGCCACGTGGCCGAAGGGAGAGGGAGAGGGCGCGCACGTGCTTGACGCGTGCCTGGGTGGCACGTGCCTTGCACGTGCGTGGTTTTAATTTTTTTTTTATAAAAACGAGTTTAAAAATATCTCAAAATGGCTGACACGTGGCGGCACCAGGTGCTGCCACGTGTCAGCATCAGAAAATTCAGAAAATAAATCTTTTGTAAAATAAAAAAATAGTAAACGACCTCGGATCGAAAAAGTTTCTTCACAAAAATTGCTTGTCTCGATGAGATCTACAACTTTTATGAAGACATCAAAACCAAAATCGAGCAATTGCACAAAGTAATTTTTTAGGGTATCCCGTGTACATAGAATACCTTGATTTTTGGTTTTCTAATTGTTTTTGTCATTTTTAAACCCGATAAAAATCTGGAAAAATATAAAAAAATCAAAGATAAATAAAGACATCCAAATCTAATTTTTTGGATTTTTATTTATTAAGAAAGTATGTACATAAAATACGGGTCAAAAACCGCTAAAAACACAATGCACAAAAGAGGCCCAAAACCCAACTTTCACATACGAGCTTAGATTCACTTGAACTTGATCTTGTTTTGAAGGTAATTGAATGTGCATTAGTTCAAAAGTGAGTAGGATCAAATTGGACACTAGATGAGGAAGATTTGAGGTTTTTAATCTGGAAATCCTGAAACTAGGGTTTGGGTTTTTTTTAGTCCACTTATTTGGGTTAGTTATTTTTTTGTATTTTTTCTTTATTCTTGTTAGTGATATTTATTCGGAGTTAGCATGAATGAGTTAAAAATCCGGGAAGTTAGGCTATTTACAGGTCATTTTTGGCTTGGATTTTTGGCTTCTTATTTTGTGCAAAAATTTGTGCTAAAATGCAATTCTTATGAAATCATGCACTAATGCTAATTATGCAGAATAGATGCAAGAATGCTGTTGATTTTGAGGGATTTGAGCTTAATAAATGAGATTTAGAGTGATGAATACGAGATTCATCATCCTGCATTAATAAAATATCATTTATTAATAAATGAGATTTAGTGTGATGAGTCCCTCGTAATCACGCTCAAGCCCCACCGACCAAGGTCACGTGCTTGGCATGTGACCTATTGGCCATTTTGCAGACAACATCCACTAGGTATCGATAATTACAACTGAGAGGAGAGTTTCTTGGAATATCCAATATGTGATCATTATTTTCTGAAAATTTCTCCGCGAAAATTATGGAAGGAGTCTGTTCAGTGGAAGGATTTTGCGGGAATGTGTAGGTCTCGTACTCAACATGCCTTGACTCGGGCATGTAATCCTGATCTGAGTAGAGTCTACTTCCATGGTCATGATTGATCGTATCCTCGAATAATGGAGTCATACAGGGTATATAGGTGTCAATGCCATCTGTTTGGTCCTCTGTATGTATAAGTTGATCAAATGAGTGATATTCAGGTTGGTCAATAGGGATTTGATCGTTGCGGTCAATCCAACGCTAATGATCATTAAGTGTGGGTCTTTCCATCAGTGTTTGGTTATTCGGCCAGTAATTAGACTCAAAGGTGTTCTGATCTTGAAATGGTTCATCAGCGAGAAACCGAGAATAAGACGGTTCTGTCCAAGATGGACGGTGGTCATATGCGGTCGGATGATTCGAGTAGGAATTCAATAAGAGGGTTGAATTCATCCGCGGTTGAAAGTCTCCCGCAAATATTGGAGGATTATTGAAAGAATAGGATGTAGTTGACTTTGGCCTAACCGAGACAAATTTATTTTTATAGTATAGCTCTGATGGATATTCCGATGAATGTTCGACCATTTTTGAAAGAGTGGAAAGAAATGATGGGTTGGATCTGCAAGAGTTTTTAGACAAGAGTTCCATAATGAGGTTTGAATCAAGAAAGGAGAGGGATGATTGTATGGGATAGAAATTTTATCAAATGTGCGGCTATTGTTCTTCGATATCGGTTCACGCACACCAATACAAACACAAATCACACCCCCGGGTTCACCAACTCACACAATGAAGTCATAAGAGTTCGGCTATTATCTTTTCAATTTTAGTTGGTGACAAAACAATCTTGGAAAATAATTAAGCGAGCTGTTAGGTGCCGAAATTTTCGTAATGACTGGCCCGAATTCTTACGACTAGTTGCACCTACTTTCAGTCAGTATGGGAGTAAGTACGGACCGTAGATCGGCTACCTGTTACTTGAGGACGGAGCGTTACGCAGTGTCCTCTAAACCACCCACTCTGCTAAGGAAATCCGGACCGTTTACCGGCTACCCGTATATCCTCAGTGAGAAGTAGCTAATCGTTTTTTGGCAGAATCAGTAGTCAATATGAAAATCCGGGTTCGGGCTCTAGCCTTAAGTGTCGTCTCTCGCTCACTCAGAAAAATAAAATAATCCAAGGTCGGGGTTGCTCTCCCGTAAAAATTCTTGATTTTATGGATTATTTTGAAATCGACTATATTTAGCAATCCCGATTTTAAATAGCTGATCATTGAAGAATTAAGTGAGCTCAAATGCACGTCTACCGTCCAGTTCCAATTTTCTTTTAGAATTATGTGACAAAACAAGAGGGAGAAATTCGGGAAAAGCCGATGCACGTGAAAAACAATGATGTATGCTCAGTTAGAAGGCTTACAGTGAATCCTCGCGATCTTCATGTGGGATGCAATACAAGAATTGAAAATTTATTCTATATGAAGTGCAAGCCGATGAAAAACCGCACCTAAGCAGAAAGTTCTATTAACGGTGAAGAATTGAGTTAAATTTTTGACTAAGTTGAACGATCTATGTGCGTCTCAATTAATAGTGCAGTGTGACTTAATCCTACGAGTGCAATCAAAAAATTAAAATGCTCAGAGAACCGTATGTGCAAGTCTATTCTAATAACCACTCAAGTTGGGCCCCACCCTCACCAGAGAGTGAAACAGGCCACGACACACCACAGAATAAAGTTAGAGGTCTTTTTACACACGCGAGAGTTCAAACAGACACCGCTGTAAATGTACAATTAATTACAAAAATTAAAGTTCAGAAAAATAAAGCCTAGACTCTACGCTCTCTCACGACTCGACTCGATCTTAATTTTAATTGTGACTTTTGCGGAAGTCGGTGAAGTTGCGTTGGTTCTTGAAAAACCGCTCCACGTACCGGGCACCTCGCAAAAAAATAAGAGAGATAGTGTAAGAGAGTGACTCAAAAATATATGAAGAATAAATGCTGAAAATAAGCTGCAGGAAAAAAATTGGAATTTACAATGTGAAATTCAGGGGTCAGACTACCCAAATGTGGAAAACCGAATGAAAAATTTTCAAGACAAAAAATCTAAGCCGTTTGCCTCCCCGGCAACGACGCCATCTGACGGGTCCGGATATGTTGCGTTAAGAATGTGTTTTTATCGTTAGGCGTAAAGAATGATTATTCGTGCGTTGTAGGCGGCAATCGGAGTCGGTCAAGAAAATAACCACACAAAATGTTCTTCAATTTTATTAACGCGGTTTTATATTTATTTTACTAATGCGGTTTTATATTTATTTTACTTGGGCAATTCCCAAGGTCGATCACAAGGAGGCAAAGGAACAACATAGAGTTATGTCCATCAAAGTCCGTTCACGATTTTCGAGGCGGTCTTTTTTTTGGAATTTTCAATGTAATAAGGGATGCAAAATGCATTTGGGGCCTATTTTAGGGACTAAAATGAAAATTTCATTCAAACGATGTCCGAAATTACGAAACTTGGCCACAATGTAAATTACGATGCAATGAATGCACTGTAATATTTTTGGGATTTTTGGATGCAATATGAACTTTTTATGAATTTTTAAATGCAAACAGAATGAATTTCAATATTTAATTAAAATAAATATTAAACCTTCTTATTTTCAAGGAATAAAATTATCTAAGATCTATCACTAGGTAATGGATCTAAGAAAAATTCTAAATCTAAAAAATGTGAGATCTAATACCTATTAAAAATTAAACACTGAAATATGCAAAATGATTTTTACAGGACAAAGTATGCATGCAAATGCAGATCTTTTTGGGCACAATGTCAAGCACAATTAACTCTACAATATGTGATTTTTCGGAGATTTTTAGAACAACGTTTAATCAGATATAAATTTTAGAGTACAACTGGGCAAAATATGAAAATTTCCACAAAATAATTATTTATTAATTAACCATCATTCACAAAAATATCCATAATATGTCAAAATGTAGAGAAATAAGTGTAGAACAAAATGCCAATTTTTTATAAATAAAATAATGTAATGTAGAGGTTCAAAATCACAGGGGAACACAGGGGTACAGATGCAATATAAATAAAATAAATAAATAAGCAGAGGGGGACCTATATGTAATTACCGATACCCAGGGGATGTTGTCTGTAAAATGGCCAATAGGTCACGTGCCAAGCACGTGACCTTGGTCGGTGGGGCTTGAGCGTGATTACGTGGGACTCCAGGGGCGGTTTTGCAATATGACCACGAGGTCACGTGCCAAGCACGTGACCCGTGGGTTGCTGAAGCTCCCTCCGGCCACACGTGCCTCGCACGTGAGCGGAGGGCCTCGGGCCGACGCCTGGTTGCTGGTGGAGAGAGGGCGGAGCTTGGCGGCCAAGGCGGAGGAGCTGCTGGCGGTGGAGGGCCTCCGGTGATGCGATGTCGGTAACGGTGGAGTCGCAGGGGTAGTTGGTGTAGCGGTGTATCTGTGAGGTAGTGGTCGGCGAAGCAGACGATGAAGGTGGCGTTGACGGTCTGGTGAAGAAGGGGCAGCGGTTGCTGACGAAGGTTGAAGGCGATGGTGGTGATGACGCGTTGGTGGAGGTCGAAGTCGTCGTCATTGGCTCGACGCCAAGGTGAAGCACGACAGTACGCGACGGAGGACGGCGTGGGCTGCAACGGCTACGGGGGGTAACCAGATCTCGTCGAGGAAGATTAATTCAGGCGTTGTCACCGCCGCGGATCCTTGGAGCTTAGCATCGGCGGATGGGTTGGCGAGGAGGTGGCGCTTGGGTTAAATAGGGGAGGGGGTTCTTGCCGGAGAAGGGAATCGAAGATTTGGGCGATATTGGTGAGATTTGATTGGAATCGAAGGAGAAGAAGGAAGGGGATCGGAGATGGATTTGGCGAAGATCGGAGGCGGCGGCCGGAGGAATACACGGGCGGCGAGATTCGCGGGGAGAGATTCGTGGCGGCGGCGGAGTTCCCTGATTGGGAAAGGGACTGGAGGAGGAGGACGCACAGGCGCCATCCGATCGAGCGTGATCGGATGGTGCCTGTCATGCCACGTGGCCGAAGGGAGAGGGAGAGGGCGCGCACGTGCTTGGCGTGTGCCTGGGTGGCACGTGCCTCGTACGTGTGTGGTTTTAATTAATTTTTTTTATAAAAACGAGTTTAAAAATATCTCAAAAATGGCTGACACGTGGCAGCACCAGGTGCTGCCACATGTCAGCACCAGAAAATTCGGAAAATAAATCTTTTGTAAAATCGAAAATAAATAGTAAACGACCTCGGATCGAAAACGTTTCTTCACAAAAATTGCTCGTCTCGATGAGATCTATAACTCTTATGAAGACATCAAAACCAAAATCGATCAATTGCACAAAGTGATTTTTTGGGGTATCCCATGTACATAGAATACCTTGATTTTTTATTTTCTAATTTTTTATCAATTTTTAAACCCGATAAAAATCTGGAAAAAATATAAAAAAATCAAAGATAAATAAAGACATCTAAATCTAATTTTTTGGATTTTTATTTATTAAGAAAGTATGTACATAAAATACGGGTAAAAAACCGTTAAAAACACAATGTACAAAAGAGGCCCAAAACCCAGCTTTCACATGTGAGCTCAGATTCACTTGAACTTGGTCTTGTTTTGAAGGTAATTGAATGTGCATTAGTTCAAAAGTGAGTAGGATCAAATCAGACACTGGATGAGGAAGATATGAGGTTTTTAGTCCGGAAATCCTGAAACTAGGGTTTGGGTTTTTTTGGTCCACTTATTAGGGTTAGTTATTTTTTTTGTATTTTTTCCTTTATTCTTGTTAGTGGTATTTATTCGAAGTTAGCATGACTGAGTTAAAAATCCGGGAAGTTAGGCTATTTATAGGTCATTTTTGGCTTGGATTTTTGGCTTCTTATTTTGTGCAAAAATTTGTGCTAAAATGCAATCCTTATGAAATCATGCACTAATGCTAATTATGCAGAATAGATGCAAGAATGTTGTTGATTTTGAGGGATTTGAGCTTAATAAATGAGATTTAAAGTGATGAATACGAGATTCATCAGTAAGTTCCCCTGGGCCGAATTGGAGGAGGCAGAATACCTTTACTACGGCTTTCGAGAAAATAAAAGAATTTCGGGATTTTATTTTCTTCTTGAAAAATACAACAAAAGACTTCAAACAAGAATGGTTTTACAAAAATTAAAACAAGAAAAGGAAGCGACAAAAATCCACGAAAAAATCAAGAAACGTTGCTAGGGTAGTTGTGTAAACCCTATAAAATTCGATGAAAAATACAACCAAAATAAGGTCCAAAATTATCCTAGAATACGAGGGTATAAGTCCAAGAAAAAGTAAAGTTGTTTTGTTACAAAACGATCCCTGATCAGGGACTAAAATGAAATGAAAACTAAAAGATTTGCACAATCTAACCCCCTGCAGGTCATCCATTCAAAGGTCGGAAGCCTCAGAGGAGATCCGTTCTAGAGCTCCTCCTCCGTGAGACTTCATCGCATAGCCTCGCCAGCACTCACCAGCTGCTCTTCGATCCACCAGCTTCTTTGTGCGGCGTTTGGGGAGCTTCGTCGACCTTTAGGCTTTGTGGAGGATCGAGGAGGAGTAAGTTGGCCCTTGCCGGAGGTTTAATATCGTTGCCCACCTAGCGGTGGAGGAGAACGTCCAGGAAGTACAACTGTCATTAGATGGTGCCTCCTCGGTGGCCATCCAATGATCTAGAGCAACCACGTCATCCTCGCTAGAGCTACGAGGCTCGTGGAGCCGAGACACCTCAAGATGACATGTGGCCTCAAGCACTTGCACTGACCCTCGCCCGCCTCCTGAGCCTAGCCCGCGCACGTGCAACGGATGTGTGAGTTGGGCATTTTGCATCGGTACCCTGCATACTTTTAATAATTGCAATAAGGCCCTTCCTAGGTGCGAGTACCTCATGTGTCATGCCTGGGAAATATACAAAGGAGCCCAGTCGATTTTAAAATATTATATTTAGGGATTTTTACCCGACAGACCCTATAATATTTTGCAATTACCTCTACGACCTTCGAAACATCGATATTCCTCCCAAGACCCCTTAATCTTGCTCCGTTTTACCACACGAACCCTCCGTCTGTGTGTCGTCTCCTTCGTAACCTAACCAGAGTCTACATGATAACCCTTGTACGATACAATCGCTAGAGCCGTGCCACGTGGCCTGGGTTTAGGGTTTTTGGTGGGAAACTCGGATAAAGAGGCATATTAACCAGAAATACTATTTCAACGCGATGGTCATCAAGACTAATATTCTGGGCACCATCGCCCATTAATCCACAACGTTCACTATCCAAAAACGATAATCAACTCTTCTACTTGCAAATCCACTGGGATTTCTTTATGAGGAATCTGACCGTCGATTGTTTGTTTGGTTTTGCAGAAATTCCACAGGGATTTGCCAGCGAGTCTGGTGTTCGCATACGGCACAAGTGCATCAACGACGATGTTCCCAGGGCCGACAATAGAGGCACTGAGAGGAGTAACCACCTACGTGAGGTGGGAGAATCACCTCCCCAGCAAGCACATCCTCCCATGGGATACCACCGTCCATCCCCAAGAATGGAGGCATCCCCGCCGTGGTCCACCTGCACGGCGGCATCCACGAGCCCCAGAGCGACGGCAGCGCCTTCGCATGGTACACCGCAGACTTCAAGGAAAAGGGCCCGGCAAGGACCAAGCCCACCTACACCTACACCAATGTCCAACACGCAGGCAACCTCTCGTAGCACGACCACGCGCTCGACCTCACCCGTGCCAACCTCCTCGCCAGCCTCCTCGCTCCCTACGTCATATGCGACCCCAACCTCGTAGCCCCCTTCATGTTGCCCTCTGGATCGGAGTTCGATTGCCACCTCATCATCGCCGACCGGAGCTTCAACAAGGACGGAAGCATCTACATGAACTTCATCGGCAATAACCCTGACGTCCACACGCAGTTGCAGACGGAGTACTTAGGCGACACTATCACGTCAACGGGAAGGTGTGGCCTTACATGAAGGTGCAGAAGAGGAGGTACCGGTTTCGTATCATCAACACCAGTAACACCAGGTACCTCCGCCTCACCATGACTGATAGCATGTCATTCACCGTCGTCGTCTCTGACTTCTCATACCTGACAAAACCTGCACGAACCTCCACGATCATCATGTCACCTGCGGAGATCTATGATGTGATCATCGACTTCTCACAGTGTAGTAGCTCCACGTCAAAGATCGAGTTGACCAACGATGCAGCCTATACCTGTAGCAAAAGAAATTGATTTTGTGATGTCTCCAGCTCCGGGCAGGTTGAAGCAACTCTTACAATGTGGCCTTTAAATAAGTTGGTTGCTGCTTACAAATAGCCGTTGGGATGGGTGGGGGTAGGCTAGACATGCCCCTCAAACGGTCCACAAATTAGGGGTAAAATAGGATCTTAACTCCTGTCATAACGGTCGTTAGTGTAATAAGAGACGGTTGCAAACCCGAGGGTCTGCCTGTTAAGGGTTAGCAAGATTAAGGGGTCTTGGGAGGAATATCGATGTTTCGAAGGTCGTAGAGGTAATTGCAAAAGATTATAGGGTCTACCGGGCAAAAATCCCTCATATTTATGCCCCTACAATGGACCTAAATGCATATTTTATCATTTTATCTCAATATTTTATTACAATTATATCCTTGGACTTTTTTCTCAATATCTTAAACAAACGAACTCCAAATCGAGTGTTTTCAATTTCATTTAATTGTTAATTTTATGCTCTTCATGATAACATATCTTATTCATTGATTTGATTGAAAATTTAAGATGCTAAATTCTAGGTATTTATTATGTCAACTAATCCTCATTTCAATGTCATTATTAGATCTATGATATATTTGCGTGCTTCAATCAATGATGAAATTGAATCTCTTTTGATAGCTCAATGGTTGGATTATTTTAGGGCACATTTTTGCATGCATTACTTTATATCATTGTGTAGCATCTTGCATCATTTTAAGTTGCTAAAAACTAAATAAAAATTACATGTAGATCATCCATTCCATGCATCACATTTCGTTGCATATTATATCACATTTATTCTGCATATAAATAAAATTAAAAAATGCATGTTGTTTCTTCTTCATTCTGTTAGCATCATATTTAAAGTGTCTAAAAAATTAATAAAAAATATTCTCTTCTTATGTACCCCATGCATCTTGTACATTGCACCTTAGTCTTGCATGTTTGTCTTTGCATTATTTTATGCATATTGTTTCTGTGTGTTTTGTGTGCATATTATGTCTGCATGAGAAGGCTTGGAATAATGAATTTAATCACTAATATCTGATTAATCGATGAGGAGGCTCGTGTCCCTAAGTTCGACCTCTATATACTTGTCAAGTAAAAATTCATCATCACATATTCAAGCTTGTGGTTGATTCTGCTTAGATCCAAAATCGCCTCTTGTGCTACGATAATACGATCATTTTCTATGATGATTTTACGATTTATCAAAGAGGAGATATATATACACACACACACGCAATAACATGATGGCTTTCAGGTAACGGGTCAAGAGAAACATGTTTATAAATTAAGAAGGTCATTATATGGTTTAGAAGTGTCTCCACGACAATGGCATCTCAAATTCCATGATAAAGTGGTCCAACTTGGTTTGGTAGAAAATAAGTTGGATCACTCTGTATATGTCGTGAAGAGCGGGAGTAAGTTTGTGATAATGTCATTGTATGTGGATAGCATTCTTCTCGTGTGTAATGACATAAGCATGCTCACTGAAATAAAAGAAATTTTGTGCAATGAAGTTGAGATGAAATGCATGGAGCATCCTATTTTCTACAAATTCAAATAACAATAGAGAAATATATAAGGACATTGAAATTAGACAAAAAAATACTTGCAAACTATAAGAAGAGATTTAAAATGCAGAACAACACTCTCACTCCTACATCATTTGTGATTGGAAATAAACTTATTGAAAGTCAACATGCATAAACCTTTTGTGTTCCATATGCAAAAGTGATGGGAAGTTTTATGCATGTGCTAATACACACTCATCCTAGATTGGCTTATCCAACACGCTGTGAATCTGTAAGAGGAATTTACATTATGTGAAAGGAACCATACATCTTAAATTGGTGCAACAAGTTGGATCACTTGAGGTAGTAAGATACTCCACTGCAGATCTCGGAGGGGGTGTCAATGATAGGAAATCTACATCAAGTTATCTTTTCATTTTTTGGTGGAACAACTGCTTATTATGGTAGCAAGAAACAAGGATGTGTATCTATACGTGCACAAGAGGCAAAACGCATTGCATGTAGTAGGGCCACTACTGATACTTTTTGGACTAAATGCTTTTTAAAAAAAATTAAGCCTTGAGTTGGTTATAGGACCAAATGAAATGTATTGTGATAATCATGTTACAATAAGCTATATGGGCAAAAACAATAAATTACAATAACATGCATGCCTACGAGCAACATGTTAGTCGATTCTCTAACTCACCTATATTAAACATGTTTGTATAATTGAACTTAGGAATGAATGAGTCAAACGAGAGGTATTCGTGAATAATGATCCTCATAGAATCTATCTTCCATCAAACACTACACAAATAGTGGGAGTGCAAGAGTGATGAATATGTGATTCATAACCCTAAAATATGAAACTAAAGATATATTCCCTAGTAATTAAGTGTATATAGGTGATTATAATATGTCATTAGCATTCATATATGTGTAGATAAAATGCACAAACTAGCATTCACATTCCACATAAATAAGGAGTTGAACTTGTTGTATATAATTCACTTATAAATAGCCTAATTTCATCTATTTTTAATAAATTCATACTAACTCAAAATTGAATAAAATCAACTCCATTGAGTATATATCACTCACCAAAATAAACAAATAATGCCAAAAAATATTAACTTTTATATATGTCAAATAAAAAAGTAAATGCCAATATCTATCGCATACATTCTCATATGTACCCATACTCATCTTGAATTAATGCGCATTCAATTTCCTACAAAGATGAAATTCAAAGGAATCAGAGTTCATATGAGAAACTTGAGTTTTGGATCCTCATTGTGTATTTGTATATATTTATAATTCTATATACATAATTAACCACTTTATATTCATTTCTTGTTCATTTATTCTCTTTGGATTGTGTTCTAGTAATGTCATCAAAAATAAAATCCAAAAAATAGAAAAAATAATGGAAAAATATGTGATGTGAATTGTACATATTCTATTTTTCTTTTTTATTTGTTATTCCTTTATTATTAAAAATATAAAAAATAGATTAATGTGTAGATACATTTTTAGTAATTTATTTTCATCTCTTTGCTTTTGCATTTGTCTTCAATTAAAAATCACAAAAAACTTGCAAAACATAAAATTTAAAAAAAATCTGTGTACACTTGGGATATTTTCACTTTGTTCTTCACAAAAGTTATAGATCACATTCAGACAAATAATTGTTGTGAAAAAACTTTCCATTTTGAGTCCATTTATATTTATATTTTTATTTTTTTATATATACTTTTCAATTTTTTTTATTAGCAACATGTTCCAATGGCGCATAGCATCTCCCCTTTCTTAATACTCACTCCAACCTCCACCGTTGGATCTGGTCGAGATCCAACGACCAGATCCAACGGCCTCTGATCCATTCCCTCCATTCTCCTAAGCCACCATCCACGTGTCATCATCGTAATCCAATGGGCATGGCCTCATCTTCTTCCTCCCGATTTCTCCGCCTCTCTCTCCTGCACCTACTGGCCATCTCCGCAACTGTTGGCCCTCGCCGTTCCACTAATCGGCTGAGCCTCGTCGACCCTAACCACCTCCGAACATCCGAGAAACCCTAACTCTCAAATAGCCAAACCTCGTCGTTGTTTGACCCATCCGCCATTACACAAACCGAGAGAGAGAGAGAGAGAGCACCAGGTGACAGTGTGCAGGTACTCCGGTTTGTTGAACGGCGACGTCCTTTTATCTCCAGGCGAGTTCCAAGGTGATCTTGAGCACCTTGTCGCTGTAGCTCCTTCTGTTACAGCCAAGCTTCGGGGCGCTTTCCGCCACGCTGCTAGAGGCGAAGATCCAAGAGAACTCTTCCAAGATTTCTTCTCCGAAGACCATCTACCAGGTAACTCACTCGAAACCCTCATTCTTTATCTTCTTCTTCCTATCTCGATTCTTTCTATCCCCATTTCCTCCAGATCTACCTCTCTCTTACCTTTTTCCCTTCAATTCTTCTTAACCCGTACAATTTCAAAACCCAAGTTCCGACCCTCGACAACTCACCACTATCTCCAAGAAGAGGCTCGACGGGAAGAAGTACCTCACCGGAGAAGACCAACCAACCAAGAAGCTCGAGGCTCCTTTTACCGGGAGCAGGCACAGCGGCAGCCATCGATTGAGACCAAAGACCCATCAACGCCGTAGAAGAAACGCCACATCGTAGCCGTCAGATTATCTTAATCCAAAGACGAAGAATTTAGACACGTGGCTAGAGCTAAGCTATAGGATCAGGATGAAGAATCCAGAATCCAGGCCACGTCTTAAAGGCAGCAACTCACGTGCAAGCCACGCACGTGAGAAAATTGTGTGCGTCTCCCTGCGAGGTAGCCTATCTACAAGCAAGTCCCCATCTGCCAAGATCTAACATATGTACCTCTGGTGCAATTGCAAAGGTTCACCAGCTTGTTTCGGTAATAATAAAATCTCTTCGAAAGAGAAAAGTGTTGTCGGGGGTGGAAAAGGGGTAGGTTATACTTTTGTTTGGTGTGGGAGGAATCCTTTATTAGAAGATGATGGGAGGAAAAGTGGGAACAAGATCCTCCCCTTAATTGAGGGCAATTACTGTATCTTTAGGGCTCGAAGAATGAAATTGACGCAACTAATAGTAAACATCTTTCACAAATGGACGGGTCAGCTATGAAGTCAGAGCCTTGACTCCAGACGAAGTCGGAGCAGCCTTTCTTAGTTGATATGAATTCTGAGAAATATTTGACATTTTCGATGATCATTCTATTTTAGGTATTCAAAAAATCATTCTTAATAGATGAAATATTCCTATTATGTCAATGCCAATAGAATCACTGTTATTAGCAGTGAATTCGAACTTTTTGATATAAACTGATTCTTTCGATGATATGATTGGGTCAATCATTTTCTTGATTAGTTCCAACAATGGCAGCTGCGGGACTAACATTGGGTCAACCATTTTCGTTATTACTTTTCGAGGAACTATTGCTATAGAATCCATAAATTGCATTCAAGGTTAAACAAGATGTTCTTAGATAATTTTACCTTCGTTTCATTTCTCGAGACCCGAAACTATAGAAAAAGTCAATCTAGCTCAGGAATGAAGAGAAGTGCAATTCCCAAGTCGGAGAGAAACGGAAGATGACTTATTTGTGCGTGTTTCTTGTAAGTCAGACCAACAAGCTAAATTCACCAACAGAGGAGGGAATTTCCATGACTTTTGCTTTCTTCTACCTCTAGATGTCTCTTGTACTTCAATCGCTATCGTCGAAGGTTGAACAACTGCTTCCATTGTGGAAGATAGGGCAGGTGTGCATGGAGTAGGGACTCTCCTTTGAAATCCCATGCATAAGAAGACCACAAAGAATACTAAGCTACATAGTTGTCACATACCAATATATATAATCGTTGAAGCAACCTTCCATATATTCATAAGCACGCAAGCGCATTAGATGGAACTTATGAATAGGCCGGGAAGACCTTGAGAAGTCCATGATCGTGTTCATGGATGACATTTTGATATACTCACTTGATCCATAGCTGCATCGAGTACATCTCAGAATCGTACTTGAGATACTACGCTAGCACCAGCTTGATGCTAAATTCTCGAAGTGTGACTTTTAGCTAGAAAAAGTTGCATTTCTGGGTCATGCCATATCCAAGCAGTGGACTTGACTAAGAACATAATTATAAAAGAATAATGTGAAGCAGGCAGATTATCTTCCGTCCTCGCTAATTGACTGAACACAGAGCAGGCAAGCTGCGCATCAGACTGCGCATCTGAAGTCCATTCTTAGAGAAAGTAGTGCCTAGACTCTTTAGGAGGCAGAAAATGGATATGAGGTGAGAAGAGGGGACTACTTTTCTTTCAGGTGGATGATCTGAAGCAAGCTTATATATAATGGGGAAGAACAAGCTGTAGCTACAGCGAAGGAAAGAAGCACGAGTCAAGGCGGCAAGCAGAGAAGATGTAACCTCAGACCTCACTATGAAGAAGACTAGCCCATAAAGTGAAGACATGTCTTGTTGTTTATAAAAAGTTGTGTATAGCTTCATCGTTGTGAAACTTGTATCTGAAGTGGAAGACATATGATCTGAGGTATGACAGTGGTATTAGTGTGACTACAAGAGAACCAAACATGTGATTTTGAACTTATTTTATTTATTGCAGTACAACCCCTATGTTGGAGCCAAAAATTTGAACGCCCTTTGTCACCAATTTTATTTATTAAAAATATCACGTGGTAGTTCAATTAATTCTCTAAAAATTGGAATTTACCTTGTATTACAGGAGTTGTGCTTGATTTATTAGAAGTGTTGTGGTGAAATATTGCATCTTTTAGTAGTTAAGGGACGGAGGGTAGTGTTGGAATCCTGGTCATTTGAGTGGGAAACAAATTTGATCACCCAAGTCAAACAAATTTGATCTATTCTAAACATAGATGTAGACACTCCTGTGGCAACAATGCATTTTTTATACAGTAAACTCGTGGGTAGCAAGAATTTGAAGTCGACGTATTCTAGTATCGACAAATGGTTGGTGTGGCTCCTACAAAACATAAAATGAGAGGATCTCGGCTCGGTTTCGACATGCGAATAGAAGGCTATATAGATTTCCGGTTCAAAGTAGTAGATGTTATTTTTAAAAAAAAACTTTTAAGAAGGGTTAAGAAAGATCAAAAGAAGTTTGACAAATTCAAGGCAAGTTATGACTCAAATATTATATGTTTAAAACTAAAGAATACTCAAATTAGAAACACTGCTTAACAACCATGTGTACACGTACATTGTAATTTCCCTATTTGATTCATGAACACATGAACTATTAAAGATAAATAATGTACTAGTACGTGCACACATAACTGGAAAACGGCAATCCTCAATCTAGCGCAAACGCTTCGCCTCATTTCCGAGCAAACAAACATTGCAAACGATTTACAAGAACAAGCTATACTAGATAATCGTAGTTACGACTGAAATGGATAAACAAGAAGAGGAATTCTTACCGAGGCTTGTGTGTTTACAACAGAATAACTCCTAGTTGCCACCAAAGTCTTCACATCTCCTGGGATAATCACCTTCCAATGTTGTTTTGATCTACACACAAAACATATGTACTTTATTGAAAACGGATCCGGTAAATGATACACATGTAGAAATCAATCAAGAAACGAAAACATTCACAATCACGCAATACAAGGACATGCTGTTTTTCGGCAATGTGCATATATTCGATACTCGCACTAGACTCTTCTATCATCTTTCATCAAATAATGTGATAGTACAATGAGTGATTGCCCCAAGGATTCTCTCAAACCGCAACTCTATATTCCCAGTACACGGGTTCGTTTGGTTGCAGGGTTGGGCAGGGTTGGGTTGGCCCAACCCGGGTTACCCCTCCAACCAAACGACCCAATCCTCCTCACAGTTTACTATTCACAGGGGTACCCCTGCCCAACCCAACCCTGCCCAACCCTGCAACCAAACCCTAAACCCTAAGGCGCTGCCCCCGCTTGTGACCTCCAACCATCATACATATGGCGCCAAACAATCTTCAGAGTAAACCTAGCATATCCAACAAGAGCAAGGGAAAGGGATGCCTTCCAATTGATACACAAGTTTCATCTCTACTCTCCCAAGAGGACTATTAAGAGGCTTGGACGGTGATTAGTGGTATAGTACATCCCATAATGATAAAAGGGCACCAATTTGTGATCAATTACCCATACCCTAACGGGCAACTCATTGCCCTGTTGGGCTCCCAGATGTTATCTAATGGATTTCATTGCGAGTCAACTGGAACTATTAAACCTCCAATTACCAAATTAAAGGTCGATTAAGGTCGAATTAATTAATTTAAGGTTTGACTTACATGGAACAAAACCCCTGCTATATTTTTAAAATCTCCACGTGATACCAAGCTAGAGTAAACAGAGGGGAATTTGCTTTACCTTCCTTTCCAAGTCCAGGATAATTGGAACCCACTTAATGATCTAGCGATAAAAGCAGTGGACTTTCACTCCAATGACCAGGATTCCAACCTCACCTCCTTTAACTAATAAAAAAAGGTCCAGGACAATCGCATCCTAATTACTTTCCTGGTGCATATACAGATCTTGGCTTTCGCAAAGGACCTGTGCTCGCAATCGATAAGGATTCAGGACATTTCGCTTGCATGCCTTCCCTCAAAAAAAGAACCTTATACGGTTCGTTCCACCGGTCGATCTGAAGTGATAATTTGTCTCCTTCACCGATGTGAAGAAACTAAAGTCCTTGGTGTCCTAGTACCTTAGGTTAAACAAATTTTAATATTTGTCAAACAAGTATATTGTTCTATTAAGATTAAGAAAAAAACTATGACGGATTTTCACAGCTACATTTTTTACAAAGATACTTCTCGAAAAAAGGAACGAAAAAGGCATCCTTGCATGAATGCAATAAAATTACAAGCAAAGATAGGCAACGACCAACTGATTTTTACAAGGTAAGATAGAAATAAAGGAAGCATTTCTCACGAAGTAGTAAAGCCGACGCAAATCCTATCAAAAAACCGATGAGAACCGATCTGCCGGATTCGAACCGGCGACCAATGGATCGCATGGCAACCCAATACTCTACCATCTGAGCTAAGATCGGTCAGAAAATGATTAGAAGAGAGCATAAATTTACAAGCATCAAGCATGGAACAGACTCGTCAAATTTACAGTGCGCATCTTAATCTACTGCCTAGACTAAAAAAAAGGAACAAAATTAAGACAAAAAATTACATTTACCACAAGTTGCGTTTAGTTATCAAGGTCAATAATCATCAAGGTAATTGTTTGCTTTGGAGCAAAATCATCCATTTATGACGTACAGACCACTGACTTCAAACTCATTTGTAACGTGATTTCAGGATTAATTCCATTTTTTTACGCCGAAAGTAATTATACGTTGTAATAAAAAAACGTAAAAGAGTGACCAAACATCCCGTAATATGTTGCACTGAATCAACTCAGGATGGATAGCACTAGAGTGTTCTACCCTAGCACTGGATTGTTTTAACCTAACGGTAAATTAGGGGGTACTAGTATAGATAAACAATACCACAATTAGACCAATGAATGAGCTAATTTTGAACCTACGATTGTGAAAATGACAATTGTTGCCAAAGCAATATGGATGAGTATTTGATATTTACCGTAGCATTGATCTATGGTTGATGGATGATGCCGAGACTAAGATGCGTGAGTTTATACACATACCGAGAGGAAGAGAGAGATCACTCAGCAAGATGAAGATCCATCCATGTGCCAGGACCTGCGTGCAAAGGATTCTCGATATAAAAAAGATATTACAAATACAACAAACAGAACTGGAACAAAAATAGAGCAACACAACATTTCCACCTAACGCAGTTAAAATAAGAGAACGGTTGCATCTTTGTTTTGTAGAATTACTTAGCTTCATCTACATTTGGTAAAATTACTTGGTTCAATCTCAAAGGGAAGCTGCTAGCTTTGTATTGTGGGATTAATTAGTTCGATAATAATGACACCACGAGAAATTACCAATAATGAAATAGTGAATATCAAAGTGAGCACAAAAATTGGGGTTTTTTGATAGCGGCATTTTCTTCAGCATGCACCCCAAAACTCGGACAAGGACACTCTTACTAACAAGGAGGGTAAATGTGTGGAACCCATTTTTAGCATAAATTAATCTAAGACAACACCATTAAGAAGGGACACCCTTTCCGCAACTCGACGAGCACATTTCCGTAACTCGCAAAAGCAAGGCTCTAGTCTAGATACGCAACTGCCTCAGATCAAAAGATCACATGATGGGTACATGGTCCCACATAACAAAGGCAGCATAGACCTCCAAGGAATTTGTGAGAAATCGTGTTTCAACAGACGATACTGGATACCATGAGATTTTTAAACTATTTCATTACAACAGATAATACTGAATAGCATGCGATCTTCATTACACCCACTTAAATGGTCCAGTGGTAGTGCAGTGTGCCTACCACCCAAAAGATCATGGTTCAAATCCCCCCCCTTGTGGGGGTTGCGTTAGGTAGTTGACTGCTAGCGTAAAAAATAGTCGAATCTTTTAACAGGGATTTGAGCAAGAATCCATGTAGCCGACCCTACTTACAGTGGGAGAAGGCTTCACCAACTAGAACTAGCATTGATAAATGTCGAACATGCTATACATAGTGTAGCTGTTTACCACACCCACCAGGTCAACTCCTTAAAATCGAAGAACCCTGTTCAGGCTGCCGTCTTCTATAGCATAAGCTTCTCAAACGTGAATTTTTGAACATGTTTGCTGCACGAAAGTTAAAAAGGCATCGTCACTTTACTCAAACACCCACATTGAGCCTTGCACAAAAACATGAAGGAATTTCCCCCCTTTTATTAAATAAATATATTGGAATTCGGCATATGCCAGTACATATATGAGACTTTCAATGGACTGTTTTAAAAAAAAAGGAAAAAGAAAATAAACAAGATACTGAGCCATGACAGAAGAACTCAACTTCAACAAACGATTGTGGTGGTGGCAAAGACATCTAAGCCGTATTACTATTGCTTCAAGGAAAGGATATCAGCATCAATTGACTTCTCCTTTTGTCCGAATCTTAGCATTGGATTTCCAAAGAATCTGATGTATGCTTAGTTTCGCAAACAAAACCTCCCTACAAGAAACAACACAGGTTGCTTTAATACATTTCAGCCAGAACAACAACATGAACTCTCTCGTTAATGATTTACATTCACATTATTTTGGAACCGAACTCCTTAAGAATATTATTTAAGCTAAGCAAAACAGGTGAGCTGAATCTAAACACGTTTTAATAGTTCATTATCATCTAGAGATAATTGCATACATGGACAAGTAAGTCAAATCAAACAATAATTTAATAATCGTCAGATATCTTAGCTTATTAATGTGTTTTAATTTGCAATTCAAATTCCACTAGAATTATTGAGTTAATCGAAATCAAATTTTTTAGATTAGCCTTGTTTAGGCCTATTATAATCTGCTCTCGAATGGGCTTGAACAATATCGTCCATCAACACTCATATTAAAAACAATCATAAGTGAATATAATGCCACAAGAAGTAGCAGAGTCTAGATTCATACAGAATTTTTTCATTATTATTTGAGCAGAAATCATATTCAATTTCAGAAAAAATAAAATGAAAAACGAGATTCATCCTAAAGAAGCCGATAGTTGTTCTGTAATATAAAATAAGGATGATAACTCAAGTTAAGCACCACAATCTCATATACATTTATGAGATTGCAATCACAAGCCAAAAGCCCACTTAATTCAAGGAGGACCAGCACCTCTTGAAATAGGATGCATTTACCATCTGGATAGCCTCCCAAGAGATGTTTGGAGAAGATTGAAAAGCCAAAAAGAGCTAATCAAACTATTATTATATCTGTGAAAATTAACGAAGATGTTTCAAAGAACAGTTGCTCTGAGAAGATTTAAGCAGAAGCTCTCCGAGGAGTCTCTCCACAATTCAGCTGTCTGTCAGTGGTCATCTCATGCAGATAATGAGATCTCGTGCTACTACGAGTTCCGAGCCTACAGTAGCTTATACCAAAGATGTTGAGAGTTTAGTTGCTGCATAAGGTCTTACTTGTACTTTTTAAGTTTATATGGTTCTCTATTGGTCTCTACTATTATACAGATCATAAGGTTCATTTTCACATTTAAAAAATATGCTCCAAATTCCTACAGTGGTTTGATACCCTCAAAATAGGGTGCCAAAGAGTTGAATACCAACCCAATTAATTGTGACAAGTCCCGATCCATAATCATTAGGTCATGGGCAACCCTACACGTTCCTAATGTGTAACTGATCAGGTGCCTGATTCATTTCAATGGGTAACGGGTACCTTCAAAGTATCATGTAGAATATAACGAGATTAATTTCATTTTAGCCCTACAACTATTTTTTTCGTAAGTTTCATTTGTCATTACTGAAATTCAAAAGATGCTCACGTCGTAAATTCCTCTCCATGGATATGTTTATTCGGACAGTTAATGGTCGACCATTTCAGTATTGCCATCATACAATTTCTATCACAAATCTAGTTATCATATTATAAAAACAATGTTCAAATGAAGCATTGCTTATGGACTATACGGCTAAAATGCTTATATATGTGAATGTGTGGACCTGAGTGGGCATAGACAAGGTGGAATGGGGCCGTCAGGATGAAGGGTGTTACGTGTAAAAGGTGACATAGACGTCAAGATAGAGTGGAGCCACAAGGGACGAGAACAATAGAGAGAATGTGTGTACAAGTTCTAACTAGGATGCAAATGAGATAGATATATACATATCTGATTTATTTTGACATCCATAAAATGGATACATATACAAATATCCCTTTAGTATCATTAGATATTTGTATTCACATAGATATTTTAGTCAGTGTTCAAATATGTGGTCCAGTAGGAAGCATCACATGTGTATTCGGTCACCTGACCAAAGTATGCCATATATTACGCGGTCAAAACACATATGCAGACCGAGTATGCCACATATGCGGCCATATATCTGAACAAGGGACTTGCACATGGGATCCATGTATCTTTATTGTCAAATCAGTAACATGGTGGTAATGCATTAACTTGAGATATTTTCCCAGCAAGGCAACAACTCCTTTTTCATCGTTTACATTGATGCATCTTTCCATTATTCTTGTATGTGTTGCATATAGACCTGGCCAACGGGCTGAGGGCCCGCCCGCCCAACTCACCCAGCCCGCTCATGGGCCGGGCTTGGGCTTGGAGATTTAAGCATGGGCCGACCCGGCCCGGCCCGCAAAAAATAAAAATATATATATAAATATATGAAATTATACATGTATTAATATGATACTATTGGGATAAAATTCATTCATATAATAAAAGAGATCCCAAGGCTCTCTTATATAGGAGAAGAGCCATGGGTTAATTACATAAGAGATACCGAAAGAAAACATAACATGTAAATATAATACTGAGATATTCTCAACACTCCCCCCTCAAGCTGGAGCATAAATATCAATCATGCTCAGCTTGGAATAGCATCTCTGAAAAGGACCCCTGGCCAGAGCCTTCATGAAGATATCTGCAGTCTGATCTCCTGCGGAAACATGAGAGGTGGATATGAGTCCTTTCTGGATCATGTCTCTAGTGTAGTGACAATCTACCTCGATATGCTTTATCCGCTCATGAAAAGCAGGGTTATTAGCAATAAATAAAGCTGCTTGATTATCACATAAAAGCTTCATAGGAAGAGAGACCTCAACAGTAAGGTCTGTTAATACTGATCTGACCCACATCATTTCTATACATCCTTGTGCCATTGCCCTGTATTCAGACTCAGCACTAGATCTGACCACCACAGTCTGCTTCTTGCTTTTCCATGAAACAAGTGAGCTGCCTACAAAGATAGCAAAACCAGAAGTCGACTTTCTGTCCTTGGGACAACCAGCATAATCTGCATCTGCACATCTTGTCACCTCAAGTAATGCATCCCTACTGAACATAAGGCCAGAGCCAGGTGAAGTCTTCAAATACCTCAAAATCATGTGTACAGCATCCATATGTACCTTCCTGAGTTGCTCCATGAACTGACTGACTTTGCTAACTGCAAAAGCAATATCCGTCCTGGTAATGGTGGCGTATAAGAGCTTCCCAACAAGCTCTCTATATCTCCTCCTGTCAATTTCTTCAGTGTCCTCATCATACAATCTCATGCTTGCATCCATTGGAGTAGAAGCAGGTTTGCACCCTGTCATGCCTATCTCAGATACAAGGTTCATAACAAATTTCCTTTGATTCATCACGAGTCCACGTTGATTCCTGGCGAACTCTAATCCAAGAAAGTAGCGAAGACTACCAAAGTCCTTAGTCACAAACTGCTAACCAAGGAACTCCTTGACAGTAAGAATACCCTGCTCATCATCTCCTATAATGACAATATCATCCACATAAACAAGAATAGCCACGGTATCTCTAGGTGTCCTCTGTACAAACAGTGAGTGGTCCGCAGTAGACCGCACAAACCCCTTTTTCTCTATCAACTCCGATAGCTTCTGATACCAAGCTCTCGTACTCTGCTTAAGGCCATAAATCGCCTTGTGAAGTCGGCACACCTTCTGAGACTCCCCCTCAGTAGCAAATCCTGGTGGTTGTTGCATATATACTTACTCCTGGAGATCCTCATAAAGAAAGGCATTCTTGACATCAAGTTGATATAGAGGCCAGTCCCTGGAAACGGCAACAGATAGCAGAATGCGTAGTGTTGAATGTCTTGCTACTGGAGAGAAGGTGTCCTGATAATCCACCCCATAGGTTTGGTTGAACCCTCGAGCCACAAGCCTTGCGTTGAATCTGTCGACACTGCCATCGGCCCTTTGCTTGACCGTAAATATCCATTTGCAACTCACAATAGATGCTCTTGGTGGAGGTGCGACAATGCTCCATGTACAACATGATCGCAGAGCCGACATCTCTTCTTCCATAGCAAGGCGCAACCTACTGTCCTGGAGCGCCTCCTGATATGTCCTCGGGATAGTAACAGCCGATAGTCCCACTATAAACTTCTTGTAGTCCTCTGACAGATGATCCAAGGAAACATGGGCAGCCATTGGGTACGTAACGCATTTGCGACGAGGTTTCCTTAGAGCAATTGGTATCTCCAGGTCATCAGCCTCACCGTCCTCTGGAATTAACTCTTATTGTTCATCATTAAAATCTCCAGTGCCATCAGTAGAAATAATATGTTCCTCACATACTTGAGGCATGGTGGATGATGTGGTAGGCGCATGAGCAAGGGGACTAGTAGAAGACCTGCGAGTAAAAACATGTGGTAAGAATGTAGATTCTTTGGGAGGAGGTGGAGATGGAGGTGGCGGTGGGGGTGGTGGTGTAGGTGGTGAAGGTGGTGAAGGAGCAGATGGAGGTGGAGGAACCACAGCATCCTCTCGGGATCCAGTATTAGACAACCTGTCACCTATAGGAGAGAAATACATAATAGATTCGAAAAAAGTAACATCAGTACTCACATAGTATTTTCTCCCAACATGATCAAAACATCTATACCCTTTTTGAGTACGGGAATAACCAACAAAGACACATTTGACAGCTCTAGGTGAGAGCTTGTCACGGCCAGGGGTAAAGTCATGGAGAAAAGCCATCGATCCAAAAACACGAGGTGCAAGTGTGAAGAGTTCCTTCTCGGGAAACGCAATCGAGAAGGGACTCTTCTCGCCAAGAATGGTGGAGGGCATGCGATTTACCAAGTAACAGGCGGTTAAGACCGCATTCCCACAGAAAGAATGAGGTGTACTGCTGTAAATCAACAAGGTCCTCGTGATGTCTAATAGGTGACGATGTTTGCGTTTGCAACCCTATTTTGCTGTGATGGATAAGTTCATGAAGTCTGATGAACAATACCCAGAGACTAGAAAAATTCTGCCAAATGAAGAGTAGAAAATTCCTAAGCATTGTCGGTATGAATGTATTTGACTTTAGCAGAAAATATGTTGTTGATCTCAAGAAGAAAAGTTTTAATTATAGCACATGCTTCAGACTTATGTTTAAGTAAGAAAATCCAAGAAAGTCTAGAATAATCATCCACGGCAACAATATAAAATCTATGCCCCTGATGATCAGGAACATGACTTGGACCCCAAATGTCAAAATGAAATAACTCAAAGGATCATGTACTACTACGACCAGGACGACTCAGAAAGGAGGAGCGATGGTGTTTCCCAAGCTGACAAGCTTCACATTCCAGAGTAGTACGAGTAGATATTTGCGGGAGAACACGTATCATCTTTTGAAGAGGAAAGCGAAGATGCCACATAAAAGGCGAAGCAGAACCAAAGGGAATAGAGGCAACCCCAGCACATGACTGAACAACAAGTTTGTATAATCCTCTCTGCTCACGGTCATGAATAATCATCCTGCCAGTTAGTATGTCGTAAAACATAAGAGAAGAAGGGTCAAAAATGACACGACAGTGTAAATCTTTTGAAATCTGACTAATAGGAAAAAGATTCATTTGAAAGTCTGAAGCATGTAAAACATTCTGAAGACGTATAGAAGGTGCTAAAACAATCTCCCCCTGACCAACAATGGGTAGCCGAACTCATTGGCTATGATGACGAAACGCCCTGGAGGAATAGTCCTATACGAAGAAAACTATGTCTGATCTCCACACATGTGATGAGATGCTCCAGAATCCATAATCCAATCTGTCACATCGAAACTGTTGCTACTGGTACTAGTAAGCACATATGAATTACCTGAAGAATTGGGTAGTGCTCTGGCGGTGGCCGCTGCATCTGATGGTCCTGCAGTCTGAGTCACAAGAGTGGTCACCATTTCTCGAAGTCTCGAGACAAGATCATCAAAACGTGCATCAGTAGTAGGTGCAGGTGAAGAGTCAGTCTGCTCCGCAACATGTGCAGACGCCGAAAAGCCGTGCTTGTGAAAGTATGCCTCCTCTGAGTGGCCAGGACGACGACAATAAGAACATGGACCACGCCGACGGCCTCCACCTCTATCACGAAATCCACGACCACGGAACTGGGATGCACTGCCTCGTCCACGCGAAGCAGCCATAGCCGAGGAAGTCGGTTGTGGCGTGGATGTATGTGCGGTAGTAATCCTACTCAGCCGCTTGTATACCTCCTCCATTGGTGGTATGGTCGCCAGTCAGAAGTTGAGTACGAGTGGCATCGTACTCCGAGTCAAGAGAGGACAGAAAAAAGTCAGACATAGTGGCATTCCGATACACCTGATGTTGTTCCACACTGGTAGTGATAGGCATGAAGCTGTGGAGGCGTTCAAACATGCCTCTCAGATGAGAAAAATGTGCATGTAGAGGTCGACCATTTTGCTTGGTCGAGAAAATGTCGAACTGAAGTTGGAGTATCTTGCTTTCATTTTTCGACTGACCATAGGTAGCGTCCAATATGTCCCACATGGCCTTTGCAGTTGGCTGATTGACAATATCATTAGCAATCTCTGTGCTAAGTATCCCAGAGAGCCATATACGAGCATATGCATCATCTTGCTTCCATGATGCGTTGGCCCATGTCTTATTTGTTGGCTCTGAATCAGTCAGAATATGCTCCTTGTTGTGGCATTGCATCAGGGTACGAAACTGCATGGCCCATAACTCGTAGTTGGTCATGTCCATCTTTATGATAGGTGACGGTCCTTTGAAGGCACCGGAAGAGGAGAATACGACACCCTTGACTTCTGACATTCTTAAATAGGCCAAAATGCGAAACAATAGGGGAATATCTCGGCAAAATACTTGTCTACAGCATCAAATGAGGGATGATGTGTATCTGTAGACTTATACACTCATCCCTAATACTGTGTTTGTGGTCTAGGGCCGCAAACGAAGAGAGAAATCAGATTATTTCACCCCGCACAGATCTGTCCAGACCTCGCCGTATGTGAATAGGGGTCCGCGGGGCCGCCGAGGGTGCGTCGAGCCTTTGCGAATTAGGCCACAGCGTCTACGGATGCCTCAGCGCCGCAAAGGAGGGTCACCGAAGACGCGTTGGGCTGGAACGAGGCGACAGCGGCTGCTGGGGGGGAGGCAGGAGTGGCGCCACTAGGTGGCGCCGCGGGCCGCACGGAGACGCGCAGGGGCACGCGTGGTGGCGCGGAGGCGCGCGGAGAGGGAGGGTCGGGGGGTAGGGCTAGGATTAGGGTTTTGGTTCGAGAACCCCAATCTAGGACCGTTGCTCTGATACCATGTTGGGATAAAATTCATTCAAATAATAAAAGAGATCCCAAGGCTCTTATATAGGAGAAGAGCCATGGGTTAATTACATAAGAGATACTGTAAGAAAACATAACATGCAAATATAATACTGAGATAAATATACTTCTCAACGGATACGCTTTAAGTTTTTCATTTGTGACACTAGTTTTAAATAAAATTCAATAGTTTACATGTCAAGTAACATGTAAACTACGTATATTAGTTACATAAAGTATAATTTGTACTAATAAAATCATTTATACATATTAAATACCATTAAAAAATCAATTGAAAAAGAACAAAATGAGCCATGGGCGGGCTTTGGGCAGATGTTTTTTAGCCTCGGCCCGTTCGGCTCGGTCCGCATTTTGGCCAGGTCTAGTTGCATATGGAATTATTCTAGTGTATTTGCTCTCGTATCTTTCCATTGTTCTAAACATTTATTAATTAAATGCGTACCGTCTTTTGAATTTCTTGTCTAATTAAATAGTTTGATATTTCAAACTTTTATACTTCTAATAAATTTTATTTGCAATATAATTTCCTCCCTATATCTTTTGTCTACAAGTTGTGTTCCTTGGAGAACCATACATGTATGTATTTTAGGTCTATGATTTGTATGCACATGGTTATTTTTTCAGCTTTTATTCTCTATAAGAACCATATACATCAATGTTTTATTATAAAATCCATGTGTTCCCTATCGAATCCATATATATAAGGGACCCTTCCAATGAGGTGGATCTTTCTTGTTTCTATGAAAAGCCCATCGCAAGATCCGTTATATCTCAATCTAATGGTTCCATCCGCATCCTTATCCAAAAAGGTATTTCGGTCATTCTTTTCCATTAATTATATATTCATTTAGTATTTCACAATACTATTTTTAGCTCATTTCATTTTGCATTTTTTTTATATTTTTTCATTAATATTCAATGTGGTTTCCAGCCAACATTGTAAAAATTTTGTGCTCTGCAGAACAATTATGCTCTTTGTAAAATTCACATTCATATAGCAAAATTTGTATGCTACTTTGTAAAAAGGCATCTTAGTTAGTAAATGTGTTTTCTCATCAAAAAATTTAAGAAAATGTGTCTTCTCTTTGTAAATTTTGCATGTTATTCTACAAAAAGAAGAGCAAATTAGTAATATTTAATGCAGTTCCAGATGACATGGTAGCATTTTTCACGCTCAACAAAATGACAATTCTCTTTGTAAAATTTGCATTTACATTGTAAAATTATATGCTGCTTTGTAAAATAAACTCCCATTTAGTAATATTTTGTTTATTGTTACATACTTACATTCCCACCCAACAATTTTAAGTAAAATCCATTTCCTCTTTGTAAAATTTGTACGTGATTCGGCAAAAAGAAGAGCAAATTAGTAATTTATCGATATTGTCACAAATGTAACATAAAAAAAGGCAAAGCCTTTCCCATTATAAGTAGGGTCAGCTACATGGATTCTTGTTCAAATCCATGTTGAAAGATTCGATTATTTTTTACGTTGGTTGTCGACTACCTAAAATGTAAAAATAAAAAAGGAATTTGTAAAATAACAAACTAGTTATGTAATATACTAGAATACTAAGTAAAATACTAAAAAATGAATTTGTTTATAGTTACATTCGCAAACACAGTGGAAACCTCCATGCCATCGTCCTCCACACCATCATCCCCCATGTTCTCATCCTCCATGCCATCATCCTCCACATCGCCATCGTCGTCCTCCATGTCGTCTGTGATGTCCTCCTACATGTCGTCAGCCTCCCATCATCATTCACGCTGCCATCATCCCAGGATCCAAATCTCGATTTCGTTTTCATTTCGATCACCCCCAAAATTGAAATTCGGTGAAATTTCGGAAAAATTCAATTGTTTCGATGGAAATGTCAAAAATGGCTCAAAAGCTATTTTTCGATCATTTTTTCGCAAATTAAGATCTTACAAGTTATTACAACAATAAATAACTTACAAATAAACGTGTGTATCACATATATAGCTCATATATGCCTCATATATCGCACATATCGATCATATCTGCCATTTCACTGTTAATGTCGATTCTTTGGTTGATACATATTGGAAATGGATATCATCAAATCCAAGTTCTTAAAAATAACAATAGCTTACAAATGCAAGCTTATGTCGCACATATCTCTCATCCATATGCCTTATATCGTACATATCGATCATATCGGACATATCATTGAGCCGATTGATATATATTATAAATGAAAGTCGAAATAATTAAGTTAATAACACTTAGAAGACATTTTTTATTCATAAAAATAAATGAGCATTTGATTCTAAAATGTAGATAATGATTAATGAGACATTGTCTAGTTCATGAAAATAACTATCGCAGACAAAGTTCTACTGAATTACATAATTAATTACATACTTACAACAAAGATGATCTATTTACGAAGATAAATGACAAACGGAATGAAACAAACAAGCTATATAGGATATCTAGAAGCTATAGAGTTGTTTCATCTCCATTGTTAAACCCAAAGGAGTGAAGCTCCACAAGGTGAAGCATCATCGTATGTATGCCCCCTTGTTGCACCATACCCTACCAGCGAGCATGTGGGGTCTAGGGGGAGCACGTGCGCTCCCCCTGCAGGGGGCGAGGGCAGCACCACCGACCTAAAATAAAATATACAAATCATTATGTGTTTTAATATAGGGAATTGGTAAATAAGTAGTAAAGTCAAGCCCACATAGATAGTATCGTTGATTTACATAGGTATTGGTGAAATTTCACCGATATCGATCGTAATCTAAGAAATTTAAGACTGAAAATCATGAATTTCGATCGGTATGGCTTTATATGTCGAAATATCACCGATAGTTCGACCCATCTCAGTTGAAATCCGAGAAATCGACATCTAAGATAGTTTCAATACCCAAGACATGTTGAAACCGAAATTTCAACAAAATTTCACCGAAATTTCGTGAAATTTCAATCCATGCATCATCCACATTGTGATCCTTCATTCCATCATCCTCTACGCCAACGTCCTCTTCCACGTTGTTCTCCAAGCCGTTGTTCTCCTCCACAGTGGCATCCTCCTCCACGCAGTTATCCATGCCACCATCCTCCTATCTTCCTTCACACCATGACATCTCCCTCCACGCCGTTGTCCAAGCCATCGTCCTCTTCCATCCCTCCAAAATGGATTTCAAAAACTGAATTTGAAATTAAAATTTGGGTCCCCATCTATGGGTCCGATCCCAGAATGGGTCCCGATCTTTAAATTGTAACGATTCGGGTCCCAGGACTATTAATATAAGGAACTTTTTTGGGCTAATGATGAGTATGCCCTTATTTAAAAGTTGGAACCCAACCCGCATTCCCTTCCCAACACGAGCATATTCGTCATGAACCCAAAATTTCCATTTCCTAAATGGTCCTGGGACCCGAATCGTTACAATTTAAAGATCGGGACCCATTCTGGGATCGGGCCCATAGATGGGGACCCAAATTGTAATTTATACAATTAAAAATGATAATGTAGAGAATGGTGGAGATATTTGTTACATTCTATATAAAATATGCCCAAATGACCCTAATGCATTTTTAAATAATAAATTAATTTAGATAAAAAACTACTAATCACAACCGTTAGATTACTGTAAACATATATTATTCACTTATGTACCTTTTTGTTATTTTTTCTTTCCCGTTGGACTCTTTATGTAATTTACCCGTAGGCTACTCTCCTATATAAGAGAGCCTAGGGCTGGTGGAATAAACAAGTTCTCTTATTTTCCCAACATGGTATCAGAGCGACGGTCCTAGACCGGAGTTCTCGAACAAAAGAAACCCTAACCCTAGCCCATCGTCGAGCCTCTCTCTCCCTCCGCGCACCGCCGGTCTCGTGCCTCGTCCTCCAACGCACCTCCGGTCTCGCGCCTCGGCCTCCAGCACGCCCTGCGCCTTGCGCTTCTCGCGCACCTTGTGCCTTCCGCGCGCATGCGCCTGCGCCTCACGCGCGCCTGCTTCGCGTGCGCCGTGCTCCTCTCACGTGCATGCTTCGCGTGCGCCGTGCGCCTCACGCACGCTCTGCGCCTTCCGCGCGTTGTGCGCCAGGCCGCGCGTGCTCCTAGAGCCTTCAGTCCCGCCCGTCTCCAGCGCCTTCACGCCCCTGCTTGCTCTTAGTGCCCCTGCATTGGGCTGCGAGATCTGTGAGCCCTGGTTCAAGATTTGTGCGCGTCTTCTTGGTTCTGGATATGCATGTGACCCCCTAAAGGTCTCGATTCTCGTGCAGACAGAACCCTACGTCAAGCGCGCGCGCCTCCAAAGTAACGGGTGTGGTTGCTTGAAGTCTACACATGCAACTAAACCCGTTTATGTCCGTGTAGACGATCATATCTTCATTCTAGTACTCCAGTCTTCTGTTATCAGTATGTCAGAAAGCAAGCAAACATTCCATCTATAGGCGCCTTCCGAGGTCCAACGCTGATTGTGAAGATGGATGGTTCGAACTATGAACTGTGGGCTATGCAGTTCATGAGTATAATGAAGTCAACCGATAAGAAGCACATTCTTACTGAAGAAGAGCCTGCTGAGAAGACTTGGAGTTAATGCTTTGTGGGAGGCAGATGATGCATATGCCAAAGTATGGCTATCTGGAACTCTGGCAATCGAGATTGCCAATGATATTCTTCATCAGCCCACAGCCAAAGCAATGTGGGATATTCCGGATATTGCTAGTATGAGTTTTGGCCCTAATGGTATTATCATGTGTTGATTGTTAGGGTGTGCATTATGCTCATCTAGTATTCCGTTTTCCCTTTTTGAGAAGAGGGGATCCATCTATTAGACTGGGAGAAGGTTACAAGCTCGAAGAAGAAAGGTCGTTCGGGGGTATTGAGAGTCGAAGAAATGCACAATGCTCTTATAACGAAGTGGGTGGTATGGGTTTGGGGTGGCTCCGATGACTTGGTTTGTTGACTTTTGAGGAGAATATATGAGATTTTTGGTTTTCTAGAGACCAGTCAGGTGCATGCCTCGTCTTCGTTATGGCACGATATTACCAAGATCCTCCTAGAGATGGCTGTGAAGATGCGACCGATAATCAGAAGTGGGGAGATGTTCAGATTCTGGATTGATGATTAGACGGGTAATGGTATTCTAGAGGAGCGCTTTCCTCGCCTCTTCACCATTGCAAGGAATAGGGGTGTTGGTTCGCCAAATGTGGGAGCAAGTTTCGTGGGTGCCTATTTTCATTGCAGAACTATTGGACCGATAACTTGATGATTTCCTGAGATTGCAATGTGAATTATCACCGTTGGGCGGTCCATTGAATTGCGGTGACGATTTTGTTTGGAGTGATGGCTAGTTCATGATGAAGAAGGCTTATCACTTTTTCACGGAGGGCAATATTGAAGTGCAAGATGATGTTAGACTTGACGCTGGAATCATTTGGAGGAGCAGAATACCAAATGTTCTTATGGCTAGCCAGGCTTGGCAGAGTACTTACCATGAAACATAGGGCCCAACTGTTGCGTATGGAGGATCTTATCTACAACATGTGAGGTTTGGTGCTAGAAGATGTAGATCATTTGTTCTTTACGTGCTACCACTTAATGGAGGTTTGGAGGCAGGCTAACATCTCTTGGCTCAGGGCCGATTTGCGACACAAGTTTTTTGGGATCCATTAGATTGGTATGCGGCAACGGACATGAAGATAACTCCTATCCTTTTGCGATTCTGTGGCAATTTGACATGGAAGATACGATGCCATCTTTCGTAGGCAACGTTTTTATTCCAAAAATGTTGTGGTGCATTGGATGTCGTTGTGTTCAGCATGTAACCTTGTAACCTGATTTTTATATTATTTATATATTTTTAGGCTTTTAGCGATGGGACCCATCTTGGGATGCCACTTTGAGATCACAAAATGTAAATCACGGGTAGAAGACATGATTAGTGCTACTGCAGTCTGCATCTAATGATGGAAGTAAAGTAGAATCTATTGCTGCTGTTAATGTAAAGTAGAATCTAATGATGTTAATGTAAATTAGAATCTAATGCTGGACGCAAATTCCTTTATCTAATGTCATCAGAAATTTAAGGTACATTTATTTAAGTTTTCTTAAAAGTTGCTAATTAACTGATTTGTCCAAGATGCCCAATAACATGTCCATGGATTGAAAAATTGTATGCTCTTAGAATCTCTTTCGAGGAGAATGGGGATACGTAACAATTGGATTTAGTATAAAACATCTCAGTTGAGTTGTCTTTGAACACCTAAGATCTTAAATGGATCTTGGTAAACATGAATTAGGTCAATGATTCCATATTGCCTCATGTTTGGGATTTATTGTTTTGTAATCAAATTGTCCAATTGGATATTTGGAGTAACTATAATTAAATATAATTCTTTAATATATTTAATTAAAATAATGCAAACCGCATAATCCGCATATACTTCCGCATATCTGCTTACTCGCTATAATATTAATAAAAAGCAATAAAAACATAATAAACTATACATTAGATAGTTATGTTAATAAAAATGAACATCATTATCATCACATGACTCAACTATATATTAAAACAAACATCTAGATGACAAATAGTCCAGTTATTCAAATATAAAAGCCATGCTTTAAAAACAATTCCAACCAATTACAATTAATAACATGACCAATTTAAAATAGCTTAAGTAAGGACCTAAATTTAATTATTACAACATAATATTCACATATATTAGTATGTCAAAATCCCTTAAACAAAATGCATATCTATATAGATAAAAACAATCAGCAGTAAGTACATCAAGTTGCAAATTTGAACAAAATTTCTTAAGCAAAATGCAAATACATGGACAACTCCTCCATCTCGTATATTAATTCGAAAGAGTACCAGTTAACCTAAACTTTTAATGTACCTTTTTCTCGGTTTATAGTTTATGCCAAAACAACTTTTCATTATGGAATAATATTCCAGTCAAGTCCAGTCTAACAGTAACGGGTGCTGGCCCATATTTTTGTTCCATATATTCCTACAATAATAGTAGGAATCCACGTTTTTAGATGTCAAATTGGTTGACAAACTCATGCTTACGGATTACAATTACAAGAAAAAAGAGAACAATGGGAATTATTACCGTTTTCCAAAGTGAGTAGTGAGAGTTCAAAGACAATACCTAGAGGCTCGTAGCTGAGCTTGACAAGACCTCAAGGAAGTTGGATGGAGAATTGTCACCATGATTCGAAACTCCCCAAAGAACATACTGGAGGTGAAGATTGATAAGCAATGCGTTGTACTACACTACTACATTAAGTCCCATGAAGACGGTGGAGATGGAGAGAGAAATATGGCTGTCGCTGCTTTCGAATAAAGACAGCTATGAGTGGAGGCATCAAGCTATAACAATGAGTAGTGCTAATGCATGGGACTGTGGGAGTGAGAAAGAAAAAGAGGGTAGGGTTTAGCTAGGAAAGGAGTATGGGCTTCTGTACGTAGGTTGATAAATAGGTTTGGGTTTCCTAAACAGATATGCATGTACATACTCGGCTGCATATGTGATGTATGCAATTCGAGTATGTGCTCAAGCTGCATAACGACCACAAATGCATATACGGGTCAGTGGGCTAACCGCCTACGCATATGCGTTCGCTTAAACCGACCTTGTAAACACTGCATCCATAAGTTTGGCCTTGCTCTATGCTTTATTGTCTTTACCCATTTGCAACCAACCATAGAGGCACCTGCTGGTGCAGTAACACGACTCTATGTGCCATTCGATTGTAGTGCAATCATTTCTTTCTCCATTGCTAGATGCCACTGACTATCCTTCATAGCCTCCTGATATATACTTGGAATTGTAATAACTAGCAATCCCGCCACAAACTTCCTAAATTTCTTAAATAATGTTCCATTAATCTTGTCGTGAGAGTGGGTCATAGCACCCGTACTCCTCTTCGGAAGTGTAATAGGCTGGTCTAGATCTTTTGAAGGGACCCAATTTCTCTCTTTTCTCTCTTTGTCTCTCTGTCTCTCTCTCTTTAAATAAGCAGCCCACTCTCTTTTTTTATACATACGACCCCTAGGCCCTTATAAAAACATTATATATGTATATTTTAAATGGGCCCAACGAGATCCCCGTTAAAGGGGTATCGACCCCCCTAGGGTTCTTCTCAACCACGCATGAAGGCCCTCCCCCCCTGATGGGGTCCTCTGGATGCCGCCGCCACTGTTGTAGGGAGACCAAGCCTGCTTTTGATCACGAGCCACACAAAGATCTGGAGGAGAGGAGCCTCCGGCACTGCCGCAGGGACTGCTTACTGGAGGTCGCACAAGGGCAGCAGGACCGCACGCTGGTGGTTGCGCCGCCAAGCGCATGGGCTGCAGGCCTAGAGGCTTCACGCGAGGAAGAGGTGCGGGTACTGGTCCTGGAGCTCGTTGCGGAGTTGCCGCCTGAGCATTGGATTGCGCCGCCAACACCTAGGGCTCCAGGAAAGAAAGCGGAGGACTCGTCTGATGCGCTTCCGATGGAGCTTCGCCGCCCGTGCATTGGATGGGCTCCGCCTGGCGATGAAGATGCGCCTCCGACAGGGGCAACAGGGAGCAGGTATGGTGCCGAGGCTCCGCCTGGGGGTTGCGGCGGGGCAGGTGCCGCCGCCCGAGTCACGAGCACTGTCGAGAGTGCGGTCGAGGGCTCGCGCCGCCAGGAGCTTCTGGATCTGATGGAGGCCTAGGACGACACCGCATGGACTAGGGCTTCGTCGCTATATGTTTCCTGGAGCAGATTAGAAAGAGCCACGCCTGTAGGAAAGCGCACCGCCAACACGCTTGGAGATGTTGAAGAAGTTGCCGGAGTGCATGCGCACAGGTGCACGGAGGCAGGGTGCTGCCATGCGCGACCGATTCAAGAGATGTGCGTTTGGAGATGCATGATGCGCCGCCCTGCCTGCATCTTGGATTGGGCTGTCAGGAAAGCTCGAGCTCGATGAGCTCAACTCGGGCTCGACTCGTTAAGGGCTCGCGAGCCGGACTCAAAACCTTTACGAGCCCGAGCCCGAGCCCGAGTTGGGTTTTATGGCTCGTTAGCTTATCGAGCCGAGTTCGAGGTGTTGTTCAACTCGGAAACTCGACTCGATAACTCATTTCCCCTCTTAAATAAAAGTTGAAAACATATATACCGAAACTGCCACATTGAGTTTGATATAAAATAGAGGTTAACATTTTGCTTGCCCAAAAATCTATACAAAAGAGCATAAAAAATCAAAGTTACAAATGGCATTTGCATAATTTAATGTATAAAATGGAACAATGACTCATTAGGATGTTCATGAGCCTGCTCATTTTGAGGCTTGTGAGCCAGCTTAGAAACTCATGAATCGATAAGAGGCTCGTGAGGCAGCTCAAAAACTCGTGGCTCGATAAAAGGCTCGTGAGTCAGCTCGAACTCGATGAGTTCGAGTTCGAGTTGGTGATCCAGGGCTCGCCCCTTATCGAGCCCAAGTTCGAGCCTTAGGTTTCTTATCGAGTTCGAGTCCGAGTTGAGGCCAACTCGGCTCGTTGAACTCGATAGATACCCCTAATCTTGGAGAAACACGATTGGGTTCCAAGCAGGGATCCCATATCGCGATATATCGTCGATATATCGGCGATATATCGGTATCGACAGGTCACCGATATATCGCCGATATGGACGATATCGGGTATCGACAGGAGAAAATGCCTAATGGATACAGGGTTTCGGCGATATGCGTCGATATATCGCCGATATATCGGCGATATATCGGTATCGACATTGTATCGAAACGATATCGATATCGATATTTCCTTCCTTGGTTCCAAGAACTCTATAACCAATGGGACTGCTATGCAATAATTAGGGTTTGAAACCCTAGAATCGATTTGATCTTGAACTTGAACAAATCATTATAAAAAATAATCTTCAACGAACAAAGAGATTGCATCTCGAATGATCAACGAACTTGACTGATCTTAAAAAAAACTTCAAGAATAAAACTTCAGAATCAATCAAGAACGACCCGCTCTGATACCATGTTAGAAAATAGGAAGCGGAAGCGGAATCAGAAATAAAGATAAAGAAATTGAAGAACACAAGAATTTTACGTGGAACCCTACTCCCTAAGGAACGTGATCAAACCACGGGAACGCCCTCAAAGGGACATATGTTGCATTGCTTTTTCTCAATGGATTCAGGAGATATGGGGCTCCTTATATAGCCTCCACAGAGCCTCCAAGTCCTACCACTGGTAGATGTGGGCATAAACATTGGGATGGGGTAAATGGATCCTGGAGAGATCCATTTACCTTCCTACAACTCATATGGTGCACAACCAAGTACTCCAACAATAAATATCTTTTACATGGTTAATGTATAGGACATGTACTTTTCTCTTCTCCAGAACTCTCCACATTTTCTCCTTTGGGATTGAATAAAAATCCTTCTCCATATTAATAAGAATCATATGGAGATTATTCTTTTTAAGTTTATAAATCTCAATTGTTCTCCTCAACAAGTGGATAGCTTCAAAAATTGAACAAACTGGAATGAATCCGAATTGGTTTTTAGTTACTTTTGAAACTTACCTCAACCTCCTTTCGACCACATGTTTCTAAATTTTCATAGTATGACTCATCAGGTTGATACCTCTATAATTCGATTAATTTTGAATGTCTCCTTCATTCCTATAATGAGGCACCACAATGCTTTTCTTCCATTCAGTTTGATACCCCTACTTTATTCTTAAGTAGCATCGACTACATGAATTCTTATCAAATAATCTAAGGGTTGGCTATATGTAATATTATTACATACAACAACAACAAAGCCTTTTCCCACAATTAACTAGGATCAACTACATGGATTTTTCGCCTCCATTCTTGTAATATTATTACATATAAATTTAGAATTATATCTCTATACTAAATCAAGGTTCAGAAATGTAGTATGCGATATTTGTTTAGCCAGGCAGTCTGAAGCAGGTAAGCGGATATGCAGAGGACTATACCCATGCATATATGATTTATGTTTATAATATTTTAATTAAAGTATAAAAATATAATAATAAAATGTTGTTATATAAAAATAATCTGATTTAACAAATTAGAATTTTGTAATAAGCTAATATAATATATAAGACATAATCACGATATTATTGATTTTTTACGCATATATTGAATTCAATGCCTATATATATAGGGAAAACTTTAAATGAGGTGGCCCTTTCATGCTAGCATGGAAATCTAGCCATCACATCCGTTCGTAATTGTTGGGAAAATAAGAGAACTTGTTTATTCCACCTGCCCTAGGCTCTCTTATATAGGAGAGTAGCCTATGGGTAAATTACATAAAGAGTCCAACGGGAAAGAAAAATAACAAAAAGGTACATAAGTGAATAATATATGTTTACAATCCCCCTCAAGATGGAGCATAGATATTAATCATGCTCAGCTTGGACGCAGACTTCTGAAATGGGCCTCACAGTAATGCCTTGGTAAAAATATCTGCCGTTTGATTCTCTGAACTAACATGGGATGTAGCAATGAATCCCTTCTGAATCATGTCACGTATAAAGTGACAATCAACTTCAATGTGCTTGGTTCGTTCATGGAATGCTGGATTATTTGCAATGAACAAGGTCGCCTGATTGTCACATTCCAAAGCCATAGGAAGTGAGACTTCTATATGTAAATCTGTAAGCACAGTCTTTACCCACATCATTTCTGTGCTAACCTGGGCCATAGCCCTATATTCAGATTCAACACTACTCATAATTGCTACTAGAAAGCAACATGCCTTCTTGCTAACCATGTTACCTTCAAATCCAAGAGCCAAGTGTAAAGATATGCTTATATTCCATCTTTTAACTCGATTAAATGAGAAAACAACTGATGAAGAAGAAAACAATCATACCGGCTACATCTGATACCAAAATAGTCAACACACCAAAAAAGTTATACCAAGTGCAACAGAATACCAAATTACCACTGGCATTAGCCAGTCAATCCAAAATTCCCAGTCCATAGCCAGACTCCATGCAATGTGTGAAATTTTATCAGAAATTCAACTAAGATTTCATTATAATTATATGGGCTTATGAGGTACACTGAAACTAATGACGTTTTACAAAGCAACTCTTTTAATTGCAAATCACAAGTGTGAAATCGAATGCATGTAAACATTCTTCATGGGTAGTACCAAAGCAATGCATTTTGAGAACTCTTTGACAAATTCTCTCAGATAAAAAAATTCTTCAATTTTCAAACAAAAATAAAAGGAATCATACTTTAATAGGATATATTGATTGAATTATATGTAATGATCAATGAATTCATTTTGAATAAATATCTACATGTGAATAATCTAAACAAGAAAATACTTGATATGAATTATCATGTACCTTAAAGATATGTGCAAGGATTAATATTTTTTGCATTTTGTGGTTAGGATAAAATGAAAACTAATAGTCTAATACTATCAGAAAAAAGATACTGGGCGAATTTCATTTTCTTAAACTATTCAACATAAAAACAGCCCCGGCAGGGCTATACTTGGGCCATCCTCCCCACATTCATTAGCAAAGTATATTTGGGGCTGGAACCACTAAACAATTTAAAAACTCTATAAAAAAATTAACTAAAGTTTCAGCATAAGAACGAAAAAACAGAATTGAGAATATACCTATAGTCAAAAAAACCATGACGGAGGAGTGATGAGTCATCAGTGGTGCTTCCTAAGGCAATTTATGTGCGTGATAGTCCATGGTCCTGAGGCGCACCACCAGCAAGCTTCGAGATCCCATCCAAGGCAACATTCTGTTGCCACGTGAAGGGATGCTCGTAGAATGTCTGCCTTAGACAGCCAGCCCAGAAAAGTCAAGAAGCTGTGCATGTCATATGCTTCAGTGTCGGAACGGCGGCAAAGAGAGTCAACACATTCCATTTTGCATGCGCTTCCTCTCTGCAACTCCCGGGTTGAGGTCTGACCAAGCCATAATGGTGGCCATTCCCAAGCTGATTATCATGAAGAACAATTAGATTAGATTGTAAATGTACAATGTAAAAAATGCCATTCACTTTTGCAAGCTGCACTGAAGAACAATTAGATTAGATTGTATAAATATCTCGATATATAAATTAGTTTTCCTGAATCTGGGTTGGCAGTGATAATTTACTCTCATTTTTTGATGTACCTATTTTTTCAAATATTTTGAGCTTGTAATTAGTGTGTATAGAGGAGTCAACCAAGTAAATAACATACGCCTACAATCGCACAATATGCACAAAAACCTGCAAAGTCAGCTTTCAATCATGAGTATGCTTCCTGATATTGATCAACTAAAGGGTTTTAACATGTGAGTTAATTTCTGTTATTTAATATTCACTCATAAAAGTTCATACTTATGTGTTCATCCTAAAAACACCACCTTATTTCACACAGTGACCATTATTAGGCAACTTCTCCAGAAACCTCATCTACGAATTTTGCCCTGGCTGCCAAGCTACAGAGACTACATGTGCACCAATGATGTTGTGAAGGTGCACTATGTCGATGTGCTATATGCATGAGTGGAGGATGCATGGTGGGAAGGATGTTGTATACCATAAGCCTTGTTAGCCCAATGAATATCAAGGATTGACAAATAACGACCAAAGAGACAGTTATGTACTTATGTTTTCAGGTTAGCCATGTGAAAGTTCTCAGGTAGATGTATGGAAGATATAAATAGATGAGAAACTGGAGGAAGAATAAGAATAGGAATGATTGATTAAGAGGAGGAGGGGAGGAGCGAATGAAGAAAAGGACTAGTTTGTGGCTACCGCAGTTTGTGGTTGGCAAGTTCGTGCACAAAAGGATAGCTGCACACAAAAACCTCGATGAGGATGGTATAGGACCACTGAATGGAAGCTGAGATTTATTACAGAGATCGGATAGGAATTCATTGGCAGAGCCATGGCCAACTGGAGAAATAGCAAACAGAGCAGTGGTGGAGTTAAAATCAGCGTCAAAATACAGGCATAATGAATTAAGAAATAGTATTGTTGGAGTATATAATAGATGAGTAATTAGATATATCCAAGATCCAATTACCCCCACTCATGTTTATTCACAAATCATGTATAAGTGGGACTCCGGTCTGTACGTGGGGTTATATAAGAAGCCCACGCACCATGTACTCATTGAGAAATTCTAGTAGAATATCCGGCATTATCTCTTGGTTTCATACCGCTCCTCACAGAGTAGACTACCACATAAAATCTCATAGGTCCAATTTTATATTTTTATGTTTATTGTTCTGATTGTCGATTCGCTTCCGCATTCTTTATTTTCAATATGGTATCAGAGCAAGTTGATTTCTGAGAGATTCGATTTTGTTTTCAAGTCTAATTATTATTTTTCATATTCATTGATTCGTTCAAGTTTGAGAAGAAAAGAGTTGTTCCATGTATTTTATCCTAGGATTCCTGATGGAAACCTAGACGACAACAACTCTAAGAATGTGGTTCCATCTTCTCCAGAAGCACCGTGTCGGAACTATAAATTTCTGTGCATAGCAGCTGCATGCCAACATGCGGGACTTCAACTAGCAATAGAGGGGGGGGAAGGCCACCCACGGAGTCCCATTTCGCGAGCTCCAGCCATCTTGAACCTCAAGGAACCACAATATCATCCGAGCAACTCCAAAAAAAAACTATCTTGTGCATCAGATCTTGGAGGTCTCTACACGCGAGCACCTCTACAAGCCTCCATTTCGCCTATAGCCACCGACACAGCACCTCTAGGCACACTCCCCGAAGAACTCTTAGAGGCAAGCAGTGGCGATAGACCTCCATCTCCACAAAATCTAAACTTGATGGTTGCACAAACCCTACTACATGATGGTTGCACAAACCCTACTACATGATGCTTGCTTCAAAGATCTGAGGTTAGCGAATCATTACGGCCCAGTCTCTAGCCTTCGATGATGATTAGGTTCCAAAGCCACCAATCGCCCGAACGCGTCTGTTTCTCGCATTACGCATTGCTCCAGGACCTCCTTGCATGTGACAAGCACTCCAGCTCCCACCAACCCTAAGCGGCAACGGCATACTGAGATGAGATGGATGGGTTTCTCCCATCAAGCAGTAGAGAGATCCGATACTTATCTTGGGCTTCAAAAGATGTGGCCTCTTTTATGAAATTCCATTTTATTGAATCCCAGTGGGCATGTATTACTTTTGTTGAACTATGTAATAGATGGATAATTGGATATCTCTAAGATCCAATTACACCCACTCAGGTTTAGTCCCACATGGATGAGCGATGGGACTCCAATCTGTCTGTTGGACTATATAAGGAGCCACATACCTAGCGATGAAAACAGTCCGATACGGATACGAATATAGTTATAATCATATCCTTATCCATTTTAAAATATGAATACGAATGCGGATACGAATATTGACGGATGTGAAAAATGTGTTACCATATCCTTAAAAACGAATACGAATGTAAAACGAATACGAATCGGATACAAATAATAACAGATTTTTTTAATAGATTAACAAAAATATACATGTATAGGATAATTTACAAATAAAATAGTTATACCAGATATACTAATTTCATAACAATTATATCAACAATGGTGAATGCAATCACAAAATGTTGTTACACACAGTTATAAATAAATCTATTAATATACCTATGTACGAAAACGAATATACGAATACGAATGCAAATATTAGCGAATGTCGAAGTGATATCCGCATCCATTTTAAAACAAATACGAATACGAATGTCAAAATATATATAAAACGAATACGATAGCAGATCGGATACGAATATACTCACATTCGTTTTCATCCCTACACATACCCCATGTAATCATTGAGAAAAATTCTCATAGAAGAACCGATCCTTTGCGGCATGTTCCTGTGGTTTCATCTCGCTCCTTAGGGAGTATGGTTCCATGTAAATCCTGATTGTTGAATGTTTTTATTCTTTCTTGTTTATCAATTCACTTCCGCAATTCTAAATTTAAACATGGTATAGTAGTTCAATCTTTGAGATTTAATTTTTATTGTCCGGGCATCAATTGTTTGTTCGTTTTGAGTTTTGATTATTTGTTCTGAAGATTTGTTCATAACTATGTTCAAAAAAATTGTGCTCCACAAATATTCATCCCTAGGATTCTGAAGAAGCCTTAATTTTCCACAGCAAGAAGGTTGCAGCCCTATCGCTAGGGATGAAAACGGCCGGATACGGATACGAATATAGGTGTTATCATATCCTTATCCTATTTAAAATCTGAATATGAATACGAATATCTATCCTCAAAATACGAATACGAATGCAAAACGAATATTTATAATTTGGATACAGATATTTGATAAACAAATACGAATTAATATATGAATATTATACATGTCCAAATTTACTTAAAAGCAATATAAGCATTTAAAGTTCATAACAATTTTCAATATATAAAAAGTATATTAAATGCTTTAATAATGAATATGTGCATAAAAAATAACTAAATAAAAAAGAAACATGAAGAAATAACTAAATAATAAACGAAAGCATATCAAACTTACTTCTTTGTGTATCGTGTAAGTATTGGCATCATCCAGAATTTGAACCTTCGTATTCATATTCGTATTCATATTTGTAACCATATTTTTATCCTTCAAAAAATAAATATTCGCATTCGTATCTTAAAAAATTTGAACATTCATATTCACATAAGTATTCCTCAAAAATATGAATATTATATATGTATTCATACTCGTAATCTGCGAATGTTGAAAATTTGTATTTGTATTCGCATTCGTATTCGACAGAAACGAGAAAATGGCATCCATATCCTCTATTTGACGAATGTGGAAACGAACGGATACGAATATATTAATATTCGTTTTCATCTCTACTTATCGCCAATCGAATCAATAGAAACATCCCCGTTACAGCCTTTGTCTGGGGGAGCCCTCTCTGATAAAGCCACAACTGCTTCCAGGCAGACCTATCTCCATGTGCATCTTCAAACGGAGCATCCTCCAATCTCCACGCACAGTGGGTGCATCTTCTCCAAGAGGAGCAGTCAATCTCGCATCTCCGATCTCCAGTCCACGCACGTATCACCTATATGGGCAATCCCATCCAGACCTCCTATGCACAAAGATCTATTCTCAACTCCAGACTCCAGTAGTAAGGTTCTTGATTGTGGAATCCCTAAAGGAAGAGATCCAGACGCAACAGATCTGCAAAGAGATCCCCCCAATCTCTAGATGTGATCTCCTCCAAGCTCTCTCATCTCCAAGCTATCGCGCAACGAAAGCATCGTCATGCGAAGAAGGAGAAGCAACGATCTTCGCACACCGAAAGAGATCTATCCTCCATGGAAAAGCCTTGCCCAGATACCATGTGCATCCCATTGCAGGTTCTCAAGGCGATCAACTTCAACCCCTATCCATCCAGGTGGAAGTGATTAGTCACCTCGCGCAGCTTCGGCAAGGGGCGACGATCAGCCCCCCCACTTCGTGATCTCTAGGAGCCCCATCCTTCTGCCTCGATTAACCCCCATCCTTCCATGCATCGCGCAACTTCGGCAGGAGACAGCGATCATCCATCCTTCCACTTTGTGATCTTCGGGAGCCCCATCAGTGAGCGTGGCGCAGATCCTATGATGGGTTCCCATCGTAGGCAACCCGAGTTGATGTAAGCAACAAAAAAGGGGGGCTCATACACCGTCATTTTAAAAGAGGCATTTGCCAACGGGGCTACGGCTGTAACAAAAAAAGGAGAGGGAATTGTATTTGAGCCCAACGGACCTTGTAATTAAAAAAAGAAGTGAAAAGAAAAAGATGGGGGTGAGGGGCATTTCGAAACCCTAATTTGGGCCAAAGTGGGTTGTTTTGAAGCCAAAAAAGGAAATAAGAGCATATTTTAAAAATAGAGTTTTTGAGAAAAAAAGGCAGTCGTACAAAAAGAAGCTGTAGGAAAAAAAGAAGGAAAAGCCGAAGAAAAAAGAGACGACTACAAAAAAGGAGCGCAAAAAAAGGAAAAATGCATGGTATTCATTGTTTCTAACAACTTGGTCATCCACATTCTTTATTCTATCAGGTATAGGAGAAAGGGGGAGTGTGAGCAGGGCATATTTCTTCTTCTTCTTGAGATGTATCTACATGACTTCTACTGTTCGTCCACAATTGACAGACCGACACTACAGACTTCTACAGTTATCAGTCATCTTCACCGAGTGTTGACTGTTTTGTGGAGTATCTCTATCCATGACTCCTACTCTGTGCGGGACCTTCTTCTACATAACTCTTCTCCCGACACAACCTGGTATCGCAGCGACTACTACAGGCATGACATGGGTACTTCCCGATGACCTAAGCGTTGCAGACTCGCCATCGAACGAGATCTTCTACTAACAACAGGCATATATTCTTCTTGAGATGTATCAAGGAAAGATGAGTTGTGTACATTTTGTTTTTTTGCAAGTTGCATCTTTCTCAGCTCCAACTTGAGGCAGAGTGTTGAAATATGTAGTGAATGGGTAATTAGATCTCTCCAAGATCCAGTAACCCCATTCATGTTTAGTCCCACATGGATAAGCGAGGGGACTCCAGTTTGTTTGTAGGGCGATATAAGGAGTCCCACACCCTCTATACCCCATTGTGAGAAATTCTAATAAAAGATCCTGGCCTTTGCGGCTTTCTCTTGTGGTTTCATTACGCTCCTTAAAGAGTAGGGTTCCACGTAAAAGCCCGAGTCTTCAATGTTCTTATTTATTCTTGTTAATCTATTCGCTTCCGCAGTTCTAGATTTCAAGAACTTTCATAAAAGAGGGGCATTTTCAGGCCTCATGTGGGCTCTGTGCAGGAAAAAAGTTACAAGATCTATAAATGGCATGCCCTTAAAAAGAGGAGCAGCAATGTTTTGGTCCGATTGGGCCACAGTTTAAAAAAAAAGAAAGAACCCATATTAAAAATTGAAAAAAAGAGGGCAATGTTATTTATTTTGACACAACAAGCCTACTTCAAAAAAATGTTTAAAAAAATCACAAAAAATAGTGATCGTACAAAAAAAATCATATGAGAAAGAAAAAATAGCCAAAAAAAGTAAACGACAACGAAAAAAGGAATTGTGCAAAAACACACAAAAAAAAGAGAAAGAGAGAAAATGCATATTTTATACTGATTCTCACAACTTGATCATCTATGTTTCTATTCTACCAAGTATAGGAGAAAGGGAAGTGAGAGAGGGCATATTTCTTCTACTTGAGATGTATCTACAGGATTTTTTATTTCATCCAACATCTTCTACCCGATCATTCGGTCCCAATACAAGTGAACCGACTCCATGTCCCCATTAAAAATGGGAGAGGTCGTCTTGGGTTTAAGTATATAAGAGGCCCAACATGAGATGTCTAACCCTCCACTACTTCGAAATCTACATAGGGGACGAACACTGCATCGGGTGTCTATCCCTGACATCATAATGGACTTCTCTGCATGGGATCGTCTCAAACTTCTACTCGTCCATGACTCACAAACCAACACTTCATACTACTGTCGATATGAGTCATCTTCACCGAACGTCGACTACTTTCGCATTTTCTATTGTGCGGCTTCTACTCCATGATGGACTTCTTCTACAGCGACTTTACTCCATGATGTCGCAACGACTCTACTACAGGCAAGACATAATCATCGCAGACTGTCCTCATGCAAGGTCTTCTACCAACATCGACAAAGGTTCAGAAAGTCGGTATGCGATATTCGTTCGGTCAGGCGGTTTAAAGCGAGTAAGCAGGTAGGCGGAAGTATATGCCGGTTATGCGATTTTGTAACATTTTAATTAAAAATAAATAATAGATATAATAAGAATTTCAAATTTTAAAGATGTTGCTACAAAAATATATAATATAGACGAAATACTTATGGCGAACATCTTTTGCAAGTACACCCTCTCAAAGTACCCATCTAGCATATGATATAGGATGAGAAAGTGTATGTCAAAACCACTTCCAAGTGAACCTACCAATGTTCCCTCTACCTGTGCACTTGCTCAAGTATAAGTTTAAGATCATTTATACTCAAAAAGGAGACCTTATAAATATTCCAGAAATTCCAATAAAAGTGTATTATAAATTAACCAGAGTCCACCAAGATCAAATGTAGAATGTTTTTAAAAACTAATCGGTTAACCACTAATGTAATTGGTAGTTTCGTGTAGTGTTTCTCAGGAAAATGAATGCATATGCACTGCAGAAATAGTAGGTGATTTATGGAAAATATAGCAACCAATTGAACCAAAATTTCAGTTACATTTTTTGATAGATATAACAATCAACTCGACCATTATCGGAGGATATGAGATCAGTTTATTGTATTTTTATTTAAGAACAGTAGAGTTAGAATCAAAATGAACCACTCATTCGAGAACTGGAGGTTAGAATCAAAATGAACCACTCATTCGAGAACTGGAGCATAGAGGGTTGGGGACTCGATGATCGAGGCTCTCATATATCGAGTGGGGTTTTTTTAGGGTTGGACTGGGTTTAGGTCTTAATACAAATGCGGCTGCATATGCGGTATACTCAGCCACATATGCGCCTTTCCCGGATATTGAACGAATATAGAATATGTGGTTCGTTAGAGAGACTGCCTCTGCATATGCGACCGCATAAGAGGCCGTCTGGCCTGCCTTTCTGAACAATGACGGCGACTACTCCGAGCGGATCACCACATGTCTCTTCCAAATGTGTCAAGTGAAGATGCATTATTTATTTTCTTTTATTGCAAGATGTAGCTTTCTCAGCTCTAGCTTGAGGGGGATGTTGGAGCATGTAATAGATGAGTAATTGGATCTCTCCAATATCCTATTACCCCCCCTCATGTTTAGTCCCACATCATCTATAAGTGGGACTTCGGTCTATCTGTGAGGTTATATAAGAAGTCCCCACCCCCATATAATTGAGAAATTCTAATAGAATATCCAGCCATTTGAGGCTTTCTCCCGTTATTTCATCCAACTCCTCGCGGAGGATGGTTCCACGTAAAATCTGAGAGTTCCAATTTTATATTTTTAGGTTTATTATTCTGATTATCGATTCGCCTCCACATTCTTTATTTTCAACAAGCATGTTGTGACAGCCACCATGAATGTACCTGATCATCACCATGACCACTCACATTCAGGAATATTGTTGAAGGAGTTGCAGGCAAAGCAGCTGAGAAGTGGTATTAAAAAATGCAGCACACATCAAGGCGGATTTCTTGTATTATAGTATCAAATATGCCTTAATGCAATTGAAACATGAGTCTTCTTTAAACAGAAACCTCTATAAAAATAAAAAATATTTGAATAAATTACATCTTACTGGGAAAGAACACAAATAACTACCCCCTAGTAATCTATCTATAATGAAAGTTTAAAAAACCATACAAAAGGATGTTCAAAACATTTCCTATGCAGTAACTTATTAAAAAAGGAAATAAAATACGAATGGATGTTAAACGAATGAAGCAATTTTAGATTATAAAATGTAGAAAAATGTTTAAAAAATGTAATTAACAATGATAATTAAATTTACATCTTTACAAAATATTTGATTTTAAGGAAAATTACATTGAAATATAAAAGAAAGTAATAGTAAGTTATAAAATAAACAAAGTTACACTTTGAGTTAGTATTATATGACTTTTTATGAACAAAATGACATTATTTATATTACTATGTTAACCAAATGTTTCGAGCATTGTAAAGTTATTGGCATTATTAATTTATCAAGTTAAACACGATTAATAACTAAGAAAATGTAATGCAACTGAGTTTCATGCCACCGCATCAAGGCTACCCTCACTATGACGAGGCTTAAGCCTCGATATATTCAACTACATCATTGAGGCTTAAGCATCAAGGCATGAGACTATCACCTTGCCTCGAGTTGTAAGCCTCAAGTTGTAAACCTCGAGAAGCTAGTTTTTTAAAAGCCATGGTCATCATAAAAGAAGACGGAGATGGCCGAACGAGATGGAAGGAGAGGCTAATAAAGGAGGGACATCGGCAAGAACTCTAATCTAAAAAGGGAAGAGTTCAAAAAAGTCAGTTTGTTCATTAAAATCCAACGTTTCTTCCATAGTTGCTGCAAGTGTACAGTGCAAATGCAATGTTTCAAGGGGGAAATGTGTACATGTAAACTTTATACGAGTATGTCAACGTGAAACATCAAAAAAACACAGGGAAAAAGAAATTTAAGTAGGGAATCCTTCCAACATTTCCTAAAATTATCATTAATGATTTCTAAATGTCAAGGGACTACTACTATTTTAAAAGGCCGCCAGCTTACAATTGTGCAATAATGACTCATTAACATCATATATGAGTGAGCAAAAAGACCTTAAATTTGAATACGTGTCAATGCTTAAGTATTAGTTTTGACTCTTTGTACAATCTCTAGATCAAAGAAAGCCATAAACAAAAACCAAGATTTCAACAGCTGACTTTAATTTTTTATGATAACCATGCATGCCAAATGCCTTCCCAGCTGATTTTGTTTATGATACTAAACAGTTTTGCTCGCTTGTTGTCTTTTACAAGGAATGGCGAGTCAGAGCTAAGGAAGGCAATAGCAGAATCAAACAAAAGTTTGTACTGCAGTCCTTATTTATGTCCTTACACCCACGACCCAGGCTGTGTCCTGCGCCCTTGTCCTTGCCATCGATCCCATCATCCCCTAGGCCCTTACCTGCACCAAACCTACCCCCAAGCGTGCACGCTTCCTCTCCGCCAGGGTCGATATGCCTCCTCTCCGTCGGGGCCGACTCATTCCTTGACGACTCCTCTAGCTAGACCCCCTTCCCTGAGCCCCTACAACTCCACCGCACCCGCTCCCTCTCCGCCACCCACCACCCACTCTCAGCCCTCCCTCCACTGACATCTCATCTCTCCACTCTCCCGTCCATCGTCTCCACCATTCATCCACAATGTGCATGGCTCTCTCCGACCCGATTCCATTAGGTAGCTATGTCCCTATTCAAGTCTCCCTTATTACCCAAACCCTATAAATCGAAGACGATGCTTGCCTCAGACGACTTCCTCATGTTCAAGTTCAAGGCCGGTACCATGACTGCACCGATGCCCCTAAGCCCATCCCCGGCAAGAAGGCTTGCCGCAGGGACCCAAGGAAGTACCTTTACTCCGGTGCCAGTTGCCCCGACTTCCGCAAGGGCTCTTGCAAGAAGGGTGACGAGTGCAAAAACTGTAATATGACTCCTGAGAGACATCTAAAAATTGACGTAGTATTTTGATTTTGAGTAGGTTTTTTTCACAAAATTCCTGCTGAATGAAAGTAGTCATCACTGCCATTAATAATATATAATACTTACCATGTATAAGAGGATGTGAAAAAGGATCGTCAAAGTACAATAGAACAACATTCAAAAAAATGAATACGAAAAACTAGAACTCAATTCAGGATAGAATCTAGATTATTTTTTTGTTTTTATTAATTAGATGGCATTCATGCGAAAGTGGACATCACCAAGTATAAAGCAAAAAAATTGGTTTGAACTATTTTAATCTTATAATTTGTGATATCTACCTTTGGTGATTAAGAATAATTGAATGGGGAAATTTGCTAGCAATATAACAACAAAAAAAGAAGAAAATATAATAAATATACTGTAAAAAGGATGACGTAGACAATCAAAAGCTATTTATATATTTCAATTTACATTTATTATAATAAAAGATGTCTGCTTCACATGGTTCTCATTATCATTCTCAGTTTTTGATTGATGGGACATTATATAAAAATATATGTAAAAATTTTGAAATAAACAAAAAAAAATGCACGAAGGAACATATTAGTGTACTATTTGTTTATATTATAAATAAGAAAATTTTGCATAATGAAAAGAATACTTACACAAATTTATATTTAAGAAAATAATTAATACGTTATAATCATGATACGAATTAATTACAACCATGATTTGAAAAAAAAACTATTAACTTTATGATATGAAGGAAAAAAATTCAAGGTGGTGAAATAATTGCACTTGTAAGATCTTGCCGATGCATTATTGCAATAAAAATTATTATTTTATCATGTTCAACTGAAATGAATGTTTCTGAATGCACTTAATATTAAGGTCCCTGCGTACAATTAGGTTTATGTATCGTGGCTAATTGAATATCATGAATATTTTTTTTTTTTCGATCTAGAGAAAGATGGCAATCTTTCTCTAAGGACTTATTTATGACCGACATCTTGATGCAGGACCTTTACATAGGAATAGTGATTTGGAAGTGTTGGAATAGTTAAGTCAAAGAGTTGACTTGATAAGGTTGAGACAAACTAAGACCTGAATCGTAACTATCACGATCCGACACACATCCTTTGACAGAAGACTATATACATCTATATTCATAAGTGCACACATTAGACAGGTTGAAGGCTTAACCAAGATTCGTATACCAACGAGTTAGTATGCATATGAAGACATGAGAAGTATGATCTCTCAAATGAATCATACATGTTCACACTTGATGAACCGAGAGACAGGGTATTTTGGGGTCATAAAAAATTACATGCATTGCCGCCTTATTTATGAAATAAGACACGAATTCGAGATATTAATATGTGCTTTGGAAAGTATATGATTAACATTGTCGCACAATTATTGAATGAGAAATCTATTGAGATGTGCCGAAGAAGACAGTCAAGCTAGGTTTTGAACTTCAAATATATCAAGGTCTACAAGTGTGAATGATGAATGAGTATTGGGAATACTCGAGGTTAAATCTATTTTAATAGATCGTCTATCATGCATGGCCTCAAATTTTGACGAAATTCGGTCGAATTTCGGTCGAATTTCGATTTCGATTAAATCTATTAAAATAGATCGTCTATCATGCATGGCCTAGTACAAAAAATGATCGAAATTTCCGTCGAAATTAGATCGAAATTCCATTTCGGTCGGTCACCGAAATGGTGCCCGAAACCGACACTTAAGGCCTTGCTATCATGACACTTACATTCCAAGGGAATGAAGAAACTAGATGGATTTTAGTGACTCCACTTCTTGGCTTATCGATTTGAGAATTAATTAGAAGGGTATAATCCAAAAGAAGAAGAAATATCAGACTATTAATCAATCTTCTAATACTTCGACACATCTGACATCCATGGAGATAGATGTCTACCATCACTGTTATAAGCCATGATTATGGAAGAGTAACCATCCAGAATATCTAGTCCTTGGAGAGAGGCAAAGACATAACTATGGTAAATAAAAAATATATTTTCATCACTGAAATAAACTTACTCGTAGGATAAGAGGGTAGTTGGATTGTTGATTCTAATGCATATGTTTATGTATGCAATTTATGGCATATGTTTCAGGAAACCAGAAGTCTTGATGATGGGGAGATAGTAATCCAGATTGGACTAAATGCAACAGTTGCAACAATCATCATCGGAACGTGCCAACTATCGCTTTCAAGTGGAGGAGTCCTAATAATTAGATAATGTCTCTATATTCATGATGTTAGAAGGAACATATTACCTGTATCTAGATTAGTTGGACATGAATATTCCTTCTTATTCGGTAATAAACCGCACATAAATCGTAATGGTATGCTTATATCCAATGGTTCTTAACATCAGGTGAACTCTATGAACTGAACACGAATAAATTTGTCTTGAATGTCAATACCATTTTCAATAAAACCTCTAAATGATCAAGAAAGGTTAGAAATCATTTAACTATGATCTGGCATCAAAGACTTGGACATGTGTCTAGTGATAGGATCAATAAACTGGTAAAGGACAGACCTCTAGATTTCTTAGAAGTTCGTGATTTACTAACTTGCAAACATTATATTCATGGAAAAATGTCTAGAGCACCATTCTCTAAGAAAGGTGAAAGATGCAAAAGTACACTTTTTTGAAAGAGAAAAGAGTGGGATCCCGAGAAGGGACCCACCTCAAAGTTTCTTTTATTATATAAATTAAATTACGTTACATGAGAGCATGTTGGAATACATGCCCTACCATGCTCCAAAATATTCTCCAAATAGAAATTCTGACCGTGAAAGATACATTCATTCCTACCATACCATATCACCCATAGGAGCACAAAAAGGAGAGGGATCTATCTTCATGTCGGTTGCCACAGACCGTCAGTATAGAACTCTAGAAGCCCGTCGAACTTCTCATATCCAGTCATGAAATCGCCATTTTACTCTAGACCTCGATGGAGAGAGTACATGTAAAAAACAGATGTTCCAAATCTTCAACCTCAGCGTTGCATCTATCACAGCAAATGTCCCCATCCTGCCTCTATTTGCCCCGACATTCTTTGGAGAGTAGCTTCCCTACCTAGCAATCCACAAGAAAACGTTAACTCTTTTGGAAATCATGCTACTCCAGATGATTATGTTGTTGGCCTTGACATCCTCCTACACTCCATACATGTCCCTCACGAAGAAGTTAAATGTTTTTTTACCGTAAACATTCCATCGTTGCACCTAAAATATTCTCTTTTGTTAGTAGGCTTATCTAATTCCGTTATTCCATTGTGCAGCCTCCAAAATTCCTCCAATCTCGGGTTTGATAGTTCCGATATAAAAGACGGTGTCCACGCCTCATTCTGGCAAACTTCTCATACCGATGTGTTCTAGTCCATTACCAATGCCACCAGTCTAGGAAACCGTTCTCCCAAATTCCATTGCTAGCCCAATCATCTAGCAAGAATCTGAAAACCTACCCATCACCAAGCATTGGTTGTAGTCTCTCTGGCATCTAGCAAGAATCTGAAAACCTACCCATCACCAAGCATTGGTTGTAGTCTCTTTGACATCTCAGGAACGATCTTATAGATCCCCTTCCATAGAAGTGAAGGAGAGTGGATGCGTTGGGACAACAGGGATCCACAGATCCCATAGATCCTCCTCAAAAGTCTGCAGATCAAATCTTTTGTTTTCCCCCACAACATTACCACCCATTTTGCCAACAATGCCTTGTTCATCTTGACATAATACATACTGATGTATACGGTACTTTTCATATTGCGGCTCGTAATGGATATCAATATTATGTGACATTTATTGTTACATCACAAATATGAAACTTTTGAAAAGCTCAAAGAGTTCATGGCTTTGGTTGAGAACCATACCGGAAGGAAGATAAAACGAATTCGATCTGATAAAGGTAACGAATACCTCTCAGATGAATTCAAAGAATACCTTAAGAAGAGAGGAGTTATTTCCAATCTAAATCCTCCATGTAATCCTTAACTGAATGGAGTTGCGGAGGGAAACAACAGAACAATGTTGGACATAGTAAGATCAATGATGAGTAAAGCAAACTTACCTCTTAGTTTCTGGGGGCATACAATAAAGACTGCAACTTATGTCCTAAACAAGATTCCACTTAAATCCTTACCGAAAATGCCTCATGAGCTTTGGTATGGTACCAAGCTGAGTGTACGACACTTAAAGATTCGGAATTGTTTTTGGTCCATTCTAAAAACATGGATGCAAGCAAGTTGGAATCTCGCACTAGATAGTACTACTTCATTAGATACGTAAAATGGTTTTGGATACCAACTTTATAATCCTGAGACTCAAAAGGTATTTGTTTCTAGAGATGTCAAATTTCTGGAAAATGGACATCTTAGAAGTCAAAATAATGATGAAGTTAAGGAACTAATCGAGTCTATGGTTGTAAGACAACCTAAAAGGTACGGATTCCTTGTATCAAAAGAATTTGATAAAGATCCAACTTCATATGACGAAGCTTTGAGTGATCATAGCCATGAAGTCCGAGATAGACTCCATGTACAAGAATGGTGCATGGACCCTCAAAGATCTATCTAAAGTAGTAAAACCATTGGGGTACAAATGGATCCTCAAGAGAAAGAAGGGACCTCATGGGAAGGTAGAGACTTTCAAAACACGACTCACAGCCAAGGGCTACACACAAAGAGAAGGCATCGATTATGATGAGACATTCTCTCATGTAGCCATGCTTAAATCCATCAAGGCATCGCTAGCTATAGTTGCACATCTTGACTATGGCATCTCGCTGATGGATGTCAATACAGGATTCCTCAATGGATACCTCGAAGAGCATATCTATATGGAGCAGCCCCGCAGCTTCATAGTTAAGGAAGGCAATGTGTGCAAGCTGAAGAAATACATCTATGTGCCCAAACAAGATTCTTGTAGTTGGAAAATTAGACTCAATGAAACCATAAAGAGTTGTGCTTTCATTCAAAATCCGGATGAACCATGTGTATACAAGAAGCTCAGGGGGGGCAACATCGTGTTCATTGTGTTTTATCTTCATAGATCATCTACTATAGCACTTCTATTTCGAGGGAATGATAAAATCAGATGGTTTTTAGTGGCTCCACATCTTGGCTTAATGATTTGAGAATTAATTTTAAGTCTGAATAAGGTGAAGAGAGGTTGGACAAGGGTGGAGGGTCACTCGAGGGTCTCGCCAGTCAACGCACATGGGCAACACGGGGCGCGGAGGTGCGGTTCCGGGGAAGATGCTTACGATGCGATGGATGGTGGCATTGGGCACGGAGTGTCAGGACCCGATTAAAAGCTTCGCCTATTAAGAAATGGGCATCGTAGTTTCCGATGTTCGCAGGTTAGTGCTCGTGAAGATCCGAAGAATGGTGGGAAGGTGAAAGCTGTGAGCGATGTTGTGGTTGGATCAGAGATGGCCGTGTGTCTGGTTCGGATTTGCAAGAGAAAGGAGAGGAGTCTGGCAGACGCTATGGAGGACACCAGGGCGGCAGTGAGTAGCGACTTTGGAGGGGATGTCATCAGGCTCAACGATGTTATGGTGTGCACACAGGATCTCTCTGTGACGGAGGCGAGGAGGTTGTTGGTGTTTTCCTGCCAAGAGGGGTAGGTTCACTAGCGCACCCCCTTGGTGAGAGAAGGAATGGTGGATGTTCGAAATGAGGAGAAGAATAACTTCATCAGGGCATTCTGCTGCTTTAGAAGAGTTCAGAAGCGGTGCGCACGATGCTGAGTTTGGTGCTTCATATCAAGGGCATCATCTTCGATGGGTTGTGACGCGAGGAACCGCCCGGGGTGCTGGCGTTTGGTGTTGTGCTTTCTCGACCTCTTGTCGTCGTGGCGGGAGGTGCACTATCTGGGTGTGTCCTTCCGCATGGAGATCAGCGAGATCGGGTCGGTCGGAGAGGGGGAGGCAAGGATGTTGGAATTGGGGGGAGCATAATTAGGGAAGAGCACGAAAGGGGAAAGACCCTTTCCATACGTTTGAATCGATGGAACCATTTTCGGCAAAGGGGGCAGGATCTTCAAGTTGGACATACGACGCAGTTCTCGAGGCACTGCTGAAGGACTTGGGTTCTGAACCATCCTTTGTGGATATCTTACGCGGGGGAGGATCCAGGTCAAGTCGAGCTGTGGGAACCTATGTTTTGTAGCTGATCGGGTATGCATTTGAGGATCCAATGGGCAAGCCATTGGTGGATCCGGTGGGCAGAGTGGTGACGGATCCTTTTGCGTTTGCGGATCGGGTGTGGATCCGATGAATCTCACGGACTCGAGGGGCATCCTTATACAAGTCTGGTGGAGCGCTCGTTGGTGGATCCAGAAGGGACGGGTCTTGCAGGGCAGCTCGCAGATACAGTTCGATGTGTTGCGGTTCCACTGCAAGTGGATCGAGACGAGAACACGAGCGATAGGACAACTGCTTTTGCCTTCTTGCCTGCATCAAGCCTTCCTCCAACTGTGGTGGACCTGCTGGTGGAATCTGGGGAGTCTTCTTGGCAGTTTTACTCATAAGGGACTCACAGCAGGAGTTGAGGTCCTTCGAAACAGAGCATACGACGTCCACGTCGGGGCTCTTGGAGGAGGCAGCGGCTTCGAGGCGTAGTTCTCTGATGCAACATCGAGGCAACTGCCGGAGGACAGTAGACCAGAAGGTGTTGGATGCTCGGGTGGCCGCCCGGGGGTGATGTGGCAGTTTGGAGGGAGATTTGGGAAGAGATACTCCCGCTGCGATATGAAGGAGCAGAGGAGGCATTTAGTGGAGATATACCGAAGAATGTAGATGCTTGGGAGTCGAGATCTGATCCCTTTATGGGTGAGCACAAAGCAATTTTTCAGTCCGAGTCTGGAAGATGCGCAACCCTTTTGTCAGGAGGCTATAGGTAGGGAGATGGAGAGGGAGATGGAGCTGGAAGAAGGGGTCGAGCAACGGGAAGGATTAGAGGAAGAGATGTTGAAATGTCTGGGAGTAGTGCGACCAAAAGGGATTCTCAAAGTTTGCAAAGGTGGTCACATGGAACGTTAGGGGTCAAGGCAGGCCGGAGAAGGTGGCAGTTCGGCAGTTGGTTTTGGAGCACAGGGCAGACTTGGTCATGCTATGGGAAACGAAAAATAAAGCAGGAATTTAATGGGGTATGGAGAGATGTTGGGGCAGACCGATTAAAAGAATGCAGAGTTATAGCATCTGAGGGTGTGACTAGGGGCTTGATGATGAGGTGGGATGTTGATAAGTTCATGTTTGAAGAGGTTGAGAGGTGGAAAGGCACTCTCTAACAACATTGTTACGGCGGGAGGCAGATGGGCTAAGGATTCTGGCTGCATACGTGTATGATCCATGTAATGGGGTCGGCATGGCGCCCGATACTACGTAGATCACGCTACGGATTTCAACGTCATATTGTTTTCTGAGGATCGTCCTGGGGAACATGGGGGAAGAGATGGTGGCTCGGGAGAGCTGTTGGACATGGTGAGGAGGAGCTTGGGTTGCAAGTGGTCAATGCGGCAAGATGTTTGTACATGTAGTGGAATGCAAGATCCAGATCTCGCATTGATAGATTTATGGTGTATGATGAGGTGTTTATGATTTTCCCCTTGGCTGGAGCATGGGCGTTGCCCCGGGCGCACGCGGATCATACACCGTTACTTTGGTCTTCTGGGGAAGGGAAGCGACCTCGAACATTCTTCCGCTTAGAGCGGACATGGTAAGGATGGTTTTTCGGGAGTCTGTGGCAACGTTCTGGGAGAATTGCAGGCCTGGTAGGTCAACAACCTGTAGGATGGCAAGCAAGTTGGCCTCACTCAGGAGGCACTTGACAGATTTCAATAGAGTCAAGCGGAACCAACATAGAGGCAAGAGGCTTAGGGCTCAGTTCGATGTGAGCAGGTTGGACAAACTTGAGGATGAGAGGACTTTAATGACGGCAAAAGTGGTTGAATGAAGCAGACACTTGGAGGAGATTCTATTGGAAGACAAAAAGGAAGACGTGGCTTGGAGGCAGAGATCCGGGCAATGGTGGTTGAGGGAGGGAGACACGAACACGAAATTTTTTCATGCCATGGCTAGCGGGAGAAGGTGCAGAAATTTGATTCATTCAATCTCTATAGGAGGAATGGTGGTAAAGGCGGACAGGGAAGTAGGGGTTGCACTGAGATCACACATTCAGACTTTCGATAGGCGGCAGGCGCGATCAGGTTGGGCTTGGCAGACGCCTATCTAAATCGAAATCGGGGCGTTGGTGAGGGAGTTCACGGAGGCGGAGGCTAGGCGAGCACATTTTCAACTCAATACGGATAGAGCACCAGGGTCGGATGATTTCCCGATGTGTTTCTATAGGGAATTTTGGGAGACGATCAAAGGAGATATCATGGAGGTGTCGGAGGAGTTACGACAAGGAAATAGGGGATTCAAGAAACTAAACAAGGCATTTATTTTTCTGCTACCTAAGGACACGTCGACCGAGTGAAGCTCTACAGGCCTATTGCGCAGTCAAATTCTAGGTATCTCTTGATCTCAAAGATTCTGGCTAACTGACTGAGGGAGGTATTACATCGGATCATCTCGCCTGAGTAGTCGGCATTTGTGCATGAGAGGGTTATGGCGGACTGGTTGGTGATGGCATTGGCAGCAGATACAGATTGGAAGAGAAACAAGATCAAAGGTGTGCTTTGGTTCTTGGAAGGTTGACTTCTCTGAAGCATATGATTGTGTGGATTGGAGATTCCCGGTGTTGTAAAAGTCACCCGACTGGCCCGACTAGTAGGTCCGACTAGTCTAGTCAGTGGGGTGGCCGACCGAGTATTGACTAATGCCGACTAGGTCCACTAGTCAATCAATTTTTGCTTGGAAATACCATTTATTTTACTTTTTTGAAAGAAAACTTATTCTAATATGTTTATAAGTTTAATTATTTCTTTTATTTCATTGTGATAGTATAAAAAGTGCACAAATATATGTAAATATATAAGAATATAAGTATAAAAATGATGTATATATCTAGAATAATTAAAATTTCAAAACCGATTAAAGTCTGACTAAATCCGATTAGTCGTCCGACTGACGATTAATCCTTAGACAGTGACCTGACCGACGGAGTACCGACTGCCAACTTTTACAACCTTGGAGATTCCTGTGGCTTCGCTGGAGAAAAGAAGTTTCTCGGATGTGAATTGCTTGGATCAAGAGATGTGTTACAACTGTGACCCATATGGTGCTTGTCAATGGTAAATCGGAGGGAGGCTTCTTCCAATCGCAGAGGGGAATCTGACACGGTTGCATGTTGGCTCCGCTTCTCTTTGTGGTTGGTAATTGGTGACGATGAGGTAGGCAATTGGAGAGGACTTGTATGTTGGGTACAGGAGGGCAAAGATATCTATCTCGCTCATATAATATGTTGATGAGATTATATTATTTCTGGGGGCTGAGGAGGAGAAGATTCGACAAGCATCACTTATCATGGATATTTTTGGAAACATTTCCGAACTTCATGTCAATAAGGAGAAATCAGTGGTGGTTTCTTTTGTTCTTTCAGAGGAGGAATTGTGGCAAGTGACTGAGGTGTTGGGGTGTCCTACTGCTGCTCTGCCGATTACATACTCTGTGCTCCCATTGGTGGTAGGGAAGTGAAGGTCTGAGGATTGGAGGGCGTTTTTGGCGAGATTGGCGGGGAGGTTGGCAGGTTGGAAGGTGTCGATGCTCTTAAGGGGGGAAGATGGTGTTTGAAGCATGTTCTCTCGACCATCTCGATTTTTTTCTACTCCATGAAGTCGTTGCCTACTGAGGTACGTGTCAAAATTGAAACTATGATGAGGAGATTTTTTGGTCGGATGGTCGTCAGGGCAAGAAAGGTTTCCATCTGGTGGATTGGGGAAAGGTGATGGTACCGAAGAAGAAGGGTGGCTCGGGGTCAATGCGAATGGATGGGATTAATAAGACGTTTATTGCAAAATAGGTGGTTCGACTTTGGAGGAAGTCAAAGGACCAGGTGTGTCATTTGCTGAGAAAGATTTATGGTGTGACCATGTCGTTGGAGGTCATCTCGAGACGTTTTCCATAGTCGATGTGGAAGGGGATCACCGCGATCATTTCGGAGATCGCGGCTAAATTGAGTTCGGTCCTTGGGAGTTGAGCAGTTTCTCGATTTTGGAGAGACGACTAGATGGGGTATGGAGCGTTGGGGGAGCGTTACCCATGGCTCCTGAAGTTGGCTAGGGATGGCGAGGCGAGTGTGCAGCAAGTGTGGGACCGTGGGGTTCAGTCTCCTGCGTTCGCGTCGCCCTTGTCGGATCAAAGGGTGGAGGAGTTCCTTGCGCTTCAGATGGAGATGGTATAGAAAGAGGGTCCGACATCGAGCAGAGATCACTGTATCTATGGAGATGGTAGATTTACGGTGAGGAAGGCATACAATTTCTTGGTTGAGGACAGGGAGGAGGTTCAGGAAGAGGTCAGGGTGGACACAAGCTTGATTTGGCAGTGTAAGGTGCCGAACCGGGTTAAGGCCATCCTTTGGTTGTTTTGGCTCGAGAGGATTCTAACCAAAGGTGGTCGAGGACAACTGTTGGGTTTAGAGGATGTGACGTGTGATATATGCGGGTCGACGGTGGAAGATATGGACCACTTGTTCTTCCCATTTCCTTTCTTAGCAGAGGTATGTAACCGATCCAACATCACGTGGCTTGCGCGACGAGATAGCATCTCTTTCTGGATAGATGTTATTTCGATTTGCAGTTTCAAACATGAGGACAGCTCGTACCCTTTTGCGTTGTTGTGGTTGATCCGATGCGCCAGGAACCAATATTTTAATTTCGATATCAAGTATGTATCGACACCATGTCGAAATGAAACTTTGTCGAAATTTCAGTAAATTTCGATCACATTTCGCCCAAATCGAGAAACATTTGTGAATGATGGCCCCCATAGCAACATTTCGCTCGAAATTTTGATCTCATGTCGAAACTGAAATCTAAAACCATGCCAGAAAATGGTTATTTTGGGAGGAAAATGTTTTGTACCGAAAATGTAATTGAGCATTGTAGGGTGCTTTGATTGTCATGGTGAATGTAATATGATGTAAATCTCAACTTTTTGATATATATACATATACTGAGGTGGGTCCCGTATTGGGATGCCACCCTTTTTCCCTCTCAAAAAGAAATTGGATTAAGTCTCATTTCATTTGAATCCAATGTCCAATTCCAACTCCAATTCCAATGTCCAAATGTTGGAAAGAGAGATGGTAATGGAAAGGGAATGCACACACTCCTTGAACTCATTTTTAAGCTCTAAATGATTTGTACTATGATTAGAAATGGTCAAGGGAGTTGCGTTCAGCTTGCTGATATGTTCTCCAACTCACATGAAGTGTTATGCGTTTTGTTGAGCTCACTTAGAGTGTGAATCGTTCAGCTCGAGCTCAAATATAGGAGTGTATTACATTTGTATCTCACGATTCCCGATTGGATTAGGACTCGTACTATGTGATGTCAATATTGAAACAATAGTTATTGTTGTCATATTCAATTTTATATAAAGGTATTTTTGAGAATATGATTCACAAACATAATTCATTAATTAATATAAATAAAGATTTATAATAATTAATATATATATGAATTAGATTCATATAATTATTTCAAGGCGACCAGGGGATGAAGCGTGGAAGGGAGGGGAGGTGAGAGCACGATCACCGGCATGCTCTCAATCGTCGCGAGGCGATCAGTCGACGGGAAGCTCTCCATTGGGAGCTAAAGCCAGGCTTGTGCTACTGGAGGGCGGTGAGCAGAGAGGGGTCGAAGGAGGTTTCGAGGGTCACCGATCGAGAAGAGTTTATGGGGAGGGGAGTTGGACGGTGATGCTGCACCGTAAGCATGGTAGGAGGTGCTCTCGTTGTGATGTCTATGGCCATGTTTCAGCGAAATGCTCTCTCCTGCCAAGGTGTTTCTCCTGCAATGGTGTTGGCCATTACCGGTCTGTTTGCTTCCGAAATCTGGAGGGCGTAGATATGGTCATCAGTCAGCGCAGATCCTTCGTGGAGATCATGGCGAGGGGTCCTTCAGAGCTGTCAATTGTGGCGGTGCCTTCTGATGGACGGTTCTCCATTGTATTAGGCTCTTGTGTTGAAGGTCGATCGGACATCGTCATAGTTCAGGACAAGGTTTGTCTCGTGCTGGGCCCTTCTTTTTCTGGAGATATTATCATTTCACTTGTTTTATACGATGGGCTTGTCTAGAGCTGAAGTCTCGAGGCTCCTGTCGGGTGGTCTAGTTGTTGGTTGTCATCGACGGACCCCTCGTTTCGTAGATGACGAGGGGAATCGAGTTGGCTCGTGGGTGGCCCGCGTTTACGGTGTACCCTTCCTCTCGCAGTCGCTACCAATCCTGAGATCGACGCTAAGTGTCGGGTTCTTGTCCAAAATTCTGTCTGATGGCCTTCGTCCGGAATCCGATCCTCTGGTGGTGGTAGTGGTGTTCGGAGGTAGACTGTCGCCCGCCCTGGAGTCTTCCTGTGTCGTTCAGGTGGGTCACACGATCTTCAGGTCGTTGGTTGAGGCGGTGGCTCCGCCGCCTCCGCTAGTGGGCGCCTCCATCGACTGCGAGGACTCGCCCTTCCAACGCCCTTTCCGATGAGAATCCCAAACGACCAAGGCCTGGTCGTTTCAGCTTCTCGTCTGGGAGACCCTTCCATCTTGGGTCACCACGTGGTGTCTCTTTGTCAGGGCGGCGCAGCATTGGTGGGGGGCGCCGCTTCACATTCCTCTGGTGGAGAGTCGTACATGTCCTTCAGGATGTCTCGTACTTGTTTCACAGCTGTCGTAGGCGGTGGGGGATGCGAGGAGCCCCTATGCTTCTTCTTTTGTGGTTGCTGCCGGAGATCGGGTCTGGCCTTTTCGGATAGACCCGACTTGCGATCCTACTGGTAAACGAACCTTTCGTTCCGACCTGAGCTCTGAACCCAAATCCCTTAACGCGGATGCGGCCGCTCCCCCTTCGGTCCCCTCTGACCCGGATCCGATTGGAGTCTCTTGTCCGGGGCCTGGGCAAGTAGGCCCTCCCCCATTCTTCGCCTCCTGCTTCTGGGCAGGCTGGAGACGCTCGTGTCCTAACGCTGGGAACTACCCCACCTACGAAAGAGGGGTTGGGTTTTGCTAACTCGTTGGTGGTTCTAAGTCCGTCTATCTCCTCTACAAAGGGGGCGCTTGTTACAATTGATCTGCTTGTTGTCATTCTTAAGGAGGGGCCTTCTCGTGCCTTGCATGGAGCGTCTTCTTTCTCTGACTGAGGCATAAATTTGAATCAAGCGATCAACTCTTTGGCTTACTCGGTCGGGGTATGTAATGCACAATCCGCAGCTTCCTCAAGCACGTTTTCGATGCCCGTTGATGTTGAGGGTGGGAAAAAATTAAGCGTTACAGGCCTCGGAAGCAACAGAAGCGTAGGATGGAGATGAATAAGGTCATTTAGGAGGATGCTGCCTGCATGGCATCTGCAGCGGGTGTGGTGCATGTTGGGGGGAAAATAATGTGGACCAATGAAAGTACTAACAAGGAATGTGAGGGGTCCGAGTGACCTTGAGAAAAGACATGTCATGGACAGCCGCATTGTTGAGTGGGACTGTGACGCTGTCTTTTTACAGGAGACAAAATTGGCTACGTGTTCTACATTATTGTGGAACTCTTTTCGGGCGGGCGCAGTATCGGGATTCTGTGCCCTTGATGTGGAGGGGTCGGTTGGCAGTTTGATTGTGGCTTGGAAGTATTTTGTTTTCTCAGTACTTGAGGAACTACAGGTCAGGCATGTCCTGTCAGCGCATTTGGAGAACTTAGCGGTGGGGTCGTAGCTGGTAGTTTCGTGTATCTATGGACCCTGCTTGCCAACGATGAGGGCTGAACATTGGGAGGATATTCGTAATGCCAGAAATACGTCCCTGGGTCGCCATGGTTGTTGGGTGGTGATTTTAATGTTACTCCTCTCTCCTCTGACCGCCCTCGCTCTAGAGGGTATCAAGACCTGAGCTCGTTGGAGTTTGCAGATTTGATTAAGGACCCGCAACTTGAAGTAATCGATGCCAATGATGCCATATTGACCTGGAGGAACTCCAGCTCGTACTCTCGTATCGACATATTCATGGCCTCTCATGAGCTTTTACAGGAGTTTCCCCTCTCTATTTGCTCTGTGAAGCCTCGTACCAGATCCGACTACTCGCCTTTGTTGTGGGATTCTGGCAACGAGGAGATTCACATGAGCTTCTTTCGTTTTGAGCAGGCTTAGCTACAGTTGGATTCTTTCATAGATCGTGTTCGTAATTTATGGTCGTCTCTCTCTGTTTCTTGTTCGGCTCCGTCCGGCCTGGCGTAGAAGCTGTCTTTGCTTCATGCTCACCTCTGTTCATATCGGAAGGCGATCAGAGCATCTAGAGTGGCCGGACGCCTTGCGACTGAGGAGGAGGTGCACAAGTTGGATGACTTAGAGATGTGAGGGCTTTGACGGAGGAGTGGACTGACAGTTTTGCTGCTCAGAAGATTATTGCGGCGGAAGACAAGCAGGTTATTGAGTGGAAGCAGTGCTCCAGGCAGAGGTGGATATTGAAGGGAAACGCCAACACGGCTTTCTTTTACCGAATGCTAGCAGGTATTGTAGGTGCAATGCCTTCCAATCTGTGGCGGTGAATGGGGTCAAGGTGGAGGGTGACAGTGAGATGGGCATGGCTATTGTCGATCATCTTCTTGAGTTCTCTAGGAGGTCGGAGTCGAGGCGATGGAGATGGACTGGTGCAGGGGCGGCTCGGATTTCCAATACACAGGCCAATGGCCTTGAGAAAAGCTTAACGATTGAGGAGATCAAAGCAGCGGTGCGGAATCTGAATGTTGATGGGGCACCGAGCCCAGATGGTTTCCTTATGTTCGTCTTCCTTGAGTTCTGGGATTTGGTTGACACTGAGGTCATTGAGATCATTGAAGAATTCTCCGAAGGTAACTATGGTTTTGATAGACTGAACAAGGTTCTTATTTTCCTGCTCCCCAAGAAAGATGTGATCGAAAGGGTGGAAGACTTCAGACCAATAACGCTCTCCAATGTTATATATCTTATTGTTGCTAAGGTACTTGCCACCCGTCTGGGCAGAATCATGGATCATTTCATATCTCCTCTGCAGTCTGCGTTCATCCCCTCTAGGCAGATTAGGGATAGCATTGCCATGGCGACTGAGAACATCGTTGACTGGAAGAGACATGACGTGAAGGGTATTCTTTGGAAGGCGAACTTCTCGAAGGTGTTGGAGTATTTGGTTGAGTGCCTATTGAGTTGTAGATGAGTAAATGGATATCTACAGGATCAATTTACGCCATCCAGTTGTTTAGTCCCACATCGTCCAGTGGTGGGACTTGCAAGCTCTGTGGAGGCTATATAAGGAACCCCAGACCTCCTGTATCAGATGAGAAAGTGCAACACATAACACGCCCCTTTGAGGGCTTCTCCCGTGGTTTCATCCCACTCCTCACGGAGTAGGGTTCCACGTAAAATCCCGATGTTCTTATTTTCTTTATCCTTTTCCATTTTTTCGCTTCCGCTTCCTATATTTTTTTAACATGGTATCAGAGTGGGTCGATTCTCAAGGAGTTTTTTGTGTGTTCTTTATGTTTTGTTCGAGAATCGATTATCAAAATCAGTTCTCGATCGTTCTTGTAATTTCTGTTCTTAAAGATTGTTCGAGAAGAGTTTTTTTTATCTGAGTTCAAGATCCGAGTTGTAGGGTTTGCATCTGGAACCTTAATCTATGTCCTGCCGCATGATTCATCCATATTGCGGCGCTCGATTCACTTGCAGGAGGTGCAAAGTCGAGTTAGATATATTGGTCATTGATTCAAGATTCAATTTCTGGGTTCAAAAAACCCTTGTTGTAATCGTCTCTGCAAGCAGCAGCAAGGGTTTCGTGGGAAACCCTAATCACGACACCAGTCCCTTTATCTCCAGGTCTGCATAGGCACGCGATCTCCGACCACACCAACTCCAGGCCTCCAGGCCGCATCGCAGATCTCACCAGGCGGAGTCCTCCAGGCGAAGTCCTTGTTGCTCCCAGGCGGAGCCCTTACTGTTCCTCCAGAGAACCTACAGGCGAAGACCCCTCGAAGCGGCACCCCACTCGGCGATGGCGGCAATCTCGAGCCGCCTACACATCCGTGTGCCGCCAAATCAGGCAACATCCAAATCCTACGGCGGCAACTCGTGAGACCAGGCGAGCCCCACTGCGACAGCACCATCTCTGGGCGGTCTGCCGCTGCCATCTCCATCTCGGGGTCGCCTCCCTCTCTCGATCTCGCATGCTCCAGGCAGCAGACACCATATCTCCAGACCAACCACCTACTCCTCCAGCCAGTTCATCCCAGGCGGCGCCAATCCCCATCTTCTGCGCGCGTGCTCGCCGTAGCTCATGCCAATCCTCCAGCGATGCCGCTCAGAGGTGGTGGCACTCGATGATACTTCATTCTCCAGGCACCTCGAACTCCCTTTGGAGCAGGCGACGCTCGTAAATCGCACAAGAGAAAGGGTTCCCACGATGGGAACCCTAGGTCCGTGTGTTGAATAAAAAAACGGGGGGGTTATTTTATAAACCCAAATGTTGGGCTCAAATGTTGTTTTTTTAGCCCAAATGTGAGCTGCAGAAAATTAAAAAAAAAGGAGAGAGGGGGAAAGAAAAAAAAGAGAGAGGTCGAAGGTTGCATTAAAAAAATATTGTGATTTAAAAAAAAAAGAGGCGCGTACAAAGAAAAGCCGTACGCAAAATATTCGAAAAAAATTGAGTTGCAAAAGCTGATAAAAAAATCAAACGGCTTAAAAAAATGATGAATGTTTTTGAAAAGCCGACAAATGTGTGAACGGCTTATTAATCTTTTGTTTCATTTTCCCCATTTCTTTGTCTTCTCCCAATTTTGTCGGCGTTCATGTTTTCCGACAAGTATGGGAGAAAGGGGGAGTATATGTAGAGTCACAGGTCTTCTCCAGATTTCAGATTCCGAAGTCAGATGTCAGATCCAGACCGATCAGATTTCCAGACTCTACAGTTCAGATTTCAGACTCGACGTCAAATGTTTCCGAGTCTTCTTCAGTTTCAGACACGCATATGTTTCCGATCCTTTAAGATGAGCACAAGTATGCCATCAGTTCAGAGGTCCCCATCCTTTCTTGTTTTGTAGGTCAGAGTCTTCATGTGAGCCATAGGGACTCCAGAGTAGAGGACCATTCCCTATTCCATGTTGGCAAGGGTTTTCATGTGGTATCATAGGTACACCAGAGCAGTGCACCATTCTCTGAGCCAGATGGGAGAGACCCAGTTCTCCGACGAGGAGACTCGAGGCGCAGTTTCAGACTCGATAATCAGATTCCGAGTCTTCAGTTGACTCACACTCCAGCCCGTCCGTCCTCCTCACCAGCACGGCATGAGAAGCAACGTCCTCGACTGCAGCAGTGTGCGCGTTGAGTTGATATTGTCCGTAGTGTCCTGTAGTGTGAGTTGAGTTTCTTTCTGTTTGTTTGTCCAAGGTGAGCATTGCATGCTCCGGCTTAAGGGGGAGTGCTGGAGTATTTAGTTGAGCACCTATTGAGTTGTAGATGGGTAAATGGATACCTACAGGATCCATTTACCCCATCCAGTTGTTTAGTCCCACATCGTCCAGTGGTGGGACTTGGAGGCTCTATAGAGGCTATATAAGGAGCCCCAGACATCCTGTATCAGATGAGAAAGTGCAATGCATAACACGCCCCTTTGAGGGCTTCTCCCGTGGTTTCATCCCGTTCCTCACGGAGTAGGGTTCCACGTAAAATCCTGTTGTTCTTATTTTCTTTATCCTTTTTCATGTTTTTGCTTCCGCTTCCTATTTTTTTAACACGTATGTCTCGGTGGACTGGCGTTTTCTTTGGGCAGCTCTCAGCAAACGAGGATTTCCTTCTTATTGGATCAGGTGGATGAAGCGATGTGTGGCTGCTGCCTCCTATGTTGTTTTAGTCAATGGTCGTACTGAGGGCAGGTTCTTTCAGCCTCAGAGAGGGGTCCGTTAGGGTTGCTCTCTTGCGCCGTTAGTTTTTACTATTGTGATGGATCTGTTATCATGCATGATTACTCGGGTTGTTTGCAGCGGCCTCACCTCTGGTTACTCGAATGGGGATATCTCTATTCTTCTTCTGTGGTATGCAAACAGGTACCATTTTCTTCATTGAGGGAGAGAAGGTGGAGGGTAACAGAGAGTTGTGCAATGCTATTGCGAACCACTTTAGAGAGTTCTCCGCGAGGGGTGGTGACAGACGCTGGCGTTGGTTTGACGAGGGAGCAGTGCGACTTTCGGAGGCACATGCGTCCAGTTTGACATTGGTTGTGACTCTTGAGGAGCTGAAGACAGCGGTATGGAATCTTAACAGTGACGGCTCACCAGGTCCTGATGGTTTCCCCGTCTCTTTCTACAAAGATTTTTGACCTGGTCGGCAGGGAGGTTCTTGAGGTCGTTCAGGAGTGTTGTCGTTGCAATGCAGGGTTTGAGCGTGTAAATAGGGCTCTGGTGGTTTTGCTCCCAAAGTGTGTTGGGGCGACTAGAGTGGAGGACTTCAGGCCTATCGCTATCTCCAATGCCCTTTATCTGATCGTTACCAAGGTTTTTGCGAGCAGGCTTAGCAGGGTGCTAGAGCACATAATTTCCCCATTTCAGTCGACCTTCGTCCCTGGGAGACAAATTGTTGATTGTACGGTCATGGCGGCTGAGATTGTGGCAGACTGGAAGAGATGCGGGATGAAGTCTTTGCTTTGGAAGGTCAACTTCTCGAAAGCATTTGACACTCTGGACTGGCGCTTCCTTTGGGCAGCACTATACAGGAGAGGCTTCCCGACCATCTGGATTACTTCGATGAGGCGATGTCATGGCCTCATATTTCAACGAAATTCGGTCGAATTTCAACTCTGTGACGATGTCTTCTATGGTCGTGCTCGTGAATGGCCGCCTGGAGGGCGGGTTTTTCCAGCCACCAAGGGGGGTGCGACAGGGGTGCCCCCTCGCTCCTTTGCTCTTCATCATTACAGCAGATGTTTTGGCTTGCATGGTTGGCGGGGTGCTCCACGGGGGTACCACGTGTGGCTTCTCGAAGGGGGATTTGAAGATCCCGCTGCTTCAGTGCGTTGATGATATCATTTTCTTTGTCGAGGGGGGGGGGAACTGAGGAAGTCAGGGGAATGGCAGCGGTGCTCGAGCTTTTCAGCGAGATGTCCGGGCTGCGACAGAATACGGCTAAATCAAAGCTTGTGCCTTTCTCTCTCGACGAGGATGCGGCAGAACTGTGCTGCACGGTGTTGGGAACGGCGCGTTCAGATCTCCCGATTCACTAATTTGGGCTCTCGCTTTCCACGGGGAGATTGAAACTGTCTGACTGGCTGCCCTTGGTGGAGAAGGTTGAGGGGAGACTTGCGGGTTGGAAGGCGGTGCTCCTCTCTAACGGTGGCAGGCTGGTGCTCCTGAAGGTCGTGCTATCTACGATGCATGTTTACTACTCCTCTATGAGGTTGCTACCGACCGGCATTAGGAAGAGGCTTGAAGGGTTGATGGGGAGATTTCTTTGGTGCAAGAGCAGCCAGGGGCGGTCTGGCATGCATCTTGTCAATTGGGAGGACATCACTCCTTAGAAATGTGACAGAATGCTCGGGGTGCGCCGTCTGGGCGCACTTAACGAGGCGCTCTTGCTAAAATGGGTAGCAAGGATTTTGGGTGACTGCGATGACCTCTGCACAAGGCTCATTAGACAGATCTATTCGATTAACAGCACGGCGTCGACGAACAGTTTGGCGGGTGGCGGCCGGGCCCTCTCTCTTCTGAAAGGGAAGCCTCAAGGTCACGCGCTGCTTTCAGGACTTATTGAGACCAGTGCTGGGGAATAGTGAGAGCTTTGCCTTTTGGCGGGATAACTGGACTGATCGGGGAGACCTTGCTTCTCGTTTCCCTCGTCTCTTCGCTCTTGCAGTGGATCCAGATGTGCGGGTCGCTGCGAACTGGGACAACGGAAACTGGATACCGCTTTTCTGCTCAAACTTCTCGGATCAACGGCTGGAGGAATTCATGGGCTTGCTGGATGCTCTTAAGGACGCAACTAGCCCCTCGTCGGGGCGTGATCATTGGGTTTGGCGTGACAAGGATTTCACGGTCTGCAGGGCATACTTGGCAATCTCCAGGCCACCGCCCTCCCTCTCGACGGATCTGGTCCGGGACTGCACCTTCCTTTGGAGGATGCGTCTTCCCGAGAGGATTGGTTTCTTTCTGTGGTTGTTCAGGCGAAAGAGGCTGATGACGCGTAATAGATGCTCCAGGCTGCTTGGGGTGGTCTCTGACAGGTGCCTCATTTGCGGTGTGGAGATTGAGTCGGCGGAGCATCTTTTCTTCTCATGTCATGGGGTGGCACCCCTTTGGGACGACAAGTCCCTGAGGTGGATCAACATCTCGGACGTGGGAGCTTTCTACGGCGGTTTGGTGGCGGCCGGCCGACGAGCGAGGCGGGATTTGTTGCGGTTGTTGGCTACGATATGGGCTATATGGTTGGCCAGGAATGCGCTATTGTTCTCGGGGCAACGGTTCTACTTAGAAAATGTAAAACTACATGTGTCAAGCTAATTAAGCTCCTGGAGCGCTTAGCATTTTTTCTTGTACTTCCCCCTAACTCTCCTTCTATAAATAAAATCTTGGGGTGAACACCATTGAGTGTCTCCCCCTTTCTTGGCTTCAAAAAAAAGGTGGAGGCTAAAGGAATGGTGATAACTTTGGAGATCTTCAACGAGATGTCTGGTCTTGCTCAACTATGGGAAGTCTACTTTCGTCCCCTTTGGCCTCTCTGAGGAGGTCGTTAGGGACTACGCTGAGGTCCTTGGTACGAGTTGTGGTTCTTTACCTATTAACTAGGTGGGGGTCCCTTTGGCGCTGGGGAGGATCAAGATTGATGATTGGCTTCCGCTGGCTGAGAAGATGGAGAGGAAGCTTTTGGGCTGGAAGTCAACCCCTCTTTCTCGCAGTAGTAGACTTGTCCTGGTCAATATTGTTCTATCTTCCATTCAGGTTTTCTTATGGCATCTTGTCTCTTGCCGGTGGGTATTAGAATCAGACTTGAGAAGAATATGCGCATATTTCTTTGGGGCAAGTCCGGGGAGGAGGCTGTTGGGATTCATATCGTGGACTGGGAGACTATCGGTCTACTTAGGGTGGATGATGGTCTTGGTGTGAGAAGCTTGGAGATTATGAACAAAGTGTTACTGCTAAAGTGGGTCAGCCGTCTATGGGGGAGAGACGATGGTGTTTGATGCCGCCTTCTATGCAGGATTTTCGACATTGGGACAACGGGTTATGGTGCGCAGAAGCCTCATATGCGCTCTTCTGTTTTCTGGAAGGGAATCTGCTCGGTCTTGCCTCGCTTTTATGGCATGTTATGTCCGGTGATTGGGAACGGTCTCTCCTTTTACTTTTGGAGGGACAACTTGTCCGGTAATGGAGCCTTCTCTTCTCGATTTCCGTACCTTTTTGCTTTGGCTACTGATCAGAATGCGTGAGTGGCGGACTGTTGGTCTGATGGGAACTAAATGCCTACCTTCTTGACGAATTTCTTGGACCAGTGACTCGAAGAGTTCCTCTTGCTTCTTCACTCTTTCTGTCTCTGTTGCATGCCTTCCCCTGTCAGGGATTACTGGGTTTGGCGGGATAATTCTTTCAGTGTTAGGAGGGCATATCGAGCGATATGTAGGCACTAATCTCCCCGCACGGATTCACTAATTCGGGACTGCAACTTGATCCGAGAGTTGCGCTTGCCTAGTAGAGTGGGGTTCTTTTTATGGCTCTTGATGAGAAGACGTATCATGACTAAGGATCGTCGCGCTCGGATTTTCACAACCATTTCGAACCGATGCCCTCTATGCGAGTCCTATAATGAGACAGTGGATCATATCTTCTTCAATTGTTCAAGGACTGCACCAATCTGGTAAGAGATTAATCTAAGCTGGTTGAATACGTAGGAGCTTGATCCTTTCTCGGATTCGTTGTTCATTGTTAAAAACCACCCTCGTGGGGATATTCTTCGCCCTTTTGCGTTGATTTGGGCAATCTGGTTGGGCAGGAATGGTGTTCTTTTTTCCTCCGAAAGAAAATGTAATTTTCCATTCTAGATCTTTGGTCAACTCCTAGTCAATGTAAGTCTCTCTGTAACCCGCTTAGTTCTAATATAATGGGGTGAACACCATTGTATGTCTCCCCCTTTTTGGTTAAAAAGAAAGAAAAAAGTATTTCAAGGCACTTATGTGAATATGATTCACATTGGAAATTAAATGTAAATTAGATTTATATTTCAATTTGGATTTATGAATAAGATTCATGAGTTATGAGGGTTCTCTCGTAAATTACCAAGTGTGATGATTATATTATCATGGTGATAATTAAACAACTCCAACAACATTTAGGACAAGGTGGACGTCCATGCTTGGAGAAGCACATACGCCCACCATAGTCATATTTATCATTGATGACTTTGTTGCTTTAATTAATTGGTATTTAAAAGAGATAAAACATGTCATATCTGTTGTTGAAGAAGAACTTGATCATAACCAGTTATCCACAATCATAGGGACCTTCAGTGGGCGTCTACTATGAGGAGAAGACTCCTCATAGACGTCCACCATGGAGCATGCTTGTTCCCATTATTCGCTTGCCCTGATAATTGAAGAAGAGAAGAGTCTTGAGAAATCAATTCCCATATGTGTCTCCTCTTCTAAACCCTACATGTCCATCTTGTCAAGCCTCTCCTCGCCTTCATTGGTGTGGCCTTGTGGAGGAGAAGATCGTCTCCTTTTATGTGCTCTGTGTGCGTGAAGAAGGATCAATTTCGTGCGACGAAATCATGAGTTGATCATCCTTGTGTGGACAAAATCGAGAAGTCGACATCGAAGTTCGCAGGAAGATACGCAACTTATTGTCATGCCCACAAGAGAAGCAAGCATAGGTCGGACTTGATTAGAGGTTTCTTGCATTAGAAACTCATGCTTTAAAATGTAACCATGATCTCATCTTAATATTCATAAAATATAAGAAACCACATTAGGAAAATTGTTTCCCAAAATTAGTGGTTTCAAAAAGCATAAATTTGTTGTGTTGAAATTGCTAGATCATATGATGGATCAAAGTTTTGTGCGAATAGTTTGCTATTTTCCGTGTTTCCATGATGCAAAGTTTATTACTTCCATCACTTACTCATTTGTAATTCATAGTAAGATTTACAATCCTTAAAAGTTTGCAATTTGGTTCATTAAAAAGGCATCCTAAATTGTTACAACGTTTTAAGGCTTGCCATGTATATTTAATAATGGGAGGAAATAATGAGTGTTGGAAAAAGTGAGCAATATATTATTCCAAGAAGCCCTAGGCTCTCTTATATAGGGAGATACCTCACGGGTAAAATACATCGTAGTCCAGAGAGTAAACAGAAATTACGAAAAGGTACAAAACATAATAATATAGATCTCTACACTCCCCCTCAAGGTGGAGCATAGATATCTATCATGCTTAGCTTGAAAGAACATCTCTGGAAGGGTCCTCTGAGCAACGGCTTGGTGAATATGTCAGCAGTCTGATCCCCTGAGCTCACGTGAGATGTAGATATCAATCCTCTCTGGATCAAGTCTCTAGTGTAGTGGCAGTCAACTTCAATATGTTTTGTTCTTTCATAGAATGCTGGATTGTTGGCAATAAACAATGCCGCCTGATTGTCACACTGAAGCTGCATGGGTAAAGGTACGGCTATATGTAGGTCCTCTAGCACAGATCGAACCCACATCATCTCCGTGCTTGCTTGCGCCATGGCCCTATATTCAGATTCAGCACTAGACCTTGGCACAACTGTTTGTTTCTTGCTTTTCCAAGAAACTAGAGAGCTCCCAACAAAAACAGCAAATCTTGAGGTCGACTTTCGATCCTTAGGACACCCTGCATAATCGGCATCTGTACATGCTGAAATAGATAAATCTGTGCCCTTTCGAAATAGCAGTCCTGAACCTGGAGAAGACTTTAGATACCTCAGTATCATATATATGGCATCCATATGAACTTGTCTTGGCTGCTCCATAAATTGACTTACCCGGCTTACTGCAAAGGCAACATCGGGCTGAGTTATGGTAATATAAAGGAGCTTACCCACCATTTCTCTATATCTCCTCTTATCTACTTCAGCAGTGTCATCATCATACAGCTTCATGCTTGGATCCATGGGAATACTCAATGGTCTGCATCCAACCATGCCTATCTCAGTCAAAAAATCTGTAATGTACTTCCTTTGGATCATCACCAGACCCTGTGCATTCCTGGCAAATTCCAACCCCAGAAAGTATCTTAGGGTTCAAGATCCTTCGTGACGAACTGACGGCCCAGAAATGCTTTTGCCCTCTCTATTCCCTGAACATCATCTCCTGTCACCAGAATATCATCAACATAGACCATGATGACAACCGTACCTGCAGAAGACTTCTGAATAAACAACGAGTGATCTGCACTTGATCTTTTGAACCCCTGTCGTTCAATCAGATGGGAAAACTTCTGGAACTACGTCCTTGGACTCTGTTTAAGGCCATAAATTGCCTTGTGAAGTCTACACACAATATGCTTCTCCCCCTCAGAAGTGAACCTTGGTGGCTGCTGCATGTAGACTTCCTCCTGCAAATCTCCATACAAGAAAGCATTCTTGACATCAAGTTGAGATATAGTCCAGTCACGTACCACAGCAACCGATAAGAGAATGCGAAGAGTAGAGTGACGAGCCACTGGAGAAAATGTATCCATATAATCCACACCACAGGTCTGTGTGAAACCTCTCGCAACTAGCCTTGCCTTGTATCTATCTAGACTGCCATCAGCACGGTATTTAACTCTGAATACCCATTTACAGCTAACAATGGATGCATCAGAAGGAGCATTAACCAAGCTCCATGTCCCACGAGACTGTAAGGCACGCATCTCTTCTTCCATAGCCAGTCGCCAGCAATCAATCGTCATGGCTTCTTGATACGTCCGTGGTATGTCCACGGAAGACAAAGCTGTAGCAAATCTCTGAAAGTCGCCTGTTAGGCGATGAAAAGACACCTGGGAAGCAAAAGGATAAGACGTACACGTCCGCTTCTACTTCCGGATAGCAATAGGAATATCAAGGTCGTTGTCCTCATGGCCTCAAATTTCAGCGAAATTCAGTCGAATTTCTGTCGAATATCGATATCCAGTCGAAATCGAAATTCGACCGAAATGACCGAAATATGGGGTTGCTAGTACAAAAAATGACCGAAATGACCGAAATTTCGGTCGAAATTCCACCGAAATTCCATCGAAATTCTATTTTGGTCGATACCGAAATGGTGACCGAAACCGACATTTAAGGCCTTGGTTGTCCTCTGTACTGGATGGTAGAGTCTCCTCCTGCAATGAAGAATCCTGCACATGTACCATATCTAACCCGTCAATAGTAATGCCATCTGAACATACCTGAGGCGTTATGGATGCCTGACGTGTAGTCTGAGCAGGACCTGACCGACGCGTATAGAATTTTGGTAAAGGTGGAATAGGAGGTTGTGGAGGTGGTGGTGGTGGAGGTGACGTTGGGTTAGGTAACGTAGCAACAGGAGCAGGAATGGACTCAGGTGAATTCAGACTTGGAGGCGGAGGAACATAGACATCATCATTGGTAGTGGATGGGACCAGCCTGTCACCTGCAGGGGAAAAATACATAACAGACTCAAAAAATGTGACATCAGCACTGACAAAATATTTCTTGTTTATGGGGTCATAACAACGATAGCCCTTCTGAGTCCGAGAGTAACCTACAAAGACACACTTGACAGCTCTAGGAGAGAGTTTGTCAAGTCCAGGAGACAAGAGATGAACAAACGCAATAGTACCAAAGACACGAGGAGTAAGTGAGAATAATTCCTTATCAGGAAAAATGATAGAAAGAGAAATTTTCTCACCAAGGATAGATGACGGCATATGATTGACCAGATAGCAGGCTGTAAGAATAGCATCCCCCTAGAAGGTGATAGGAGCACAACTCTGAATAAGGAGGGTTCGAGAAATGTCAAGAAGGTGGCAATGCTTTCTTTCTGCCACGCCAATCAGCTGAGATGTGTAAGGACAAGTGGTTTAGTGAATAATGCCCTTAGACGAGAGAAACTAAGAGAGAGAGAGACCGCGTGCAAAATTCAAGTGCATTATATGTGCGAACATATTTGACAGTAGAAGAAAAAACATTCTGGACTTCATTAATCAAGTTTTTAACAACATCCCATGCTTCAGATTTATTCTTTAAAAGAAAGACCCAAGATACACAACTATATAGAACATGTGTCCCTGATGATCAGGTACACGACTTGGACCCCAAATATCAATACGAAATAACTCAAATGGGGAGCTACTGCTCCGACTCTGACGACTGGGGAAGCTAGACCGATCATGCTTTCCCAACTGACACGCTTCACAGCGAAAGGAGGAACCGGGAGAGATCTGAGGCAGTAGATGTCGCATTTTCTGGAGCGGGAGATGACCAAAACGAAGATGCCAGATGTACGGAGATACTGGTCCGACAGAATGAGAAGAGACGCCAGCAAAAGAATTCTGGACCAGCCGATACAGACCATTCTGCTCAGAGCCACAGCCAATCACCCTGCCCGTTAGTACGTCCTGAAAAATAAGAGAAGATGGGTCAAATATAGCACGACAGTGCAAATCCTTCGTAATATAACTAATAGACAACAGATTCATAGAGAACTCAGGAGCATGAAGAACATTCTGTAGACGTATAGAAGGAGATAGGAAGACCTCCCCCTGTCCAACAAGGGGGGAATGAGTACCATCTGCGATCTGTACTGAACGGCAATGGGGAATGTCCCTGTATGACTCAAGTCTCTCTCGATCTCGGCAGAGGTGATGTGTGGCACCAGAATCTATAATCCAATCAGATATACATGACAAGGCGTAAAGGCAATAGCACTACCTGATGTACTAGCAGTAGCAGAGGAACTGGCAGAGGTTGTGGCAGCAACATCTGAAGGTCCACCAGAAGAATCAGTAGATGATTGTGGCATAATATCACGTAGACGTGCCACGAGCTCCTCGAATCGGTTGTCTGCATTGGATGCTGATTGGGCAGAGCATGCTCAGCTACACGCGCTGATGCTGGAAACCCATGCTTAGAGTAGCATGTATCCTCCGAGTGGCATGTACGGTGACAGAACGAACATGGCTGACGAAAGCGACCGCCCCTACCACGGGGTCCACGTCCACGACTAGAAAACTGACCACCTCTCCCACGCGATACTGCCATCGCCGATGGCGATGGAGTAGATGTGCTGGAAGAAATTGATATGTGACTGAGTCTCCGGTAAACATCCCCCATTGGAGGAATAACTGCATCGGCCAAAATCTGAGAGCAGGCTGCCTTGTACTCAGGATCTAGTGTTGTAAGTAGAACGCCCACCATGGTAGCATTCTGAAATATCTTCTGCTACTCAGGAGTCGTTGTGAGTGGTATGGTACTGTATAACTTCTCAAACATCCCTCTCAGGGACATGTACAATGAGTGATGTGGTCTGTCGTTCTGCTTCATCGTGAATACATCATGCTGGAGTTGTAACATCTTGGTCTCATTCCGCACTTGGGAATACGTTGCAACCAGAATATCCCACATTGCCTTGGCAGTGGGCTGAAGCAGGACATCATCGGCAATCTCCATCGATAATGTGCCTGACAGCTAAACCTTGGCATAAGAATCATCAGCCTCCCACGAGGCATATATCCCTGTCTTATCTGTCGGCTCTTCCTCGGTAAGAATATGCTTCTTACCGTTTGACTTCATGAGGCTCATGAACTGCATCGCCCAGAGCTCATAATTCGTCCCATCCATCTTCACTATTGGCGTGGGATCTTTGAACGCGCCTATGGAGGGCATATCAACCTTGGATTCTGACATATCGCCGGAGATGAAGAACTAGGGTTTGTAGACAAAGAGACAGATCTCTACACGAACTGCATAGGATTTGAGTGCGTATGTAGACGTTACACACCCAAATCCATGGATACGGCGAAGGAGGCGGCTACGACAGAAGCCGCAGGAGGGGGCCGACGCTGGCTAGGGTTAAGCCGACGAGATGGCGGCGCTCGGAGCGGGGTTGGGACCGGCTCGGACAGGCGGGGACCAGGACCGGGAGATGGGGCCGGACCAGGGAGACTGGAGGCGGTCCTGGGCTGGGAGGCGGGGGCCTAGACCGGAACCAGGAGGCGGTGCCGGGAGGCGGGGCCGAGAGACGGAGGCAGGGCCGGGAGGCGAGGCGGTGCCGGGAGGCGAGGGCGAGCCGGCGGCGGCGAGAGAGAGAGAGAGGGGGGACGCGGGCGGAGGAGCCTAGGGTTTTGGCTCCGATACCATGTTGGAAAAAGTGAGCAATATATTATTCCAAGAAGCCTAGGCTCTCTTATATAGGGAGAGACCTCACGGTACATAGTAGTCCAGAGAGTAAACAGAAATTACGAAAAGGTACAAAACATAATAATATAGATCTCTACAATGAGAGAAGGTAATTACCTAGGATTGGGGAGAAACTGAGTTATTAAGAGAGCAGAGAACTACGTGGTTTTATTGGGGCAAAAAGAATAGAAGAGGCAACGTTAAAGCAACAATACTAGAGAAAAGGTAGGCTGAGGCTTAGAAGTAATTTTATTTCATTGCATATTATATTGTGGGCGATACCCCGTGCTTCTGTAGAGGCAGTTCTTTCCATGCAGGTACTAGGATATATCACCCATGCTAGATTTCATAAGCAAGGAGCACTAAATGCATGGTCATCTATGAAATCTCCACTCCTTTAAACGTTTAAGCATCAAAGTTATTATTTGTTGATTGTGTCAATAATTGGTGTTGATATGTGATTCATCTCTATAGGCTCATAACGAGTAAGGACGGAATCAACTGTCGTAGGTGTGTATGCTTCTTATAGCTCACACATCAGAGTAGCTTCGTATCGTCTTTTCCGACAACCAAAATAGCCCACGAGTTGTCATGGACTCTTACGATGGCTCGTCGGCACGGCATTATCATAATCACCATTTTCAACCATCCTTGGAAGCTTTCTTACGAAAGTCCCCCCCTAAAAACTCCATCCTCCCCTAGCTGTTGATCTCTTTTCTTCAGCATCACCACCTTTATCCTCGACCCAACCCATGATCCGCCGATCCCCCCATCCAATGTGTGTCCCATGTAGACGACGTCCTGAAATTCCTTCTGGCCTATAAGGATCAATTTGTGGGCGTCGCCGATAGGCGCTCCTGTGGTGGGGAGTGGCTTCAGGAGCTTGCCCAGCAGTAGCTGGTCGGTGGGTGGCGGGTGGGCTGTTTGTCCTATGGGATATCGGGGAGTTGCCTGAGTTTGGCACTCCCTTGAACCTTTGGGGCTTATCAATGTAGTTTACTATACGACATGTCGATGACGATCACCTGGTAAATAAGATGGGGGTAACATATTTAATTGTTCTCCTCTCACATCCAAAATTTTTTCAATCAATTCATTATATGTGAAAGACCGTTTCTGGTTTTTTGGTACTGTGTAGGTAAATACCTCAACTTTCATTATTTGAAGTAATGATGATTTGAAAAAGCCAGGGACTTTTTTTCTGAAACCTTGGGCATGGTCGGATATGTAAGGGCTTTAGATATAGAAACATTCAGCTACCATTTCTCTCTTTAACGGGAAAATAAATGAGATTGCAGCAGCCACCAAGCAACTTCTATTTTAACCACATTATCACTATCGTGTCAAGATGGTGACGCATGCTCATTTTGGGAATGCCTTTTTGCATTATTCTTGTGTCTTTTATGTTTTCCAAACTATGCAGCCACCCTCGCGGATGCGCAAGTGGGCATGAGACTGACACTACCAATGTCGCTCAATGAAATTGTGTTACCTTAGGGATGGAAGGTGATGGCAACAAAAGCTTGGGCCCTTATGGTAGAGTAAGGTGTGGGCGATGTTCGTTGGGGGAGAAGCCCCAATTGGGTTCGTTCCCAGATCTGGAGCCCTAACTCCGCACGTTTTTGTAGCCATAGTAGACGATGTGACAACGTGAGTTTCATGAGAGATGAATTTAGCAATTTAAAGAAAACTGAGCATATCTTCTACTTCTGTCATTTTGCAGCTTAATATTAAAGAGACCATAAGTTCTTACCAGCTTTATTAACACTACAATGGAAATAACAGTTCATGCACTTTAAAGAATTCAAAAACTACAGAAGGTAATCGAAAATTCCAGCTATACCTTTCTCTAAAATCACTTGGAAAAATGAAAATGGAAATGATTACAAACTGGAACATGGAAAAGCATGTCCACGTTGAATTTCCATCTAAGGTTAATGTATAGCTTTGGTCCTCAAAAAAAGAGGGCCAATATACATATTCCGATTTATTTCCTTTGTCCAGGGAGCCATATGAAAGATGTTTTATATTTATTATATCTTCAGATTCAAACATCTCTTCATGTAATTTGTGCATTTCAAAAAAATCATGGGTACTTTTCTACCATACAGGCTGGAACTGCCCAACGCTTCTCCATGCTTAATTCCCCTTGTGTCCTTAGAGTAGGTATGTCAGGTAACATCCACAAAGAGGGTGGGTGGAAAGTCACTAAGCATGTCTCCAAGTGGTAGAAGCATAAATCGTAATCTAGAGGAGGACCCAAAACCAAAAGCCTACCATCCAGATTTCCTAACTAACCAAGTACAAATAAATGATGTCTTACCTTCTTTTCTATCCACAAAGAAAAAAACGTTGAAATATATATACATAATAATAAAAGGGGACCCCCCCCCCATTTATATTTAATAACACGAATTGGAAACATCAAGGTTGTTTAAAAATTATGAAAAGCCTTCTAGATGGAGTATTGCCCCACAACTATTATACCTAATTCAGATAAACCGTGTAACGCAAATTCCAGTCAAATAATTGAAGACAGCTTAAAAAAATAAAGGACAAATTACACTGGGTAAAGAAACTTACATAGGAGATATGACTGCAACAGTGCAATCCCTAATTCATTGATCCACGACACCTACGTATGGAAATAAATTAGAAAATATAGTAAAAAGATGAAGCATATTTTTTTCTGACACTATGAATACTGACATGATAAAAAGGTAAAACACTTCAAAGGTTTTGAAATAATTTCTGCAAGAAAAAGAATCAATGCTCGTTATTAACCGATGCTCCTATTTAGTGCAAAAGCTCCAGCAGAAAGACTGTGAGCTCCAACTTTATTACGTACACAGCGCAAGATGCTTTTGCCAAAAGTTCTTTTGTTACAAAAATTTGTCTTCTCTGTCCACGAGGAAGAAGACATTGAACATTCCATCAATCTCTCTACATTCAACTGGGCGTTGTTCAAAAATCATAAGAATTTTCAGGTTGGTACATATAATAAATGAATGGTTTAGATAACCAAGTAAAATGTCCACAGTATGATCCAAAATCTATCCCCAATTCAACACTGGATACACCAGTATAGACCAGTTGATCAGTTGATTTGCATAGGCTAGTCTAATATATTCATGTTTGATTGACAGCAATAAGAACTCCTGTCTTTGTATGTATTTAGGCTTCACACAACCTAAGTGCCAGTAGTGACACACATTCCCTGACTAACAAATCTGTGTCCGTATTTTAAAAGAAAAGGTTGCAATTTCTGGATATCTATAGGCTCCTTTGGCTAAACTTATCAAACTAGACAGTTTTTTTGGAGGACAAAACTACACAGCCTTATGATATCTATGTTTGACTTGACCATGTCAAACCAACGCAAACTCCACGCCCCATAAAAAGGACCATGGCAAATGCAAATTTACTCCTAATATACAACATGGTTGATAAAAGGGAGCAAGTCAGGTAAAAATGAGCTTATAAATTGAGGTCTAATATCAAAATAGGTCCTAATAAAAATATTTCATTTTTGGTACCCACATATGAGAGTTGTATAACTTGGGTCTTTTTGTTAAACTTCCAATATTGATTAAAGCCGTGTATATTTCCTATGAGTTAATTGAGAATTAAACATTCTTTTCATTACATATTTATCTTATCAAGCTCAAATTTATGTCTCGTCACTCAATTGACTAGAGATGACAAAGCTGATACACAATGAAAATGAGATGGATCACGTGATACACAAATGTAACATAATGAATTAGGGCTAATGGGATATTGTTGAACAGAGACTTGGAGGTGACATTCCATATTACTCATGGTGGCTTGGTTGTTTTAAAGAGCCGAAGGATCATTATCGGCATAGTAGTATTCCATCATTCGTTCAACTAGCAATAGAAAGTGCAGACATAAAGCAATATGACTAACTATTCGCAACCCACTCAGAGAACAAGGACATAGCACTACACACTATTCTCCACATAAAATCTCTCATAATGTAACACTGCAGAATTCCTCCAAGGTTGACTCCTATTATACTACCTTGTGTAAATCAACCCCCCTCCCCCCAAAACCACCACTGACACTTGTCGCACTTCTACCCTAGAACCCCTCCAAATTACTCAATGCTCCCGGAAAAATCCCATGTAATGGCAAACCAAGGCAAATCATTGGCAATTGCAGGAGATCAGTAACCAGTACATCCCAACAACTCCTGAACTCCTCAACATCCATGCCAAAAGCCACAAAGGAAAACTTGCATTACTAATCATGAGCCTCTATGCTTGTCAAAAAAATTCAGAAGCACCCTCACACGACATGCATGTTGAATCAACCCGAATGAAAAGCATCATGGCATACGTTGCATGTACAAATGAAAAAAAATACCCTTGTTAATCATTTCAGCCGTTATTGTTAGTCACCAAACATGTGGCGCTACTCTAGTAAAGTAAAAGGCTAAAAACAGGATTCCACACAATAAAAACTCAAGGCCAATCTTTAAACCAAGGATATCTAAGGAGTTATTTACTACCTTATTTTAGCTATTATAATCTTTCATTTGCAAGATGTTTTTCATTCATTGCAAGATGTTTTTCCATCATTTAATTTTCCAAAGATCGGTTGAGATTATTGAACTACATCACAATGGGAGGATCTATCCACCACATCGAGAATGAATATTTTGGGAAAAACCAGAGTTTAACCATTTTTGTGGCCTAAAACAATGGGGCGGTGGGCATCATCTGGACATTTTCAATCAAATCTTCATTGAATATTCAAAAGTTAGATGTAGTAAACAGAGATAATCTAATCTTAATTTCAAATTCAACATTTACTATGCAAAATCAATCGGTGCATCAGGAAGCTCCCGCATCTTCTAAACCTCACATTCTCCCTTCTTGGTGTAGGTTGAGATAATTCTCATTGGTGACATGAAAATATTTCCCAAGTCAGGGTTACAAATCTTTGACTGTGGTTATTGTTAGGAAAATAGGAAGCGGAAGCGAAACATGGAAAAAGATAAATAAGAATAAGAACAGCGGGGATTTTACGTGGAACCCTACTCCGTGAGGAGCGGGATGAAACCACGGGAGAAGGCCTCAAAGGGCCATGTTATGCATTGCACTTTCTCATCTGATACGGGAGGTATGGGGCTCCTTATATAGCATCCACAGAGCCTCCAAGTACCACCACTGGTAGATGTGTGGAACAAAACAACTGGATGGGGTAAATGGATCCTGGAGGGATCCATTTACCCTCCTTCAACACAATAGGCGCACATAACAAATACTCCAACACTCCTCCTCAAGCTGGAGCATGCCAATGCTCAGCTTGGACAAACAGAAAGAGACTCAACTCAACGCTACAGGACACTACGGACAATATCAACCCAACGCGCACAACTGTTGTTGTCGAGGACGTTGCTTCTCATGCCATGCATGTGAGGAGGACGAACGGGCGAGAGTGTGAGTCAACTGAAGACTTGGAATATGACCATCGAGTCTGAAATTGTGCCTGGAGTCTCATCGTCGGAGAATTGGGTCTCTCCCATCTGCCTCGGAGAATGGTGCTCTTCTCTGGAGTACCTATGATACCACATGAAAACTCTTGGCCGAAAACAACAAGACTGATGGAGACCATGAACTGAAGATGGCAAACATCTGCACATCTGAATGAAGACCGCATACTCGTGCATGTTTGAAACTGGAGACTCGGAACAACGATTGTCGAGTCTGAAACCGAACTGTAGTCTTCTCATCTGGCTAGTTTGGAGACTAACATCTGAATCTGGATCAAGACCTGTGACTCTACATATATACTCACCCTTTCTCCCATACTTGTCGGAAAATATGGATGTCAATCAAGTTGGGAGAAGACAATATAAGGGGGAAAACAAGAATATTCTCGAAAAATTCGTTACAGCTTTTCATGAATTTTTTTAAGCCGTCACAATTTTTTTTTTAAAACATTTTTTAAATTATCTTTAAAGTCGTTTCAAATTTTTTTCGGCTTTTCATCTCTCACATTTTTTTGGTATGCATACGGCTCTTTCTATCGTACGCGCCTTTTCCTGATTTTTTTTTACGAACTTCTAATCTTTTCCCTCTTTTTAAAAAAAATTGTCCTCTCACCCCCTTTTTTTATTACACGCCCCCCTCCTCTCTCTTTCTTTCCTTCTTTTTTTTATGAACATACGGCTCATTGGGCCGCTTACAACAGAATCATTTTTTTAATAGAAGAACCAACGGGCCCATTAGGGTTCCCAAGATGGGAACCCCATCATTTTCCTGCGCTCCCCCTTTGGTTTTCTTCAATAGAGCGTCGCCTGCAGTGGTGAGGGCTCACGATGGAGCCCCTAGGTCGCACGTCGCCGTGGGGAGAGAAGCCCCTCTGGGAATCGCGCTGGCTAGAGCTTGCTACTGGCGTCGTCGACCGAAGGTTGCCGCCTTTCGAAGGATGCCGCTCGATTGGATCTCGTGCCGCTCGGAGAGGAGCGGCGTCGATTGGGGCAGGCGGTGATTGTTGGAGTCGTAGGGAGATGCTCCCGTCGTGCGCGTGATGGGGGCTAGGGTTTCACCACCTCGCCTGGAGGCGCGCTGCAGGCGCCTGCGCCATCACTTGCTGGAGGGCCAACTGGGGGCGCGCGATTCCCGCCTGGATTCGCCTTTGGAGAAGCTGCGAGGGCAAGGGCCCTCCGCCTGGTGCGCATACTTGTCATGCCACCAGCAATGGAAAAACGAGAAGAGAGGCGAGAGAGGCCAGGTCATTGTCTGATGCGCCACCGCTTGCTGTGACAGGAGCCAAGGGTTCCGCATGCGCCTAGGGGAGGCGCCATCGAGCAGTTGGTGTCGGGTCTTGAGGAAGATCTTGCAAAGGCCGCAGATTTGGGACTCACGGCCTGGGCTGAAGATGCAGGCATCACTAGTAGATCCCGGATGCTTTGGCCACCGACTGGAGCGCAAGGATGTTGAAGATGATGCCAAGAGGTCTAATGAATCCTGCGGCCTGAGTGCGTGCTTCCTGGAATCACGCTGGTTCTGGAGATACCGCAGAAACTGGAGTATTAGGGTTCCATCAGGAGCCCTAGAATTGATCTCGAGAACGGTACCTTGAATCTAGGGTTTCAGAAAACCCTAGAAATCTTGAAGTTGAACAAATTTGTGCAATATCTTGAAGTTGAACAAATTTGTGCACTATAATCTTCAAGAAATCTTTAAGAACATGTACTCCGGAAATTAATCTCGAAAAAAATAAAAACTTAAAAATCCTCGAGAATCGACCCGCTCTGATACCATGTTAGGAAAATAGGAAGCGAAAGCGAAACATGGAAAAAGATAAATAAGAATAAGAACAACGGGGATTTTACGTGGAACCCTACTCCGTGAGGAGCGGGATGAAACCACGGGAGAAGGCCTCAAAGGGCCATGTTATGCATTGCACTTTCTCATCTGATACTGGAGGTCAGGGGCTCCTTATATAGCCTCCACTGAGCCTCCAAGTCCCACCACTGGTAGATGTGGACTAAACAACTGGATGGGGTAAATGGATCCATTTACCCTCCTTCAACACAATAGGCGCACATAACAAATACTCCAACAGTTACTATGGACTTGATTTCAAAATATATGCCAATAGCACCTGAGATTCCTATTCCAAGAAAACGAAAACAGAATAGCATCAGGCGACAATGACAATTATTTGGACCATGATTATGACTCGACTAATCCTGAAAAAATCAAGAGATAAAAATGATGGCACTAATTTTGAAAATATAAAGGATCTGACCATGGGCTCCAGCACTAATGCATATTCAAAAATAGCTTCTACTTGCAAGATGAAATCAACTAGGATTTCATTCGATCCCAAGTTGGATTCTCGAAAATAGTATATCTCAATTGAAGTTGCAGAGCCACCAAAAATTCGGTGACACAGGAGTTCCCCAAAGGTTACAGGACCCACAAAAATTCGTTCATTTGGTTTGTTCAGATATATCTACGGATACAATAGAGAGGGTCAACAGCATGCTAAACCGGAAGAAACATAGATGTCTGACAATGAAGAAATAAGTCTAAGAAATCACTCGTGAAATGTGATTCATCAGATATAACATTCTACCACCAAAGAGAACAGAAATAATACTAATCACTTTGTAGGAGATTCTCATGCAGGTGTTTTTATTTTATTATGGGAGCACATGCGAAATTTGCGGCTAATTACACAGACTTTACACACATAAAATGGATTTCAAAGGCATCTTCTCTACTTAAATAGAAGTTAGCTGGTAAGTAGGCAAACAACGTAAGCTTACTAATGAATCGAGTATGTCCAATAGAATACTTAAACAAAGTATTGCATTAACATAGACAGGAAAAGGCATAACAAGAGTTTATTGACCCTATGAGCTAAATCATCAGGTTTCAAAAAAATTTACCTATCCGAGCCACAGTTGCAAGCAATTTTCTTCTCCTCTAATGGGAATTTGTAATTATATGTAAGCTCTTCTCCTGAGGAGATATATCTTTTTGAATAGATAAATATCTTCTTCTGTCCGTCAACTGTGATAATCTTTGTGTAACAATTTGGCTAAGAAAAATGAAACTGTGTTATCTAAGTTGGACATTAACTTAATGCAGTGCCCCTTCCGGCTAATCAAGATAACACATACCTCACACGAGTGGTTAATAAATCTAGCTACTCCACCTCGTCTAGTGGCATCAACCTGAAACGTAATTGAAAAAATTACTGGTCAGACTTTACTAGGATGGCGAGAGTTTCGCTTGGGGGAATTCCCTATTGCAGTCATTCGTTATAAACTTCAAGATATCTGACGCTTTCTGAATCCCAATATAATAGCACTCCAAACAATATACTTTTTTCCTATTTTGTACTTCTTTTTTATCAGTTTTTGAAATAAAAATCAAAATCAAAGAACAAAAAGACACATTTATACATTGAAAAAAGGGAAAATGTATTGATGCAACTCTTCTGATCCACACCATGGCATCAAGAACAAAGTACGTATTATTCAAATGTGCACTCACCACATAGTCATCATCTAATCTAAAGAGATAACTACTTCCTATTCCCATTTTCTCGTAATCCCGTTCACGTAGATCTGATACCTGCATAAGAAAACTATGCAAACATTAGGAGAGAAAAATATGGGTAAATAAAATCACTCAAAACATGATGCAGAAAAGGATATACCCGCCGACGAATGACTTCACCTACATACTCGATTACGAAGTCCTCTGCCTCAATTGGTTCAAGAGCAATAAGGCCCCAGTCATGTATTTTACTCCTTTGAAAGCAAAGGCGTTTTTTCCTAGCCTGCAGAAGAGATTAGCAGATGTTAATAACATATTGCAAATAATTATAATAATAAGTCAGCTTTTTAACCTTCAGTTGTGTAACTTTCAGAAGTTCAGCCCCTTCTGCAGCAGCTAGAAGGTTCCGCAACTTTACCCTATTTGTCCTAGCAGAAAGACCTTTTGTGGTTGAACTTTGAGACGATTTGATGCCCAAACCAACACGGCGAGAGGTGGAACAGACTCCCCTTGCACGAACTCTGTCAGATAGACTTGCTTTCCGGGACCATTGACGCCATTCCCATCCATTTATGGAAGATCGTGCACAGCCATCAGCTTTAGGACATAGAAAACGGACCTTATGTTTACATGATGTTGTCCTCCTTGTCAATTGTCTGTCTTTTTTTATGGTTGCTGATAACCCAGACAGTTTAAGGGCTTCGGAAGGAAGAGAGGAAGTTTTCTCCATTTCCCTTTTTCTTTTTGAAGATGATCCATTTACACCTGAGAAGTAAAATGTTTTAATATGTGAAAGGTTTATAGTAGCAACCAATTCAAGTTACAGCATCCAACTAAACTTCATAAACTCTATATATGCTCCAATTGAAATTAATTGGTATATCGTTATCAGTTACCTACTATGTAAAGACCGGCACAGTGCACAAAACTTCCTCTAAAACCACTTTTATATACTGCACATTTTATACAAAATGAAGTGTTATTAGGTGCTAAAAGTTCCCTTGTGCTTGAGCTGCTAGAAATTCACATTTAAACAAAATAAAATATTAAACAACAATGTAATAATGCCCAACAACCCCAGTAGTAGCTATGCAAATCAATAAAAAGTGCATCAACAGGAAGTTGATTCTAGTCTGAAATGCAAAAAAAAAACATTATCTAAAAATCAAAAGTTATAAGAGACCAAATGGTACTGTTTTACCAATATATGGGAATTTAAGAAGATGCACAGATCCGAAAAAGAGATAAAAAGATGACAAGGTGAAACGGAACGGAATGAGCACAAAGAGAAAGACTAGAGTAGGGGAGATGTAGCAGACAGGGGGAGAGAGAGAGAGAGAGAGAGATTCCCATGATTGGAACATGCAAAGGAGGTGGGCAAAGTGCAAAATCTTCGCTTTATAAAAAACTAATACATTTATCTTCTATAAATGTAGTGCTCCCAGTGCCAAACTTTTGCGCTTGCCTGGCAGCATCTGACTATAATGCCTTGTATGAGCCAAAGTCGAAATAGAATACACCATACCTCATCATGAAAGAATGCAGGATAGAATGAAACAACAAAATTTTGATGAAGAGCGAACACAGAAATTGCAGGAGGTTTTTGTGCATGTAAAATAATGTGCACAGTAATTTTGATTATCTCAAAAAATAACTTTATTTTTGATAGTATCAAACACATTTAGGGCTCAACTTAAAAGTCCGCATTTCATGAAGTACTTCGCAAAAATGGGAAGATGTGTAAACAAAGTAGAAGACACGACAAGTGAATATGAAAGAGAGAAAAGAAGAGTCAGAAGACAATGCATTTACTAAAAAAGTTCATTCTAGTAACTTTAGAAAATATAAAAGAGCCTTTAATTAACCAGTGACCATGTAGGCAACCTCTAGACCTAGGTTTACTCACAACCCAATCTAGTCACTCAAATGTCTTTTATTCCTTTCCAAATATACTAGAAAACAAATATGGAATGTATCGTGCATATCAGTTAGATGAACCATGTAAAGTAACATAAGCGGGAGAGGGAGTGAAGAAAACAATACAAAATTCCGCAAACAAAGGGGGACAGAATTTAATTTGTACTGTATCCGAGATACATTCTATCAACCCCTACCCTTCAACTCTTCTAGACTAGACTTTGATTGGAGTTTTTAACCAACTAACATCGGATATATTATGATGAATTAATGTACTCCTCCGGATATTACATTATTTTGATTGACCTTTCGGCATGCATCTTGTGTATCAGTCCATCTTGCTGCTTCCACAGAGGGAGGATCAGTTTTCTATTTCCGAGGTAAATGAGAGAATGAAAAGCAATCGAACAGGACTCTTTCAGACTCAACATCTATAGCAGACAAGAGTTTAATTAAAGTTGAAATAAAAAAATATCTCGCATATTAGGCACCCAGTACTTCAAGCACTTAAGAGCCCAGTAGGCTGAAACTGTAAAAAGTCTTCTCTCTATTAGGAGCCCAGTCTGATCAGTTCATTTTTTATTTGACATCCACTCAAGGTTTCAGACATCTAGGTAACCCTATATCATGGGCGGGCAACCCCTGCTTTTTCAAAGAAAAAAGGGTTTTTGTCATATAAAAACTAGTCTCTGGACCTTTGATTCTAGTTGTTACTGAATCATCAAGGCTTTTGACAGGGGTTTGCTCTTCTTTTGACATCCACAAACATGCATTGACTCAAATACTGATTTGGGTGTCATTTCACCAAACACCAGAGAGGGGAAATTTGGGAATTTCGTCAATATCGTAGTAATCGGGGACTCACAAGTCGTACCATCTGCTGAAACACAGGTATGTCTTAGAAAGTAAATTGTGCAACTAAGAATCTTACTATATATTAAAACCTGTGGGGCTGGTACTGTTGAGAGCAACATCCACCTTCCTATGACAATTAATTTTCTGCCAAAAAATCCCGCTTTGTCCCTCCAACGCTTTTGCCCCGCCTCTGTCACCCTTATCTCTTTCCTCTCCTATTACTTGCCATTCAAGCCTGAAGGATACGGTTAGATCCTCAAGCGCATCACGGAAGCATGAGCGTCGTATCGAATACGACGAAGAGCGACTAGTTGCACTAGTTGCTCGATGCAGCGGAATTTAAAAAATTTGATTCGACGAAACCACATGATTCAAGAACACTTCTCGGATCGTTTCGTCTAAACCACAAACAAGTAATAGGATTACCTCTTGAAGCGTGGTTGCGATCGAGTCTCTAAACGAAGATACCTCCTGTCTCAAGTCCGATCCGACGGAGGAGACGCTTGCGAGCGCGGGGATGAACCGCGTGCTTCTCGCAATCCATGTTGATGATCCAAGCGGCGGATCTCCTGATCTCAACACACGAGATCCGACGTCTTCTTCACGAGCGAGGCGCACCGAAGGAGACGGAGATCCACAAGCAGAAGAACGGGCAGCATAACGACGATGCCGCGGCGATGGAGAACCTCCCTTAGGTCATCCATGGTGGACGGCCATGAGAGGGAGAGAGATGGCGGGTAGAGAGAAAGAGAGAGAGATGCTTCTCAAGCATTGTGTGTAAAATAGAGAGCATGGTATGCCTCTCTATTTATAGGGTTTTCGGATCCATGGATCTCAATCCATGGGACATATAAAATCAATGGATGAGATTGATTTATGTCAATCCAATGGTCAAGATTGTTGTTGGTAAAAACCAACAACTTGTGATTTAATTTTGATAAAATATATTTGATAAATCAAATAAATATTAATACCAAATTAAATCAATCAAATAAGGAGAGAGAATACAAATGAGAGATCTTTCCCCATAAAGAAGAGGGGACGGCCACCAATTCCCCAAGGGAATTGGGTGTCGCCCCTTCTATTCCTAATGGGGAGTGCAATCTCATGGATTCCATGAGATTGCACATCTCCTTGATTTTCTCTCTACTTATTTCCAACAACTATTTGTTGAGATTTTATTCTTCAAAAATAATTCACAATTATATTTGAGAATATTGCAATCTTGCCATGAAAAAATTGTGAATCATATTCACAACCCAAAACAACATATAATTTACATTGTCAATTAATTACACAATGTGTATCCAATACACATAATAATTAATCAACACATATAAATTATAATTAGCTCTCTCTAATACATTATAAATCACATTTATAATATATTATGAATAATTGGATATTACTATTCACATTATTCTTATCCATAATAATTAAATCACATTTAATTATATTGGATAACTTTATTCTCATGTACTTCAAATAATATGAATCATATTCACATTATTTACATCTTTGATAATCAAATCACATTTAATTATCTAAGATAACTCTCGTTATAATATGAATCAAATTCATATTATTCATGATAATTAAATCACATTTAATTATCCATTTTCTCAATGCTCGGATACATATATCAACAATAGAATTATCCATGAACTCTTTCAAGGATAATGCGCTTTCTCCGCGAATACTTGGAGATAAGGACAGGGCGATTGTATTGTTCCACGTATAGTGACATGGATATTGAGATCACATCTCAAATCCAGATCTCGGGCCTCCCATAGATGCTTGATTAAATCAAGATCGCAAATCTAATCTTCTCATTGAATTTGAATCACATTCAGATTAATGTCCAACATTTGGACTAAGATCAGATTACTTCTCTACTGAGAGGAGTCACTAAAATCCAGACCCGTTTCATCACTCCCTAGGAATGGAAGCGTCATGGTTATACAACCGTTTATGATCGCATCACCCTCAGGCATTCCCAATACATGTACATCCTGCATACTGGAAGACTCAGAATAAACCTGAAGTATTAGATCAACTTTATACTGTCTACTTCAGGGTTTTATGAGTAAGTTTCTCATTCGATCATTGGGAGTCGATATCGATCATATACTTTCCAAAAGCATATATCATACCTAGGTCTTGATCATATACTTTCCAAAAGTATATATCAAACCTACAAATTCAGTCAAGCTTCCAAAGCGAGACGACCATGCGCATGGAATTTGATTCTTCCCAATATCTCATGAGTAAGCTCATGTCTTCCGGTTCAGTAACTGAACCTGTATGATCCCTTTGAGAGATCGTACTACTCATATGCCCTTATATGTATACCAGCGCGTCGGTGTATAGACCTTGATTAGGTCATCAACCTATTGGTCTGCCAAATGTACATACTCAAACATATAGTAACACATCTGTCTCCGGTCAAAGGATGTGTGCCTGTATCGTGACAGCATACGATATAGGACTTTGGTTATCTCGATCTCGTTAAGTCAACTCTTTGACCTAACTAATCTGACACCTCCGAATCTCTATTCCTATGCAGAGGACATGCATCAAGAGGTCGGTCAGATATCAGCCTAACTGAGAAAGGATTGCCATCTCCTACTCAGGCTGGAGATCATCTCTTAACAATCATTTGATGGTGCTTGATGAGTCCTCAATCTAACTCATTAGATGTTCATCTAAGCACCAGCCTCTATGATTCAATATTTGAATCAATAGTTGTATGATCATCAAGATGGCCATGGTACATAACCCTAATTGTACTAAGGGACCTAATATGCAAATTATGTACTCTTTATTTCAGATTAAGGAGTGAATTGCAATAACATTTATTGCATAATGGCTCGCCGTGGGCTCGCATGTCCAACAAAGCCAACGTCAATACGCATATGCTTCTCTCTTTTCCCATCTCCTTCTCCCGCCTATCGATGATGCAATGGGTTCTCAAACAACCACTGCCATCCTCCCAGCTCCTCTCCATGAGGGTTTTGCCTGTGAGCATCTATATATGTCCTCAATCTCTCGGCAGTGGGGGATGAAAGGCAGCAGACGGGTGGATAATATACCTATTAGCTGCAGAGAGAAAGGACTGTGTAATGTTCATTCTCTATTCTTTCTTAATAGACCTTTCTCCCTACGCATCCCATTTCACATCTGTCTTAGACAACCCCAATTTTCCTTTGCAGGTCGACGCAAAAACAAAATTGCAAAAAAGCAACCTACATTACAACTACACAAACTATAACAAAGAAATATCGGCTGCCAGTTGTAAGTGCATCTTTATTTTACCTATTCGTATAAACAGTCATTATTTATCCAATCATGCCTGCACATTATAAGGACGTCTATAGGAATGCATATCCCATGATATATGATTAATCAAAACAGTATAATAACTGGATTTTTGTTTGTTAACCTCAAAAAGAATATCTACATTTTAGTTTAGCATTTTTCTTCTTTCAGATTGCATGCTTTAGAACATGAGATGATAGGTGCATATAATTTCCAAGCATATGCAATCTTCAAACGAGATGCTCTAATTTTAGATAAGAAGATCGTGATTTTAAGAGGGCAGTAGTTTGGGTTTTATGAAACATAACTTTGAAATGGCCAAATATCATATTTTAATTTTCGTATTAATGTTAATCGACCATGTGCAATAAAATCTTTTGAATCAAGTATTTTCTTCAAATTAATTGGGGGCGTTAGTTTTTAATGATCATTTAGCATGCTATTACGAATTTGATATGAAATATGCTTTATAGTGTTATTGTCAATCGTGCCATTAATGAACACTCTATTAATACTAATTTAAAAATTAGGTCTGAAACAAATTGAATTCTTCTTTTAGTCTACATGGTTGTTACCATTTTTATTAAATGAATTGGACCGTGTTTGTATGTAAACTAATTAATAGAGAGAGTGTATTTTTAGTTATGAATAACAATTAATATTAGACGTATAACTATTTACATATCTTTAAAAAAATCTGACATTCTTTTTAAAGAAACTTTTAAGTAAAGGCATGGTCAAATAATAAATAACAGTTTTGTAAATCAATGGTAACTTGACTTAACTCATGTGAAGAGAGTTAACGGCCTTAAGGCACCGAGAATGGAACGGAATGGTACACATACAATTAATATGTTTTGTGTAATTAAATAAATCTTCAATTTAAAGATGATTTACGGTGCATTTTCTTGGTATGCATAGTCATGTCTTAATGATATAAATATAAACGCATGTGATTTACATGAATACTCATGTTGTTAGCCATAAGCTATAAGCTTAGCAAGTTGCTATGTTGCTCAGATGTGCTATTTGCATTTGCAACAATCACACTCTCACATATTAATGGATATTTGTTAATTATTTTTGAAACATACTTCCGTGCAACTCACCCGGCTACACACTAGTAAACTATAATTCACTATAAGTTTAATGATAAAATAAATTATTAATATAAAATATTATATTAAAAATACTAGGTAGTAAATACTTTGCTACGCATGATAACTACAATTTCTTGGGATGAATCCATTTATCATTTATGCAAATCACTAGATTGCATATGATTTTTTGTGATACTCATCTAGCTTATCATTCGCTCCCAGTATAAACAACATGAACTGAGATCTCTAACTTTTGATTATATCAAGACGAATCATCAAAGCAGTATAAACAACTTTCTCCAACAAATGCATAAAGAAATGGTAAATGGGGAGAAATTTCACCAATATCGAGAAAAATACGAGTTTTTTTTAATACTAGGAGGGGAGGTTCGAACCGTGGTCATTTATCATCAATATTTCATCCAGTTTCAGCAATTTCTCAAGGGAAATTCTAAAAATGAAAAGCAAAAAATTGGCGGATATATATGGGTGGGATGCACACAATGCAGTGTACCTACTACCCAAAAGATCAAGGTTCATATCCCTCCATGTTGAGGTTGTGGTAGGTAGCCGACATAAACAACAACAATAAAGACTTTTCTCACATTAAGTGGGGTCGGCTACATGCATTCTTTGCCTCCATTCAAATCCATCTTGGGTCAATCTCGGACTTACAACAACAAAAAAGTCTTTTCACATTGTTAGAGTTATTATATTTACATTTATGTTCGTAACCCTTCGGGTTCTGTAACCCTTAACCATCCGGGTTATGTATCCTTTAACCCTTCGGGTTTTGTAACCCTTCGAGGGTATTTATGTATGTTTCCGCTTGTACTCTCCAGGATTTTCTCTTTATATAAGAGACCCTAGCCCAATGGAATAGATATCTTATTCGTCTCTCTTCTCCACATGGTATCAGAGCAACGGTCCTAGACCGAGGTTCTGACCTAAAATCCCCACCGCCACCTTCCAGCCTCGCAATAGCATGTGTTGGCTCTCTTCCCCGAATTAAGGCCACGTGCAAGGCCCTCCAATTGCCTCCAATGCAGCAACTTGACCCCTAAGGAGCATCTCCATCACCTACCGGTGTTTCTGGAACCTCCCACGAAGGCTGCTAGTGCCGTCAGGGGGCTAACAACCCTCCCGCTAGCGTTGATCAGCGTTTCCAGGACCTCCTACGAAAGCGTCGACCCCGCAGCACCCTCCACGAGTACCGTAGATCTCTTTGGAGATCCAAAACTCATCCCGGACTGCTGCCGGGACTCCAGATCTGATGTCCGTTGAGGTTTTTCAGCCCTTCTTCAGGACAAACGTGAGTTATAGGGCATTTTCTAGACCTTATATGCATCCTTATTTGTTCATAGGATCTTCTTTCTATTTTGAGACTACCATGGCGCCTTCTTCTATCGAGACAAAGCCCTTGGCCACGAATATTATGGCACAAGGCACTACTATCAAACTCAAGGGTACAAAATATTACGTGATCTAGTCTCGATCGTCTATAGTGTTCATTGGTGGTCAAAGAAAACTTTAAATTTTGACTAAAGATCCTTTTAGATGAAAAGGACAAAGAGTACGACAACTGGCAAATGGACAACCACTTGGTTATCAACTAGATGACCAACGGTGTTGAGGCTCACATTGCCTCAAATCTCATTTACAAAATACGGCCAAGGAAATGTGGGAGGATCTCAAGCAAGCATACTCCCAGAAGAAGACGAAGTCACACCTTGCAGACATTTACAAGCGAATCAAATCGACATCTCAGAGTGATTCTACTCTCATCGAGTACTACATGCATCTCTCCAACCTGTATGAGGAGCTTGTAACATTCTAGCCCTCATGTTGCACCAAACAAATAAAAGAGCATTCTGACTGGCAGGTATACCGCTTCCTTGATGGTCTGCATTCTAGATACCATGCAGCAAAGGAGCAATTTCTTATATCAGACACGCTGCCAACGATAAAGGCCATCTTTGACCGACTTGAGGAGCTCGAGACATCTGTTGCCCGACCTCCCGTCTTACCTTCAACAAAGAACTTTGCACACATCGCCTCATCTGGCAAGGAGGCAGATACTGCTTACGAGGAGGACGCAGTCGTGATCCAAGTCGTGGTCATGGATGAGAATTTGGACAATGCCGTGACTTTGGTCGTGGACGTGGACGAGAATCTACTGCCCTATGCACTCATTGTGGTAGGTGGAACCACCCGACTGAACGACGTTGGCAGAAGTTTGGCGTACCTTCTTATCACACCAATAATGCCTATGAGGATGCCTATGATGTGGAAGAGACATCGCCTACAGCAACCTCCGGTGGCAAGATTGTTCATCTTAATGACGCAGAGTACTCCCTTCTGATGCAGATCCTTTAGACTCCAGGGCCTACTACCACTAGTAACACTACCATTGTTGCTCTGGCTACTCCTTCAGGTACAATAGCTAACTCTGTTGTCACTCCTGCTCCAGCTTAGATTATTGATTCTGGTGCCTCTATTCATCTCACTGGAGAAGGTAGCCTGCTTACCTCCTCCGTACCATCTACCTCTGTGAAGTCAGTTCGAGCCGCTAATAGGACTCAATCACCGATTACTATTGTCGAAACTATGGAATTCTCTTCCAAGCTCCAACTTTCTGGGGTTCACTGTGCTCCTAATTTTCCTCTTAGCAGTTGTCAATTCACAAACTTTGTGTTGAGCTTCATTGATGCGTGATATTTGATGAGTCTTGTTATTTTCAGGATAATCGGACGAGGCAGATTTTTTGGTGGGGGTCATGAGAAGAACGACCTATACTATCTTAACATACGCTCAGACTCTAATTTTGTTGGTGTTGCGTCCATCTCCGAAGACCTGCTCCTATGGCATCTGCGCCTTGTGCATCCCTCTACCAAGGCCATCCCCATGATGTTCCCTGAACACTCTGCTCTGAAGCCCTTTCAGTGTGAGGCGTGTGAGTTCGGGAAACACCATCAAGCTTCGTTTCATGTTCGTACCGAGTCTCGTAGTACTGTTGATTTTCATCTTGTTCATTGTGATGGTTGGGGACCTTGTCTGATCCGTACATTAAGTGATCATCGCTATTTTATAATTTTCGTTAATGATTATAATCGATCTTCTTGGGTATATCTAATAAAGGAGCGTTCAAAGATTGATCAAATTGTCAAAATTTCTTTCAGTATGTTAAAACTTCTTTCTAGCACTGTTAAGATCATTCGTATTGGCAATGCTCTTGAGTAAACTCAACAGGACTTGAACTCTTTCTTTGCGTCCTAGGGAACTGTTCACCAAGCATCATGTCCATATACATCACAACAGAATGGTGTAGCTGAGAGGAAACTCCGACACTTGCTAAATGTTGCTAGATCTCTTCTTAGTCAAATGAGTGTTCCTAAACAATATTGGAAAGATGCCATCCTTACTGCAGTTTATCTCATCAACCGTGTTCCTTCGTCTGTTCTTGAAGGGGCAACTCCATTTTCCTTACTTTACCCTAATGAGTCTTCTTTTCCCATGCCTTTGCGAATTTTTGGTTGTATTGCATCTATTCAGAACTTTCATGCAGTTGATAAATTATCCTCTCGTACTATCAAATGTGTCTTTCTTGGATACTCTCATACCCAGAAAGGTTATCGTTACTATTTATGATCTTATTGGGCGTCGATACTATGTTTCTGTTGATGTCACCTTCTTTGAGCAAACAAGTTATTTCACACAAACTGTGAATGGCATTCCTTTGGACCTCCCTCCTCCACCAATCATATATACTCACCAGCGTACCTATATACATTCTACACAAGTGTTTGTACCTTTGCCTATCCCTTTTATGCAAGATGATATGACCACTTCGAGTGCTCCCATCACTGTTGTCCCGAATGTACCTGAGGAGCTTCCTATAGCTCTATGCAAGAAAAAAAACCAATGTACGTATCACCCCATGTCACATTTTACTTCTACAGATAGTTTATCTAGCTGTAACAAAAGATTTGCAGATACTCTAGATGATATTTCTGTTCCAAGAGATAATTTCAGTGCAATGCAGGATCATGGTTGTTGACAGGCTATGGATAAGGAGATGGATTCACTTACCTCCCGAGGCATGTAGGACCTTGTGTCGTGCCCCCAGGAGTTCGCCATGTGGCTTGTCGATGGGTCTTCACGACCAAACAGTTGTCTGATGGTTCTATTGACAAGTTGAAAGCCAGACTTGTTGCCAAATGTTTCACACAAACCTTTGGAGTAGATTATTTTGAGACCTCACCCATTGCTATAATGAGGTCGATACATACAATTCTCTCTGTTGCTGCCAACAAGGCTTGGCCCATTTATCAACTTGATGTGAAGAACAGATTTCTTTATTGCGATTTGAGGAGATGTACATGATGCAACCGCAGGGCTATGTAGTCGAGGGGGAGCATATATGTCGACTACGCAAGGTCATTTACGGCCTGAAGCAAAGTCTCAGGGCATGGTTTGACAAGCTCACTACGGAGATCAATACACTTGATTTTCAAAGGACAACATCTGACTACTCTATCTTTATTAGACGGCGATCTACTGGCATGGTCATTCTTGGTGTCTATGTTGATGATATGGCTATCACAGGAGATGATGTAGACGGTATTCAGGAGCCAAGACCTTTCTCCAGAGGGTCTTTGTCACAAAAGACCTCGGCCAAATTCGTTAGTTTCTTGGCATACACACTACAGAGGGGCTCCATCTTTCACAGAGGAAGTATTGCCTCGATATTCTGACTGATGAAGAACTACTTGGAAGCAAGCCATCTGGCATCCTTGCAGAAGTGAGAAAATATTCAGCATTTACTGATCCAGCTTTTGAGTATGCAACACTATACAGAAGCTTAGTGGGAAAATTACTCTATCTCACTGTTACTAGGCCAGATAAATCAGATGATGTAAGCAGAGCCAGTTAGTATAGGGAGACGCCTCTTTACAGTCACTGGCAGGATATTCTTTTGATCCTTCGATACTTGAAGGAATCTCCCGAACGTGCTCTTCTATGGGGGGAATGAGCACACTAATATCTCTGCATATACAGATTCTAACTATGCTAGCTCTCCTAAGTATCGTCGATCCACTACAGGATACGCCATGCAAGGTTCAGAAAGTCGATATGCGGTATTCGTTCGGTTAGGCGGTCTGAAGCAAGTAAGTAGGTAGACGAAAGTATATGCAGATTCTGCAGTTTCTATTATTTTAATAAAAAGAGATTAAAAATAATAATAATAAATTCAAATATTAGATATTTATATTTCAAAAAATATATAACATGGAAGAAATATGAAGTGAAATTTTTAATCTATAAAAATACCATAGCAGAAATAATATTTATACGCATCATGCATAAGTTTTGAATACATAATAACCTAAATACATGAAAAATAATTAATAAACTAAAATTGCATATCAAAAAATCCCTTAAACTAATTCTTTAAACTATCCAAAGCTACTTATGATTTTCCATTTTCTACTTAAAGCTGCTTAATGGATCTTGATGGAAAACTTAGCACAAGTTGCACATATATGCTATGACAATAAATAAGCACAAGCTGCACAATCTATACATGAAAAACTTGGGCAGGTGGACATAAATAAGCACAAGTTGGACTATCCATGTGGGAAACAAACATCTAACAAATCATATAACAAACTGGAAGTATAAATCATTGCATATAAAGCTTAGACACATATAGGAAACAAGCATATAACAAATCATTGCATATAAATCTTAGGCACATATGGGAAATAAACATATAACAGTTCAACTGCACATAAATAAGAACAAGCTGGAAGTAACTAATCACAAGATGAAGCAGTCACATATGGAAAACTTAGGCTCATAGCCTCATACGAGAAACAAACATATAACAGTAGATGAACACAGTATATCATTGCAAAAATGGGCCACAATCTAGGCACATGCTGCAAATATGGCTCAACGTCAACAGTTGAGTCATACTTAAGAACAAAATATAAATGATATGGTTCAAAACTAAGCATAAGCTGCAAATATAAGGACCAACGATCATACCTGGTGGAGGAGCAGCTGCAGCAGTACCGCAAGAAGGTAGAGGAGAAGACACGGCAGAGGGTTAGGGGTTGAGGCAGCAGCACGAAACGACCAAGGAAGGAAGAGGAGAGGACTTGGCGGAGGCTAAGGCTCGGAGCAGCAGCACACAACACCCAAGGAAGGCGGAGGAGAGGACCTAGCGAAGGGCTAGGGATTGAAGGAGCATATGGGACCTCTATGCAAGTCCCTTGATCAGATATGTAGTCGTATATGCCGCATATTCAGACAGCATATGCATTTTGACCGCATATTGCCACATATGGCATATGTGCTTCGGTCAAGTGACCGAATACGCATATGCGGCCGCAGCATTTCTAAACATTGACGCCATGTTTGTTAGGATACCCTTGTTATTTTGGGAAGCAAGAAGCATACAGCAGAATTCAGATCCAGTGCGGAAGCAGAATACAGGGCAATGGTTCAGGCCACATGTGAGATCACATGGCTTATTTCTTTCCTAACAGAACTTAACATGTCAGTCATAATTCATGTACCCTTATACTGCGACAACAAGTATGCCACGTATATCACCACCAATACAGTTTTCCATGAGCGGGCAAAACACATTGAAGTTGATTGCCATTTCATTCGTGATGCAGTACAAGGAGGACGAATCAGCACTCCACACATCTCCACTGAGCTTCAACTTGCAGACATCCTCACAAAGGTTCTTCCAAGGAAGTGTCTCATGTACTTAATATCCAAGTTGGGCATGACCGACAGATATGCTCCAACTTGAGTGGGTGTGTTAGAGTTATCATATTTACATTTATGTTTGTAACTCTTCAGGTTCCGTAACCCTTAACCCTTCAGGTTCCGTAACCCTTCGAGGATATTTATGTATTTTTTCTCTTGTACTCTCTAGGGTTTTCTCTTTATATAAGAGACCCTACCCCTATGGAATAGATATCTTATTAGTCTCTCTTTTCCATACACATAATTAAGTAGGATCAGTTCTTTGCCTCAATTCATATCTATCTTGGGTCATTCTCGAGATTATATCCAAAAAACTATGATCCCTACGTATAGTCTCATTCCAATACTTCTTGGGTCGTCATCTCCATCTCTTAGCCGGCTCAACATCCCAAAACTCGCATCTCTAACCGGTGCATCAGCTAACCTCTTTTGCAAATGGCTAAACCACCTTAAACAGTTTCTCGCTTCTTATCCTCAATTGGAGCTATACCAACTTTCCTTCTAATTGCATCATCCCGAATCCGATCTTTACGTGAGTGTCCACACATCCACCTTAGCATTTTCGGTTCTTCTATTGCCATTCGTTGCATGTGTCTATGGATTACAGGCCAATATTCATATCCATATAGCATAGCAGGTCTCACGGCTGCTTTGTAGAACTTACCTTTTATTTTTAAAGAAATTTTCTTATTATAGAGAACAACAGAGGCTCCTCTCCACTTTAGCCAGCCTGCATTTATTCTAACATCTCCATCATTTACCCATCATATTGTAAAATAGATCCCAGGTATCTAAAAAAATCTCTCTTCCGAATGTTATGGTTACCAATCTTCACCTCGATTCCTCCATCATTACTTCTATGAAAAGTGCACTCCATATATTCATTTTTGCCATACTTATACGAAATCCTTTAGTCTCCAATACATGTCTCTAAACCTCAAGCTTCTCATTTACTCCATTTCTAGTCTCATCAATCAACACATATCATCAGCAAATAACATACACCAAGGTATCTCATCTTGAATGTGACTTATCAACTCATCCATAATCAAAGTAAAAAGAAATGGACTCAAAGTTGAACATTAGTTTACCAATGTTGAAGTCAAAATAGTCAATCTTCCCAGACCAGATCCTTACACAAGATAAAGCCATATCATGCATATCGTTTATAAGGTTATTGTATAGGACAAGTACTTGTCTCTTCTCCAAAACTCTCCACAATATCTCTCGTTGGGACAAAATCATAAGCCTTCTCCAAATCAATAAAAATCATATGGATGTTCTTCCTTTTAGCTCTATAAATCTCCATTGTTCTCCTTAACAAATGGATGGCTCCAATAATTGAGTGACCCGGCATGAATCCGAATCGGTTTTCTTTTACTTTGGAAACTTGCCTCAAGCTTCTTTCGATCACATTCCCAAATTTTCATAGTGTGACTCATCATCATAGTACCTCTGTAATTTGAACAATTGTAAAATGTCCCTTTGTTCATATAAAGAGGCACCACCACTGTTGTAAAAGCCGACCGACTAATCAGTCCGACTAGTCGAGTCGGGGGGTTAGCCGACTCGACTAGGCCTAGTCGACCATTAGTCGGTCAACCTGACTAATCAGGCCGACTACTCGGTCGACTTTTATATTGAGATTTTTTAAATTTTTTCCTTTTTAAAAGCAAATTTATTTAATATGTTTAACATTATATTTAAAGTTAATTACTTCTTTTGTTTCATTATAATAGTATAGAAAACATAAAAAATCTATGCAAATATATAATAATATATGTATAAAAATGATTTATATATTTAAAATAATTAAAAAATTCAAAATCGACTAATGGCCGACTAAATCCGATTAGTCGCTCGATTGTCGATTAATCCTTAGTCAGTGACCTCGCCGATCGAGTACCGATTATCGATTTTTGCAACCTTGGGCACCACAATACTTCTCCAATCTTCAGGCATTTTCTTGCTTCGTCAAATAACTATGAATAAATTTGTAAGCCAAGTCAAACCATGCTCAAACTCTCCATACTCCTATGGGAATGTCATCCGATCCTACGCCTTTTCCAAGTCTCATAACCTTCAAAGCCTCTTCTACTTCGCTTCTTTGTATTTGTCTATAGCTTGCACGATTTACGCAACTTTCACTACTAGCTAGATCACCCAAAGTTATCTCTCTAATTCCTTCCCCAATGGAAAGTTTATGGAAATATTACTTCCATTTAGTCTATATATCCTTCTGAGTAACAAGCACGTGACCTTCCTCATCCTTAATGCATCTCACTTGAGAAAGTTCTTTGATCTTTCTTTCTCTCGCTTTGACCAACCTGAATATATCCTTTTGGCCCCTCCTCAGAGTCGAGATTTTCGTACAAAACTTCATATGCTTTTGACTTAGTTTCGCTTACAACCTTCTTTGATTCCTTCTTCGATATTTTCTACTCTGTGATGGTTTCCTCTATTCAATCCTTAGACATAGCTTTAAAGCATGCTCTTTTAATTTTGAACTTCTCTTGCACCCCTCTACTTCACCACCAAGCCTCTCTTTTTCCTGTAGCTCCTTCCTTCGACTTGCCTAGCAACTCTTCGGCTACCCTTCGGATACAAGATGCTACCGCCTCCCACATCTTGTTTGCATTTCCGCTACAATCCCAAGATAAGTCTTCTAAAACCTTCTCACTCAAGCTCGATTGCTTCAGTTGAAGATTTCACCATCTAGTTCTAGTAATCTTGGAATCCTCCTTTTCTTTACCAGTCCTTTTATTTTTCATCCATGACTAACAAGCGATGTTGGATTGTCAAACTCTCTCATGGGATTACATTGCAGTCTTTGCAACACAGCCGATCTCCTTTCCTCAACAAAAAGTAATCTATTTGTGTTCTAGTCGGACCACTCTTATAAGTAATTAAATGCTCCTCCTCTTCTTGAAGAGAATGTTTGCTATGAAAAGATCATAAGCCGTTACAAAATCCAGGATGACTTTTTCCTCTTCATTTCTATCCCGAAGCCATAACCTCCATGAACAATAGCAAACCCTGAAGCATCCTTTCACACATGTCTGTTAATATCTCCACCTAAGCAAATCATCTCTTTTTGTGGGATTCCTTACAAAATCGTATCCAGATCCTCTCAAAAAGCTTGTTTAATCCTTTCATCTAAACCAATTTGCAATGCATAAAGTGAGATGATATTCAGAAACTCTTCTGCAAGCACCAAATTTAGCAAAATAATCCGATCCCTGAATCTTTGCACCTCAACCATACAATCCTTCAAATCCTTATGAACAACCACTCCAACACCATTTATACCCTTATCTTAACCTGAATACCAAAATTTAAATCATGTCTTCGCAATCTCCCTTGCTTTCTCTCCAACCCATTCTGTCTCTTGGAGATGATATTCAAAATTTCTTCCTTCTTTCCATCGTATCTAAATCAGAATGGTTTCCCCTATCTTTACTCATTTTGTCTTTTCGATCTCCCTTGCTTTCCCTTGCTTTCTCTCCCTTGCTTACATGAATATCGAAGTTTAAAACATGTATCTGAATCTTCCTTCTTTCCATCATAAATACAATCTCCATCGATTTGCCAGTTAAAGTGTGAATATTCAGCCTACCAATCCGCAACTTCCCTTGCAAACCACTTTTGGACTAACTTCTTTACTTGCATTCGCCAATCATGTGAGAACCCTTGCAAATTTTGAACTGCATCCGAGCGATGATGCAGTGGAACTAACTTACTCGCATGTGTTCCTTATGTGAGAATCCTTGTAAATTTTGACCTACATTCGGGCAGCGATGTAGAGGCTCTTGCCAATTTTTCATTGCATTCGGACGACGAAATACGTCGCAAGTAGGGAACACCCCAACAAAATCTAAATGGTAGCTTAAATCCACATTGAAAAGATCTGACTGTCTAGAGGCAACTTCCTAAATAGTATTTTAAAAAAATACTATTTAGGAAGCTATCTCTGACTGTTTTATGCTAGATGTCAGCTACCTAACGCAACCCCCTCAATTTACCTAAGCTTGGGATAGGGCATGGTTGAGTTGGTCAATCTCAGACTTAGATCCAAAAAAATTAATATCCCTTCGTATAGTCTCATTCGAACACTCGTGGGCCTTCCTCGCCCTCTCTTAGCCAATTCAACATCCCAAAACTCGCATCTCCTAACTGGTGCATCAGTCGGTCTCCTTTGCAAATGGCCAACCCAGTTTAAGCGGTTTTCTCGCATCTTATCCTCGATCAGAGCTACATCAGTTTTCCTTCTAATTGCATCATTCTTAATCTGATTTTTACATGTGTGTCCACACATGCACCTTAGATATTTCATTTCTGCTATTGCCACTCTCTGCACATTTCTATGGTTCACACTTCACAGACCAACATTCAGAACCATCGAGCATTGCTAGTCTCACGACGATTTTGTAAAAGTTTCCTTTGATTTCAAAGGAATTTTCTTATCACAAAGAAAAGTAGAGACTCATCCCCACTTTAGCCAACCTGCATTTCTTCTATTAGTAACATCTCCATCAGTGTCCCCAATGTGTTGCAAAATAGATCCCAAGTATCTAAAAGAATCACTCTTCTAAATATTACCGTCACCAATATTCACCTCGATTCCTTCACCATTGCTTCCATCAAAAGTACACTCCATATATACAGTCTTAACCCTACTTATACGAAATCTTTTAGTCTCCAATGCATGTCTACAGACCTTAAGCTACGCATTTACTTCATCTCTAGTCTCATCAATCAACAAAATATCATGAGCGAATAACATGCACCAAGGTATCTCATCCTGAATGTGACTTGTCAACTCAACCATAATCAAAGTAAAAATGAATGGACTTAAAGATGAACTTTGATGTAGATCATTGTTGATGTCAAAATAATCAGTCTTCCCAGATTGGATCCTTATACAAGATGAAGCCATATCATGCATATCCTTTATGAGGTTAATGTATAGGACAGGTACTTGTCTCTTCTCCAAAACTCTCCACAATATCTCTCGTGTGACAGAATCATAAGCCTTCTCTCCAAATCAATAAAAATCATATGGAGGTTCTTCCTTTTAGCTCTATAAATCTCCATCATTCTCCTCAGCAAGTGGAAGACTTTAATAGTTGAACGACCTGGCATGAATCCGAATTGATTTTCTTTTACTTTAGAAACTTTTCTCAACCAACTTTCGATCACACATTCCCAAATTTTCATAGTGTGACTCGTCAGCTTGATACCTCTGCAATTCGCAAATATTTATATGTCTCCTTTGTTCTCCTTACTCTATTTATTTTTATTCATGCATTTGAAAAGACTCTGAAGCGCATTATATTACATGTATCCCTATAATGTATTTAGATATTTGGATATACACACATTAATAAATATGTCTATGATACACACGGATTTTTAGAAATATGGATATCCGTATTTGTATCCATCAGAAAAATGTATAACTGTATATGTATATGTATCTCAAAAAATTGAAAACGATGTCTATATTCGCAAAAAGTAAAAACTCATATCCATAGTCGTATCCATATTCGTCAAAATCAAAAATACAGACACATATCCTCTTAAAAAAAATAAGATGGAGGTCGGATAGGATATATCGGTATCTGGTTGCATCTGTAGTAGCCATCCCTCCTAATCCACTTCAACCCTTGACCTAACTGTATCCGCGCCTTCCTCCTTTGTTCGAGTCCTTCTCTATCCCAAGTCAGATTCATCCATGGCCTCAAATTTCAGCAAAATTCGGTCGAATTTCTGTCGAATATTGATATCCAGTCGAAACCGAAATGACCGAAATATAGGGGTCCTAGTACAAAAAAATACTGAACTGACCAAAATTTCGGTCGAAATTCCACCGAAATTCCATCAAAATTCGGTTTTGGTCGATACTGAAATGGTAACCGAAATCGACATTAAGGCCTTGGATTCATCCTCTCCTCCTCGCAATGGTTGTATCCAATGTTCACGAAAGCGGTCCGTGGGGCCACATATGTATACTCAGTCTCCTTAGCGCACCTTATACATAAAGCCGCCCCCCATGCGCTATTTATGCATATGCGAGTTATCGATCATATATTCAGCCCGTGCGGCCTCTTTGAGGTTTTCTCGGTAATCGGTTATGGATCTCCAAAACACGAATATGATAGAACCAAGAAAGCTATCTCAAATAGCCCCCCCTCCGTCGGATATTCGATCTCTCCCATGTCAAAACCCAAAACCCTTAACTCCAACCATCGTCGCAAGACGTCGCCCAAAGCTCCTCCGCCTCCAACCAGCACTGCAAAGCCACTCCATCGTGCCACCCTTTTGCTGCAAAGCCCATCCGCCACCAAGGTACCCCATCACTGTGAACTCCTTCATCTGTGGTGACTTTAAATCCAAATGTTTTATTTTTCATGTTTTTTTATCTTGTTATTGATTTCCTAATTAGATTTTTCCGTGTTGCTGATTTATTGGTACTTTTTTTCTTATTATCCCTTTGTTGGTAGATTATTTTGCAAGATCATTGGAATAAAGAAATCACATATCATGTATTCTATTTCCAACCTAATAAATGTGCCAATTTATAAGGCTATGAACCTCCTTGCTCCTCCCATAAACATGCTCCCCCATAAACTAAGTGCCTTGCTTGAGATATTTCATCATGGCCAATTCAAGAAATTAGAGGAGATACCCAACTTCTGTTTTCCATCTTGTTTTCATTATGTACATCTAATATAATATAATATACATCTTCATGGTGAGGCACTTAGGGCTAAAAGGAGATATCCCACCAAGCCATAAAAAATTGGAGGATAAAAGGGATTTAAAAACATTGTAAAATTTTAAGAGGTGTAGAAATTCAGGAATGCAGTAAAAGTTTAATAACTAAAGTTCATATCTTATTAAAATTAAACAATTACTAATCTAATATGAATTGCTCATTAATTTTAGTTGATAAACTTTTAGTTTTATTTGATTTTGAAATTTAGTTGTAGTTATCAGTTCAGTTGTAGTCACTTTTGTAGATATTTATTTATTTTTAAATAAAAAACTGAAAATCATGTAGAACTGCATATACCCATGCATTCCGCTTAATCGCTACTCAGTGACATGTCCGAACGCATACGCATACCGCTTCCCTAAACTTTGGTTGAATCTCTACCTTCACTTCGCATGAATGTCATCATCGGCAACTGTTGTTGTTGTATGAAGTAGAGCTCGGAGAGGTTGGGGGTTTGGCGATGCCCATGGGCAAGGGCAAAGGTGCAACTACGAGGGGGTATGGGGTCTAAGAATAGAGGGGCATAAGTGTAACATATTTTTTTGTTAACTAGAGTTGGGTTTGAATAAACAATGGTACAATTTATTAAATAGATGTCTAACTGATGGAAGGGTACAAGTGCTAACAGAGCGAAAAAGGTAGGGGTACACCTGATATTCCAAATGGTTGAAGGGCATAACTGATATTACAGAAGTTAAGAGGGGCACAAGTCATAAAAACCTATTTTTTGATTGTGTTTTACAGCATCAGTTAATCCCGAGTGTTGTTTCAAGCAAGCTCGCACAAATCGGTAGTCGATATTCAGCCAGTTGAGTCAATGACATAGGGATTAATCGATACCAGACTTTAGTCAACTTTATTTTTTAATATATATCATTTTTATACAAATTTCTTATACATTTAGGTAGATTGGGACATTTTCAATACCATCACAATGAAATAAAAGAAACAATTGAAATACAATCAAATATTACTTAGAATTAGTTCACTTCAAAAAAACATAACTGATTGTTAGAAAAAAGTCAGGTGGCCGATCATCACACTGACATGACTAATCAAACTGATTAATCGACCTAGTGAGCTGGTTTTTGCAAGCTTGGTTTCAAGATGTAATGAAGAGATAAAGATAATAAGATACCAAGATGCAGAGGAGGTTTCCAAGGAAACACATCCGTGTTTACGTTAAAGCTATTTTTGGATTATGTGCATAGGCACGCAGTTGCAATACCTATCTATCATGTCTTGTTTGCATGGTTTCAAAAAAAAAGGCATCTCAATTTGATGTGCAACCTGTAGCACCGAAGCGTTGAGGTGTTCATGCAGAGAAGAGGCATGTGCCTCAACTTTACCATTTAAGTGGGTCATGTGCTGCACATGACCATTTTTGTTCCAAATCCTACACCCGAGAACACATTCCACGACCCTTTTTTCTTCCTCTACGATCCCAAAAACCCAATGTCGCTACCTAGGCTTGTTATTCTTTCATCGTCATTGTGCCCACCTAGGCATTGTTGAGTGATGCCCTGTAAAGGTGCTCAGAATCAAGTGCTCATATCCTACCAAAGCCAGGTGCTTATCTGTCACTTCCTGAGCTATCTTTATCTATCCAGATGATAAACATCAGCATGTTCTTTGTTGTTCATCTTGCTACCAAGAGTCAAGACAAATTAGTCAAACATTTTTGGCCAAGAAAAACTAACTTTTGTTATAAACTTTAAAAAAAATAAGCGATAAACACCCCTGAAAAGCATTCACCAATCAGTTATACTACTTACAAAAAATAAAAAGCTCCGATTACAAAAATAATGATGCAGTGTGTGCTACAATAGTCTCTACATAGAAATGCTGCTCACAGAAAAACAAACACGTTCCTGACTAACCACATAGGTCATGAAAATGTTATAGGCTTAGCTCTCTTTCTTTCTAGACTAAATGATTGTCGAACTCGAACTACTCAAAAAAGTCTCCATACTCATAGCATCCACCCAAACCAAGTCTACCCTTCTAAGGATCTACCACGGAGAGTGGAAGAAGTGTTTGATTTTCTTTAGGTCGTTTTGGCACAATGGACAAACAACAATAGTGGTATTAGAAAGACATGCTTGGAACGTCTTCACCATTATTCTCACTCTACGTACCATTGACCCTCAACAGCCTTTTATCTTTGAATTAATTTGCAATCTTCAGCAGCTAAGCTAGCATCCCCCTGAGAAGTCCACACAATAAAACCATGGTAATAATTCTTGCATCCACAACTCATAATCATGCTACATATAGTGATCCCTTAGGGTCGAAGGTTTACAATCCGTCCTAACGCCTCCATCAACTTCAGGTACCAAACCCCCAAAAAAACCCAAATCTCCAATCTCAAAACCCAGAGGAGAAAACTGTGGACCAAGTTCCGCTACCCCACCTTGAAGAACACCAACAATAAGCCACCATTGATTCCCAATCTCTATCATAGCAAACAACCCACTTAAATAGTCTAGCGGTTGAAGGAGTGGGCTCCCACTCCAATGGTTAGGGATCCAACCCACCCTCCCCCCTAACTAGCAAAAAAAGAGACCCTCATTTGTTCGCTTATACTTCCAAAATTTAAAGAATATACGGATCCTAGCAACAACCTATGAGTAATTCCCCTTGATAATGTTAACAATCCCGAGCTCAAAGGGGCCATATAAACTCCTAGTGCAATTATAGATACCTCAAGATGTCCACACAGTAGACTATCACTTGAGCCCTAGATCATGACCATCTACTTCATAAGAAATGATATGATCATCTCCTTAAGCCTCGACATCTCCAACCCTGTCCTCAGGGGATCTCGTGATTGAGCCTTAGTGCACGAGAACCACCCCTATGCTTTCCTTGTCGAAGCTAGCCCAGAAAAACCTCCCCATCAAAAATTCTTGCTAGTAGTCTATGAGTCAATATATAGCGAACATGTATTGCAGAATGAGAGCATTAATCAGTCATCATAAGACAACCATCATAAGTCCAACCAGACAGATTCCATTCCACCTCCAAAAAGGAACCTTAATCAAACAGCTTTAGTTTGCCCCCAATTAAAGGCATGCACACTCCTAAGCAGGCTCATACAATCGAAATGAGAAAGGCAAATTTATCCGTAAACATGAGCATCTATCAAAGATTTCCACTAGGCACAACGGCTATTGGTCTTCAACAACTTGATCCTCACCCATGAACAGCTTGCATTGTAGAGATCGCAAGTGCATCCACCACGATGATAAAAGAAGTGGCGCCAAGGGACAACCCCGTTTAACACCCCTCCACGAATGAAGAAAAATCCTTTCAAATGACCATTAACCACTTCCAAGTAAGAGGCAATAGTCAGATGCCTCTTCATCCACGCAACCCAGACATCCGGAAAACTCTTGTTTTTATGGAAAAAGGGAGGGCATTCGGAATGTTGCCCCACCCCTGAAATTATATAAAAATTTTGAAAAAAGTAAATTAGATTTTTTTGAAGTCCAAAAAGGGGGAAGCACGCTAAGGTGCCCACTCCACATATATTGCTAAAAGGAGAAAGGTTATAGAAAGACTTACATAAGCCAAGAATCGAGAAGAGACCTAGAATGGAAAATTACATTTTCGCAATAGAAACGTTGTAAAGAAAAGAGTACACCATTTTAGGCTAACCAAATAGCCCATATCGTAGCTATCGAGCGAAGGAAGTCTTCTCTAGCTTGATGTTTTGCTTGAAACATAGATTCCCAGAACATGTCCAGATTTTGAAGAGTTAGCTAGCTCATACCAATATCCTCCCAGAATGGAGAAGTCTTTGTACAATGGAAGAAAAGATCTTCCACCATCTCAATCTGTATTTCACAAAGAGGGTATCTATTGGAAATATTCATAAAGAGTCACATGCACCTGTCTCTGGACATAATACGTCCTCTCTGCAACATCCACATAAAGAGACGAATTCAACCTAGCTATTGAAGCTCCCAAATGAAGTTGCAGCCACGAACCAAAGCATCCATCCTTGGAGGACGTGGCCTGGAAATAGCTTTGTGTGCTTTTTTCTCCAAAAAAAGAACTATCCTTCCATATCCAGTGATCTCACCCATTAGCCAGTCTACCTATCTGTGATAGGGATTCCAACAGATGAAGGAGATCTTCTAAGCGCTGATCGGAAAAGTCAGACAAGAAAGAATGCATCCAATTGTCGTTAATCCAACAATATGACACTCGTACATCACAGTTGGCAACAGAAGCAAAGAGTCGAGAAAATCTGACGGAAAAAAACTCCCTCTCCAATCAAGTTGTCTTTCAAAAAAGTAAATGAGTCAACATTACCAAGTACAAGCCTAAAAAGCTCCTAAAAGTGAGTCAGCACGATGGCGATACCTTTCCAGAAGGTAGAAGAGTGAAAATATGGACGTTGGCACATGCTAACTGGGTCCCCAATACTGTAGATGCTTCGAATGAGTCTGCAACAAATGTCTTGATCTCTACCCCAAAGTCTAGTCACCCATTTCAATAGGAGTGTCATGTTTATGGAGTCCAAGCACTTGATCTCAAGACCACCATCCGCCTTTGACAAAGCTACAGTCTCCCAATCCGCCAAAAGAACTCTACAACCAACCTGGCCAGATTTGCCCCACAGAAATCTCCGCATGATCTTCTATGACATGTTCCTAATAACAACGAGGTGTAGGCAGGACGATATGAAAAAAACTGGAATAGCAGAGAGAACCGCTTTAATAAGCACTAAGCATATGCCTCCAGACAAGACAACATTCCAGCACAAGAGCTTCTTTTCCATCTTTTCAATGATCGACAGCCAATTAGACATATTGATTCTTACACTAGTGAGAGGGAGGCCCAAAATAGAAAATTGGTAGTGTACCACAATCTGTCGAGCTCCTTGCAACAATCTTTGGCAACATCCTCCGAAAGACCAAAAGGAGTGGTTGTGGATTTCCCACGGTTGGGAACCGGCCCTGACAGCTCACTAAAAATCTCCAAAGTAGCAGGCATTCCTTTGACTTCATATTTGCCTCCCTCAATAAAGAAGATGGTGTCATATGCATACTATAAGAGAGGAATGGAAATATCATCAATGGAATAGCTTGAGGTGATACCATTACGAATAACCAGATCCACCATGCAAGAAACGAGGTGTAGGCAGGACGACATGAAAAAAACTGGAATAGCAGAGAGAACCGCTTTAATAAGCACTAAGCATCTGCCTCCAGACAAGACAACATTCCAGCACGAGAGCTTCTTTTCCATCTTTTCAATGATCGACAGCCAATTAGACATACTGATTCTTACACTAATGAGAGGGAGGCCCAAAATAGAAAATTGGTACCACAATCTGTCGAGCTCCTTGCAACAATCTTTGGCAACATCCTCCGAAAGAGCAAAAGGAGTGGTTGTGGATTTCCCACATTTGGGAACCGGCCCTGACAGCTCACTAAAAATCTCCAAAGTAGCAGGCATTCCTTTGACTTCATCTTTGCCTCCCTCAATAAAGAAGATGGTGTCATCTGCATACTATAAGAGAGGAATGGAAATATCATCAATGGAATAGCCTGAGGTGATACCATTACGAATAACCTAATCCACCATGCAAGAAAGGGCATTCGCTGCTATAACGAACAACAATGGTGCAAAAGGGCGTCTAATGTCACATTGAGGTTGGAAAAAATCTCCCTTTAGGCGATCGTTTAACAAGCATCGAGTAAGAGGTAGTGGTGGCGCATCATCCAGGTGACCCAGCTCTGGGAAATCCCGTATGCACAGCGCCGCACAGAGGAACATCCAGTCCACTATGTTATAGATCTTGGAGAAATCCACCTTCCACAAAACACCCTTCACCAAACGTCTCTTCAAATCTGCGATAATTTTTGTTGTCATGGCCAAGTTGTCTGCAATATATCTATTAGGAATAAAGGCCGACTGGAGCGGCGAGATCAAGGCCTTAAATGCCGGTTTCGGTCACCATTTCGGTATCGACCAAAACAGAATTTCGGTGGAATTTCGACCGTAATTTCGGTCATTTCGGTCATTTTTTGTACTAGGACCCCCATATTTCGGTCATTTCGGTCGAATTTCGATTTCGACTGGCGACAGAAATTCGATCGAATTTCGCTGAAATTTGAGGCCATGGGCGAGATGATATGGTCCATAACCTTGTTGAATCTAATGGCTAAGACCTTTGCAACAATTAAATAAATAGCATTGTATAATGCAATCGTTCTGAAGTCCTCCACTCTCTCAGACATCTCCTTCTTGGGAAGGAGAAATATAAGGGACTTATTAACTCTCTCAAAACCCGCAATACCTCTGACGAAGTCCTTAATGACCACCACAACTTCATTGCCCAACAATTAAAACTCATGGAAGAAGAAGATAGCGAAACCATTTGGGCCAAGATCACCGTCAGCATTCAAGTTCCATACTGCAGTTTTCACCTCCTTCATAGTAAAGCTTTGTATAAGATAATTGGCATGAACTTCAGAGAGCTGAGAGGTCCCTAGGCCAGTCCATCTCCAAGGCCTGTCCTCCTATCTCCTCGAAAATTCATGAAAATGATCAGCCATAACCTTTCCCATCTCACGATCACCCTCTAGCATGTTGACATTCACCACTACCGAACGAATCAAGTTGTGATGATGTCTACCGCTTGCAATTCGATGGAAGTACGCAATGTTGGCATCGCCTTCCTTTAGCCAGGACTGTCGTGAACATTGTTTCCAATCTACGACCTGTTTCATGTCCTCATTTGCAATAACTTTTTTTGTTGCTGCTCTTTCAGCTAATTCATCGACGACGAGCTCACTAGTATCTTCCACCCCATCAAGTCTGCAAACCTAAGCTTCTGCCTCCACCCAACGAGCTAATATGGCATCTTGAATCTCCTTCTTAAAGGAACAAAGGCTTTTGCGTAGTGAGGTCATTTTCTGAGCCAAACGAGAGGCACTTGAAACCAAGACCACAGTAGAGGACCGGTGGTTGGAGACTAGCTCCCTAATGGAGTCCTCCTACAGCCAAGCATGCTCAAATTTGAAGAAACCCGACAAATGTGAATCAACGCATGAGTCCCAGATTAGGGGAGAATGGTCGAACTACGTACGAGGTCTGGAGGTACATCTGGAAAGAGGGTACGCATCCATAAGCTCCGATGAGGCCAAGAAACGATCAATTCGAGAGCGGGATCCTGAGTTCCTCCAAGTGAACCATGTATCAGCCGCATCAAGCACCTCAAACTCCAAGTCATCAATTAGGTCACAAACTCTGTCGAGCCAAGTCCCCCCCCAACAAGCCACGCAACACTTGGGTATGTGTCTCTGGTCATGCGAATGTCAGACCACAGCTCATCCCTCAAAATCTGCACGCAAGGGCCATAGACACAGTACACCGCCAACTAGGATCCCATAAAATTGTTCTCCAAAAGAACCGTAAGTACATGCCTACCCTTTGTTTTTTGAAGAACGAAAACGATGGAGTCCTTCCATGCAATAATCAAACCCCCAGCAGCGCCAAATGCAACTAGAGTCTTGTAATTAGAAAGAGAATCAGCCCCCATAGGACCCCACATAAGGCTAAAACACGAGGAAAGTTTGGTCTCTTGCAGAAGCATAATATCGCAACCCCACTCGTTAAAGCGAGCCCCCAATGATCTTCACTTCTATGGGTCACCCATACCCCTTACATTCCAAGTTAGGACTTTCATTGAGGAACTTGATTATTTCTCGAAGTTCGCAGTACTCTAGTGCTACAGCTATCAAGACTTTACTCTCAAAAATTGTCGAGTCATCTTCTTCTGTCTTACTTTGTTGTCTCCTAGTTCAGTATCGTTTCTGTCTCATGTTGTTCCCCCTACCTGAGAGCATCGAGTTTGAGGCAAGGTTCAGGAAAGTGGTATGCGTATGCATTCGGACAAACCACCGAATCCTAAATAAGTGGTATGCGGGGGCATATGCGGGGTATATGTGGTTTTACGTGGTTTTTTAATTTTTTATTTAAAAATAAATATATATATATATATATATGAATAACGTTACTACTGAATTTATGTATCTAAGTGGAGAAAGATCTAAAAACGATTCATGTTAGATGGTTGCGTATATGCTTTTCATTGACTAACATTTAATCACAAAAATTATTTAGCCATAAAAACTTCACATATTAGATGATTCATAAAAAAACTTCATTACACATGTATGTATGCACTACATGAGCAAAACCTCAATCGGCATATATTAAAATATTTGATAATACATTTCATATACTCATCAAAACAATACATGAGATAAACATAAAACATTGCATAAACATAATGGTAGAATGCATTGCAATTGTATACAAATGCATGTCATATTCTTACAATTGAATGGAGGAAGAGGCAGATCTCCAGAATTAAGCACCTGAACGAGAAGATTGTAAAGTTGGAGATGTTGGAGCAGTATGCGGGGCATATACGGGATATGCAGATCGTATATGTGGGAAGGGCGCATAATGCACTGATTCATGAAATCGGTTCGGTTTGCATGCCGCATGGGCATATGCGGCCACACATGTGGCCCATGCAGCCGGTTTCATGAACATTGGTTTGAGGAGGAAGAAGGAAATTACTTGTAAATTAGATTGATTGACGAAGACTCTTGGCCTGGTAAACGACACTCTCAACATAGAATTACTTGTAACGAAAAATGGTCCCATTTTGAACTAACCATGTAGCCAAAAAGTGTGTTGTTGGTTTCAACCGGTATGCAGGCTTTCTGAACCGCAACAATTGAGGACAAACTATTCTCCAAAGAGGATATAAATAATACACGTAATTGACACCTCACACCAAAACCGGCTCAGTCGCAAGTAAAAATAGGTTTTTCAAATCCTCCATGCCAATGTCACAAAAGGGGCATTTCACCTTAGAAATGAGTGAGAACTTGGTCCGACACACCTTCATCAGTCTTCCACATCAATGGTGCTTAAGAGCTCTAGATAGAATCCTTCAATCATTATTCTCATATGCACTAAAAATGTCCAATTTCCTAAGCAACTTGAATACATGTCTCCTCTTTCAATATATTGTAAACTTAAAAACCATCGCATCATTGCAAGCCATCAACATGCTATGCACAAAATCCGTATGTTGTGGGTTGTGAAGATTGCTAAGAACTGTGTCTTATATTTCCCGACAATATATGGAATTGGTTGTTTTAGATATTTTTATCAAGTTCAATGGATTGATTATTTTTCTAATATTCTAGATAGTGATACACACTTAAATGGCCTGGTAGTAGTGCAGTGTGCCTACCACCCAAAAAGACCAGGATTCAAATCCCCTCGTGTGGGGTTGCGTTAGGTAGTCGACAACCAGCGTAAAAAAATAGTTGAATCTTTCAACATGAATTTGAGCAACAGTCCATGTAACCGACACTATTTATAGTGGGAGAAGGCTTCCCCATTTATTCTAGATAGTGATACAAAGGATAAATGAAGCATGAAAACTATACAAAATCACCTCTGCTTGCACATATATTTTATGCAAAAATGGAGAATGCACAAGAAAAGGTAATGTGCTGGAGGCAATGAGAAGCAATCAGAAATGCATGTCCTGCTGAATGATAAACAAGACAGTCAATTCCTTAACCTCATAAAGGATTAGAACTATGAGCTCATAAGTCTATCCATTCTAAGTTGCATCAAAAAAACACATACATCATGCACTGTGGCTCAGAAAATGATTGGAACTACGAGGTAATGTCTATCCTTTCTAGATAGGAACTTCGAACTATGAGCTAGTAAGTCACAACTATACTTTCGACTTCTGATGAACAATGGATTTCTCTTTAACATGTTTGCGTGGCAAGTATTATTACTATTGTATAGATATATTAAGAATTTTGGGTTTGTGATAGCATGTTATTTGTTATTTTGAATGATCTATGTGTCCTATGTTACTAAACTTCATACTGCATACCACACTCAATACTGCATATCAGCAAGTACGATTATTATGATGACCATATTTCTAAAAACCTTGTATTTAGACCTCTATTTAGCATATAAGTGTTACTTCTATCTTATTTATAGATAAAGACAAATTAGAAACCTTAAATTCCTAAAAAAACAAATTTCGTATGCATTTTCCCGTTATTGGCCAACTTGAGTGAAATATCAACAATATATCGGTCATATTTCATTTCCCCGTGCTGGCAAAATGCCAGCGAATTGACATTTACGGGTTCACTGATGTTGAATACATATGATGTCTTGCCCAAACATTTTCAGCATCTTTCACAACGTATGTACTGTCTCTCTCTCCCATCTCACTATATCTCCAACTAGAATACTAATGGTGGCCATTGAAGATCAGACTAGTTGTGATGCCTACCGCTCCAGATGACTTCTTGACTCCCCTTTCCACTATAATCTCTACACACAGTACATCTCAATGCAACAGAGATAGTAGTTGTTCATCACTCCATGGCCTTATTTGAGGCCTAGTCTCCGTATTTTTTTGAGATCTATTAATGATATTTCCGGCGTGACTCGTCACGAGTCATCATTCTCTTCCTTTAAAAAAACAAAGCTCCCAACTAGGCACCAAAAACCCCCTTGGAAAAGAATATCTTGAGCAAAGTGAGCCCCAAAACTAACTTTCGGTAATTTCTATCTCTTCCGATTCAATTGGGCAGGACCCCTGATTCCATGCAAAAATCAGTCTTTATCTATATACAGATTCACAGTTGAGACAAGGAAAAAATCAATAATACATGCAAGACCTTTACCTGCTAAAGAGTTGCCAGCAACATTAAAACAGACAGGATGCACGACTTCAGTGGTTATTTCCAATTCTTGAAATGACATGGAAACGTCAAATCCTGACGTATCAGTGGAAGTCTCACTAATAAGAGTGTTATATGAATCATTATGCTGCAATTTAGACCCTTTTGAAATAAATTTCTGGTTGTTTTGAGAAGTGTGGGATGACACAGGTGGACGGCTGCTTTCAGCTTCGCCAAAATTATCCTCTTTCAGTATAAGCCGAGCTTTCTTCCTGGAAGTTTCACCATCATGTGCAAAGATGCTCCATTGACTAGAATGGAGTGATTTATGACATTTGTTAACATTATCGCCACAAGGATGTACATGCAGGCTCTTGTCTTCCACAAACTTTGATACATCATGGATCTGTTCCTCTTTCCTTGAGCCTTCAGAAATCTTTGATGGGTATCTCTTCGTAGAAATGTTGATCTTAGAATGTGATTCCTTTCTTTTCTTTTCAGATTGTTCCTGTTGTGGTTCTGATTTTTTCTTTGATTCTGATTTTTTCTTTTCCGAACCATCCAGTTGTTCCATGTAGCCGACCCTACTTGATGTGGGAGAAGGCTTTCTTGATGTTGTTGTTGCTGTTGTTGTTGTAGAACCATCCTGTTGTAATTCCAGTTTTTCCTTTGTTACAGATCTTTTCTTTTCTAATCCTTCCCATTGGGATTCCATTTTTTCCTTTTCAGATTTTATCTTACGAATGTATACATACTTTCCAGGTAGTAACGGCACATCAGAGGTTTGTGTGTCAACATGCTTTTCTTGCCGTCCTTGAGAATCTGGGGCATCATGTCCTCTGTTTTCGAATTTGACCTAAATAAAAGACCAAGGAGAGGGTGATTACTGCAATATGATACAATAACTATTAGTCAATGAAATGCCTTTCACTCTTGGTGCAATAGGAGATATAGATGAATGTACCTCAAAATGAGATGACTTTGGAAGCAAAGTAGAAGTTGCATCCTTTTTCCGTTTTGCAAAACGCCATGGCAAAAGAACTTCACGCAATATTCTTTTTATACGACAGGTTCTCCATTCTTCAAGGATAGAAGCATGTATTTTTTGTCGGACAATTGCCAGAGAAATCAGCTCACCCATTGCAGAAGCAGGCTTTTCTGGCTTTGGTGGCTTAATTTTTTTATTTCTGCAAAGATTCCAATTAAGAGGAGCCTCTAGACCAGGGGGGAGAGGTTCTTGGAACGCCTGATTATCCACAACTTCCACCTCAGACGAACTCAACCTACTAATAATTTTTGAAACATCAAGAGAATGAAATGTAGAAGCCTTGCCTGTTAAAAACAATACATGATAGCAACATGTCAAGATTACCTCCGGATCTTTACAATAAGATTAAAGAAATTATGACAGTGTGAAAAAAAGTCAACATACCAGGTGCATGCATCTTCTCGTCTTTTTGGTCATCGAAAGATATAACGTCATCAGCTGTTGGGCATAATTGGAAAGCAGGGCTAGATATTGCTTCAACACCAGGAACCTGTATAGACAGGTAGCATATAGCATTCATAACTTGTAATCAACTGTTGATCTACGTAACAAAATCATAACTGTGAATGCTGAGTAAAAAAGGTTATATCCACAAAAACAAAGCCATCAAGTGTTCAACGTTATACTTTCAAAAAATGATATTTGTAAGCAAAAGGGAAAGAACCTTATTCAAGTAGAAAACAATACCCAAATTTTTAGTCATATAGAAAAATAATATATTGGTCAAGTGAGAGCAGTCGGTAACTCAACGGATTTAGTTGGGCTTTAGTCGGTTTTGAATTTTTTGATTACAAATATATAAATAATTTTTATTTAAATATATTAAAATCAATTTAAGGTCCTAATATACGAGGTAAAAAACCAAATTGAGTCTTTTAAGGGCTAATTACAGTTTGTTCAAGATTATTTTGTTTTCTTATTTATTTTGTAATCCCCCTTCCTCTCTCTATACAAAGTGGCTACTAAGGGATTGGAAAACATATCAGGTAAAGAATAATAAAAACCTGTAACTCTGGCTACCCCACTGACTCAACTAGTCAGGCTACTTGGCTAACTTTTACAACACTAATAGCAACTATCAACCATTTTCTCACTTCAAGTGGGTTAGGTGTTACAAGGACTATTTGCTTCCAAATAGATCGAATTTGGGTCAAACTCTTGCTTAAAAATAACAAAACCAAATCCTTAGTCTCCTCCAAACACCTTGAAGATCTTCCCCGGGCCTTCTTATATGGCTCTTCTTCAAAGTTCTCACGTCACGCCTACGAATTGAAGAATCAGAAGAAGGTCTTTGCACATGTCCAAACCACCTTAATAGAGTATCTCTCATTTTATCTTTAGTTGGTGCAAGTGCAACACTAATCTTTCGCCCACTACTCTACTTGACAATATAGCCCTTTGTGTGAATACACATCAAATAGAGCTTTTTCAACTCATCTACATGCATTCTCTTCACATGTCTCAAGCTAATTGTCTAACTCACAACCATACAGCATTGACAGGCTCATTGCAGCTTTATAATACTTTCCTTTGATCTCAAAAGTGTTTTCTTATCCCAAAGAATGCATGAAGCAATATTTAGAAGCATTCTTCTTTGGAATAAAAAATCTTATCTTCCGTCTTAGCTTTACTTATTCAAAAAAACCTTATACTTTATAGCCTTTATCAGAGGCTCTAGCTTCATGATGAATCTATCCCTTGTCTCATCAACTAGAACAATACTATTTGCAATGGCAGAAGAGCAGGTGGGGGCAGTGCCAATCCCGACAGGAAAGAGTAAGGTTAACATTAAGATCGGCTAGCGTAAGATGGCCATGTTCGTTAGAGTGGAAAGAGTAAGGTTAACATTAAGATCCGCTAGCGTAAGATGGCCATGTTTGTTAGAGAGCATGTGCCGAGACTAACCCACCCAGTTAAGCAATGAAGCGTGGCCTGGAGGGATGTAGTGTGCAAATAGGAAGCTTTTCGATACAATCCATGTCTAAACTTTGGTTCCAAGTAAAACATTTTTTTCAATTTTGAAACAATTTGGGCTTTCAGTGCAATTTGTTTTATTTTCTTATGTAATTTTTATTTTTTACTTTGAAATGTAGGGTTCGGTTTTCATTCCTAAAAAATCAAGGGATTGGTGGACTCCTTTCCACATGATTAAACAATGAAGAGAAGAAGAGGAAATGGCACGTCATATTTTAGACAAAAACATAGGTCCCCCACATGTATCTATAGAATGCAATATCGTATATCGCCGATATACCGGTATCAGTGGGAACAGCATATCGATATAAGTCATTATATCTATTTACCGGGTTTCACCGATATGTCGACGATATATCGACGAATGTCGTCGATAAATCGTCAACAGGTGGAATCTTACAGCGTGTAAATTGTAACATCCGGATCCGAATGAACTGAAGCTCCTGTCAAGAAAAGGATGTTGCAAGCAAGTTTGGATCTCCAAAGTGGAGATATTCAAAGGTACATATCTCTCTCCTCTTTGTTCTCATTAAAGTCAATGTTGAAGTTTCTAATTCAGTTTTTTTTATGTTACTATCCATCAGGTATTTTATCTATTGTTGTATGTTAGATAAAGCCCCGAATACCTTCCAAACTTAAAGGATCAAAGGTACAATCTTTTCCCCTCTCTTGCTGCTTTCCATGCATGGTCTTTACACATTTTGATAGTAATAGGTTGCTTGAGTGTTGTATATTCTAGATATGCTATAACTGGGTTACCATATATTATAACATGTTGGGAACAAGGGTCATGTGGTAATCTAAAGCAATGGAAATTTGACTCTATAATACTTGTGTATTGCATGTGGCAGAAGATAGATTGCACTTTCATCTAAATTCTAATTGTATATTCCTGGTTAATATGATGTGAATACATAAATAACATCTCAATACTAATAATAGAAGTACAAATGATTCCCAAGAACATTTAAACCATTGTGAGATATACATGAGGGTCGGTAAAGGCAGTGATATCATGTGCTGCACAAGGGTCATTGGAACTAGAGTTTAATGTAAGGATATGCAACACTAATGAAGCCTATAAAGAAGGTCATCATACTTATCTCTTGAGATGGTATACATAGAATCATGATATCATCAACATCTCAAAAGACTGTTTGATGAGCTACAAGTTTATTATGCTTTAACCAGCAACAATCTTCTCTATGGCCACTACATCTAGAAAAGTAAAATAATATGTGGCTCATCTCGATGTAAAACAATCACGGTTGTGGGCATGAGTGGACCTAATCTGTCCCTCCTAGAAGAAGCAACCATGGCAGAGGTGGTCTCACCTTTCTTAGGTGTATGAAATAATATAGATAATATACTCAACTTAATATGTACCTCCTAACTAGAAGAAATCTTTGATGTGGTAATCCTTTGTGACAACACGACCTCATATGGAGATTCCAGATCCGGAAGAAAAAGATCAACAATCAGTGGATATCTGAACAATCCATGTGTTGCACATATACAGACATGTGTGTAAGAATTTAGCCTTTTAAAACTAGAATTCCTAGCATAGCAGTATTCAACTAAAGGTTGGGTATTCTGCTTCATTTTAAATATTAGACAAATCTGCATAATGCAAGCAAAATTCTTCTCTTCAGAGTATAGTCAACTTAAGAATTTGTCACATTTTTTTCATGGTTTTTGATGCACAATATCTATACTGCTGGAGCATATTCCATTTTATGACATAATCAGGAGATTATTTTCAATATTAAGTATTCTGAAATCTGTTAAATATATTGTTATCAACTTATTTGGATTCTTAATCTCGAGAACAATCACAGAAGGTCTATTTCAACCTATTGAAAATGACGAAAGATAAAGAATTTAACTATGATCCAGCTTAATGATATCAAGATCGCGTAATTAACCCGACATATTTTTTTAGCAAGGGTAGGAAGATACAAAGTAGTTAAATGGGTATAACTCTTGGCTGGGAGTTTGATACATCCAATTGGGAGGGTTTCTCAATATCTCTTAGTAATAGTGATAAAGAATCGAAAGATGGCTACGATGGATAAGTAAATAATAATCTCAATATGTTAGCATTATTAGAATGACTTGAGATCTAGTGGAAGAGAAGATTCAGGGTGAAATTTTGCAGTGCCAGGAAGGGTTGCATCGACCATCTTTTCATCTTTTGTTCATTATATTAGGTATTTTCATACAAGAGACTTATAAAAATTAGATCAAGAGTCTTGCCACTAAATTACGAGTTAAATAACAAAAGTAAAATTTCTACATTAAATTAAATTTTAAATTCAGTTCCAATAAACAACTTATGATCTCGTGGTTTGAAAAAGGAGTTCATTGAGATATTTTCATAAATCTAGATTAATAAGCAAGCCGCTAATTGATGAGATCATCTATGATCAATGACTGAAGATCTTAGTGATCAATCATTCAAAATCACTAAAGTATGAATCACTATTCAATATAATTATCAACAAGATACCTAGATCTGTAAAGTTGACTACATCAGAGTTCAAGAGAGGATGAGAAATTAAGTTAGTGATGATGATTCAATGATGACTAGTAATTAAAAGTGCCAGTCATGGTAACCTTTACGCCTGACTGTGCGAGGGGGCGGTGACCCTCAGCTGGGCGGAAGATTAGGAAGCCCAGTTAGGGCAGCGGCCGCTTCGTGCGCGGGTCTAGGATCCCAGTCTTTTTCTCGATTTTTTTCGCGAGCGCTCGCAGTTTTTACGCCTCTCTGGGATCCACAGGTTTTCTTTTAAAGACCAGTTCCGCTGACCCTTGTTCTTTAGGGTACCTAGGTTGGAGGACCCTTGGGTTTAGTTTTTCGAGCTCGTTAGCCCGTACCGGTCGGGCCGGTTTTTCTTTTAGAGCGACTTTTCTAGAGAGTCTCTCTCACCCGTCTCAGTGGCGTAGTTTTGGAGTACACCTATCCCTCTATTGGACCGCCCTTCCAATTAGAGGGCGAGACGGAAGAGCCTCTTTTATAGGCTACTTCACCGCTTGAGTTTTATTTATTTTTCGCCAACAGACTTGGTGATGCTACATCTGAATCATCCATATATACATATGAATCCTCTATGGCTACCTCTAAATCAGTTACAGTTGAATCTGAAAAAGATACATTGAAATTGGATTGAGTCACAATTGAGTTGGCTAAAGTTGAATTACAGTTGAGTTGGTTTCCGTTGAACTAGTTACTTTTCTGCCAATAATTCCTGACAAAGAGAAAAGACCATATCATGAAAATCATCCTTATCAGACTATCTACTAGGCTTGAGAAAAACAACAAGAAAAGAATCAAAACCCCATATCCATCATATACTCTTACTATGATCAATCCACAAGATTCTTAATCATCTTTATAAGCATTATAGAGATAATGATTATATCAGAGTCTCATCATTCATATTCTCAAGACCAGTCAAACTTGTATTATAATTAGTAGAAAGGCAATGACTTAAATATGGACCACATGATATTGGTATATAAATGATTAATGTGGGTAATTAGTGTAGGATGAGTAGACTGGGGTTTTACATACCAACAACTTGAAAGCCTGTTTCATTGCAAGTAGCTTTAAATTTTAACTGTCAGGGCCAAATTACTTGCTTTCTTTTGGAATCAAAAAATTTCCTGTTATTTTTAATTAATTAAGATTTACTCAACATTTGTTGATATTCTTTTCTCCCTATTCCATGGATTGCAGGCAAAATACCCGCACCGTTGTATTGGGAGAGTTGAATGTCAGTTTTTGAAGCAAAACATAGCAGGTATGTATGTTATAGTTTGTTCAAGATATTTATGCTTTTATTGCTCTTCTGATAAAATTGGGATACATGTATATAATGCAATTTCTGTTGTTACATATAAACTGATATGGAAATTTATGCAATATAAGTGTGACATGTTATAGTTATGTGGCCTGTTAGTTAACGTGAATGTCATCCGTATCAAGGCCTTAAATGTCGGATTTCGGTTTCGTTTCGGTGACTGACCGAAACGACATTTCGGCCGAATTTCGGTCGAAATTCGACCGAAATTTCGGTCATTTCGGTCGTTTTTTGAACTAAGGCCCCCAAATTTCGGCCGATATAGGCCATTTCGGTCACATTTCGGTGACCCACCGAAACCGAAATTCGACCGAAATTCGGTCGAATTTCGGCGAAATTTGAGGCCATGATCCGTATAAAAAAAATTCCCTAATTTCCAGTTCCCTAATGCGATTTCTAGAGAATATGATATTACGGATGATGTGTAAACGGGTTTCCCAGATCCGAGAAGGAACGGGCCTCACATAAATGCACAGATATCGGGCCCATATTGGTGTATCTCGGTTCAGATCTCCATTTCCCGCATTCTTAATCAAACCTCTTCTCCAAAGCTCTCGCTTAGCTTCCTTGAGGTAGGTGATATCTAGATCTAGTCCGATTCTTTAGTAGAAATTGTGAAATTTGTTAGGGCTCTTGTTCGTACTTGTTTGCTAATGCATATTCACATTTTTTTGGTAAGATTTGAAGTATTTAGTGAGATATTTGGGGACTAATTTGGGATTTTTGTGTTATGTTGTGAAATCGAATTAATTTATGGAAGAATAAAGTTGGATCTCATGTTTTAGACATAGAAAACAAGGTTTTACGGTGGATTATGTTAGCTAATATTATTAAACAATTAAATCCGTGAATTAAAAATTAGATCTATATTATAGTGAGATATTTGGGAGAACTAATTTGGGGTTTTTGAATTATGTTGTGAAATTAAGTTAAGTTATGAAATAATAAAGTCGTGTCTCATGTTCTACACATAGAAAACAAGATTCTATGGTGATTTATATTAATTAATGTTGGGAAACGTGAATGAGTTGTTTATTCCATAGCCCTAGGCTCTCTTATATAGGAGAGTAGCCTATGGGTAAATTACATAAAGAGGATAACAAGAAAATAAAATAGGAAAAGACTCAATAACTAAGTCTGCGTCAACACTCCCCCTCAAGATGGAGCATAGATGTCAATCATGCTCAGCTTGGAAGCACACTTCTGAAATGGGCCACGTAACAATGCCTTGGTGAATATATCTGCAGTCTGGTTCTCTGAAGTAACATGGGATGTGGTAATGAATCCTTTCTGAATCATATCACGTATGAAGTGGCAATCCACCTCAATATGCTTAGTCCGTTCATGGAATGCAGGATTGTTTGCAATGAACAAAGCAGCCTGATTATCACACTCCAAGTTCATAGGAAGTGGTATGTCTAAGCATAAATCTGTCAGCACCGCTTTCACCCACATCATCTCTGTAGTAGCCTGGGCCATAGCCCTATATTCGGATTCAGCACTGGATCTAGCTACCACAGTTTGCTTCTTGCTCCTCCATGAGACTAGGGCATCTCCAACATAGACAGCATACCCTGAGGTGGACTTCCTATCCTTAGGACATCCTGCATAGTCTGCATCTGCACATGCTGAGACAGAAATCCCCTTTCCTTTCTTGAATAGCAGACCTTTACCTGGAGAAGATTTGAGATATCTAAGTATCATGTGTATTGCATCCATATGCACCTGGCGTGGCTGCTCCATGAACTGGCTCACACGGCTCACTGCAAATAATATATCTGGCCTAGTGATCGTGACATATAACAATTTGCCTACCAGCTCTCTGTATCTTCTCCTGTCAACTTCCTCTGTGTCATCATCATACAGCTTCATGCTAGGGTCCATTGGTGTCGTAGCAGGTCGACACCCTAGCATACCTGTCTCACTCAGTAGATCTGTGACATACTTCCTCTGTGACATGACTAATCCATACGGATTTCTGGCAAACTCCAGCCCCAGAAAATATCTAAGGACTCCCAAGTCCTTGGTGACAAACTCGGTCCCCAGCCTTTCCTTTGCCTGCTTAATGCCCTGGTCATCATTGCCTGTAATCAAGATATCGTCAACATAAACCATGATTACAACAGTACCTCTTGCCGTCTTCTGTACAAACAAGGAATGATCAGCATTGGAGCGTTTATATCCTTGTTTCTCAAAGAGGTCTGACAGCTTCTGGAACCATGCTCTGGGGCTCTGCTTAAGGCCATAGATAGCCTTATGTAATCTGCAAACCTTGGAACACTCCCCCTCAACAGCAAAACCTGGTGGCTGTTGCATGTAGACTTCCTCCTGCAGGTCGCCATACAGAAAGGCATTTTTCACATCCAGTTGATAGAGTGGCCAGTCTCTAGTAACTGCAACTGATAAGAGGATCCGCAGAGTGGAATGACGAGCCACCGGGGAGAACGTGTCAAGATAATCTACTCCATACGTCTGTGTGAATCCCCTTGCAACTAGGCGTGCCTTGTACCTGTCAATGGAGCCATCTGCATTATGTTTGACTATAAATACCCACTTACAACTCACCGGGTTGACATCCGGTGGTATAGTAACCAAGCTCCATGTTCCTCTAGACTGAAGTGCCGCCATCTCTTCCTCCATTGCTAGCCGCCATCGAGAATCCTGCAAAGCCTCATGGTGGTTCCGTGGAATATCTGTAGCTGAAAGTGCCAATGCAAACGTCCTGAATGGTCCAGATAGCCTCTCAAACAAAAACGCAGCTGATACTGGATACTTGGCACAGCTTCTCTTCTGCTTGCGTAGAGCGATTGGAACATCCAGATCCTCTGTGGTAGCACCCTGCTCCTGTAATGCATCCTGCTGAGAAATGTCGTCAGATCCATCAACATTAATATTTTCATTACATACCATAGGCGAGCTAGTTGACTGGTCAGGGCCATGAGCTTGATTCGGCCGTCGGGTGTAATGGAATGGTAACGGGGATATTATTGGTGGCGGCGGTGGTGGTGGTGGTGGTGGTGGTAATGGTGGTGACGGCTGTGATGTTGGGGGTGCCATGAATACGGTATCAGGAGATAATGGTGGTGGCTGCATGTTCCCGGATTCTGAAAAATACATGATAGATTCAAAGAATGTAACATCTGCACTAATCATATACCGCCGACGCACAGGGTCAAAACACTTGTACCCCTTTTGAGTTCTGGAGTACCCCACAAAGACGCACTTGACAGCCCTAGGAGAGAGCTTGTCAGAACCGGGCGACAACTGATGAACAAATGCGACAGACCCAAACACACGAGGGGTAAGAGTGAACAGATCCTTGTCAGGATATATAAGTGAGAAAGGAACCTGTTCATTCACGACAGACGAGGGCATACGATTTATAAGATAACATGCAGTAAGGACTGCATCACCCCAGTAGGAATACGGAACATGACTCTGAATGAGAAGTGACCTTGTAACATCAAGAAGATGACGGTGTTTTCTTTCTGCAACCCCATTTTGTTGAGACGTATGAGCACAGGACGTTTGGTGAACAATTCCTTTTGAGGAGTAGTAGTTGGCTAGATTGTTGGTGCACAACTCTAAGGCATTGTCAGTTCTCATAATTTTGACCGTTGTGGAAAAAACATTCTGAATCTCATTTAGAAAGTGAATAATAATATCTCCAGCTTCAGACTTATTTTTCATTAGAAATACCCATGATGCTCTAGAAAAATCATCCACAAATACAATATAAAACCTGTGTCCCTGATGATCGGGAACACGACTCGGACCCCAGACGTCGACATGAAACAACTCAAACTTGGAGTTACTACTCCGACCTTGACTACTGGGAAAAGATGACCTGTGATGTTTTCCCAACTGACACGCCTCACACTGGACAGGTGTGTGAGGAAGACTATAGGGTAGGACTAGACGCAACTTCTGAAGCGGTAAATGACCAAAACGCAGATGCCACAGGAGAGGAGATACTTGTTCCGCGGGAGAGGCTGTGATTCCGGCAAACGGGGTCTGATTCAGACGATAAAGGCCTCCTTGCTCATAGCCATGACCAATCACGTTGCCCGTACGGATGTCCTGAAAAATCAAGGAAGATGAATCAAAAATAGCACGACAATCAAGATCCTTCGTAATCTGACTAATCGACAACAGATTCATAGAAAAATGCGGTGCATGCAAAACATTCTTAAGCTGCATAGAGGATGTCAGTCTAATCTCCCCCTGACCCGTGATAGGAGAATGTGTGCCATTTGCAATCACTACTGTCCGTCCTGGAGGAATCTGAGTATATCCTGTAAGTAGACCCTGGTCGCCACATAGATGATGTGTAGCGCCCGAGTCCATGATCCATGGTAATGTATCCGATCTACTACTGCGAAGAGCAAGTGTACTACCTGAAGTACTCGTAGAGACAGAAGCAGACGCAGCAGCATCAGTATGATTCTCTGTCGACGGTGCTGGGCCAGATGGTGGTATAATGCCCCTAAGACGGGCAACTAGATCATCAAATCGTTGATCCAGTGTAGCTGCAGATGGGGGCTCTATCTGCTCAGCGGCTCGTGCGGATGCAGGAAATCCATGCTTTGAGTAGCATGTATCTTCAGTATGTCCGACTCGGTGACAATATGAGCATGTTGGCCTAGTGCGGCCACCCCTTCCACGGGGAGTACGTCCACGGCCCTGTTGATGAAACCCACGGCCTCTATTGGCCGCCATGGCTGAGGGATTTTGACTCGCAGCTGCTGAAGGTACTGTAATCCTGCTCAATCTGTGAAAAGCTTCCTCCATGGGAGGAATAGTCGAGTCTGCCAAAATCTGTGAACGTGCTGCCTCATACTCTGGATCGAGTGCAGCGAGAAACACACCCACCATCGTCGCATTCCTGTATGTCTTCTGCTGTTCTGGTGTGGCGGTAAGAGGCATGAAGCTATGGAGCTTCTCAAACATTCCTCTCAAAGATGTATAGAGAGAATGTAATGGGCGGCCATTCTGCTTAATTGTGAATATATCATGTTGTAATTGCAGGATCTTCGTCTCATTCTTCGCCTGAGAATATGTCGCTGCCAGGATATCCCACATGTCTTTGGCTGTAGGTTGATGTAGAATGTCATTGGCGATCTCAATAGCCAATGTGCCAGATAGCCACACCTTTGCATATGCGTCGTCAGCCTCCCATGAGGCATGAACTCCAGTCTTCTCTGCAGGCTCGGGCTCTGTGAGAATATGCTTCTTGCCCGTGGACTTCATCATACTCATGAACTGCATTGCCCACAGTTCATAGTTCGTACCATCCATCTTGACGATGGGCGCTGGACCACGAAATGCGCCCATGGACGGAATATCTGCCTTGCTTTCTGACATACTGGATACGGAAGACTGGAGCGAATGACAATAGATAATATTTGTCTACAACGACATAGACGGGATTAGTTGCATGTGTAGACCTCAAGCAACTATCCCCATGGACCTACGCGCGCTACGATCCGCACACGCACAGGAGTTGCACTCAATATGTATCCCTCACGCGCTGGAGATGCGTGCTACTGCTTCCTGTTGCGTGGTATCTCGTGCCCTAGCGCACGCTTGAGATGGTGTCGCACAGGGGGCACGGGAAGGCGCACTGCACGGGAGGCGCTATGCGCACAGCACAGGAGGCGCTATGCGCTGGAGATGGTGTCGCACAATGGGCACGGGAAGGCGCACATGCGCTGGAGATGGTGCCGCACAGGAGGCGCACTAGGCCGCACAGCAGGAGGCGCAAGATGCACGCGAGGCGCGCAGCAGGAGGCACGGGAAGATGCCCTAGCACGGGAAGATGCGCGCTATGCCGCACAACAGGAGGCGCAAGAGGCGCTACTGCTTCCTGTGCGCCAGATGCGCGAGAAGCGAGAAGCGCAAGGTGCGCAGGAGGCGCCTTAGACCACCGATCGGAGAAGAAGAGCCTCCGATAGGCTGGGGATGAACTTGGCGGCGCCGAGAGAGAGAGAGAGAAGAGAGAGCCGGCGGGTGGGGATGGGGTAGGGTTTCGAGAACTCCGGCCTAGGACCGTCGCTCTGATACCATGTTGGGAAACGTGAATGAGTTGTTTATTCCATAGCCCTAGGCTCTCTTATATAGGAGAGTAGCCTATGGATAAATTACATAAAGAGGATAACAAGAAAATAAAATAGGAAAAGACTCAATAACTAAGTCTGCGTCAACAATTAAAAATTAGTATTTGATTAAATATGTGAATCAAATATTAGATCTATAATATAGTGAGATATTTAAGAGAATTAATTTGGGATTTTGAATTATGTTGTGAAATTAAGTTCAATAATGAAAGAATAAAGTCGGATCTCATGTTCTAGACAGAGAAAACAAGATTCTATGGTGATTTATGTTAACTGAAAATTAGTATTTAATTAAATCCGAAAATGAAGGAATATGGAAGGTAGCAGGTGGGTGGTCGTCTGAAGAAAGGGAGGGCCTTATCACAAGCAGGATCTGCAGGGAGTGCGACGCCGTTCTTTCGTCAACCCATTCGGGAGTGGTTGCTTCTGTTGCGGCTCTCTGCAGCACTGAGCGTGACAATGTTGTGAGCCATTACGATGTTTCCGGTGTGACCGATGGTCGCATAGAAGCAAGAATTGCCCTTCCAATCTAAAAATGGAACACGACGGTGACATGTTAGTGGGAGAAGGAGGAGTCTTGGAGACCCTATTCCGTGGCTCTTCAGACGTGGGGACAGTCTCGACGACACGATTCCTCGGGGACGTTGCTCAAGTGACCCCTTGGCACGTGGTAGCGAGAGGCTTATGCGTGATGAAGGACGAACTGCTGCGATGGTCAAGGGAGGGCTAGACACAGCTCAGATGGAGGAAGGTGTTGGCCAGCGATGGGCGCCTGGCCACAGAGCTGCTAGATCGTATTTGTGGGAGAGGAATTCCATTTGGCGACCGGAGTCTGCAGCAAATACAGAAAATGTTGGCCGGAATAGTGGAGGTAGTCGGACTAGAAAGCACGGGTTGTCATCTGGGAGAGTGATGCAGCGTGAAACCGAAATATAGGGTCGCATAATTATTTAATTTTAGGCGTTAATTTTATTTACGTTTATTTGAATTGTCGCAATTTTAATTAAAATAAATGAGATCGTCTGTGATCTCAAATAATTAGCTGTCGATTTGAATTTCAAAATTAGTTGGTTATTTGTTAGAGTCAATTTAAGATAATTAGTTGTTTTTCTATTTTTATAATCTCATCCCTCCTATATAAAGGGATGATAGACTACCTATGTAATCAGCTCAATGTTATGATAATCTGAGAATTATTCTCTATCTCGTCTCTCTTCTCCCCTGCGCGATCTTCGCGCTTCTCTCTCTCCAAGCCCCTCGTTTTGACGAGTTTTCTTCTTCACAACCCCTCCATTTATCCACCAAAAAAATCCACCATTCAAATTCAATTTTCATCGCCGCGCCAAAATTTCAATCCGCATCAATTGGTATCAGAGCATGGCCTATAGATCGTCCTCACGATCTGACGATCCGTACAGACATGCGCGCTGACACGCGACGAAACACCATCATTCGTCGGAACGGAAGCGATGAGCCGAAGAAGCCTACAACAAGGAGATGGACGCAATGCGTGATTTCCGGTCCAAATGTCAAGAATTCGAGTCCAAATGTCAAGAAATGATCGTTGAATTCAAAGCTATGCGCGCCGCCAAATCGAAGGCTCCAACGATGCCAATCACCGAAACCGAAATCGGCGAAGAAAAACTCGCCGTCGGCAACCAAAATGCTTGCAGTCCAAGATGTTTCAGTCCGATTCTGCCACCGAATCGAGTCCATCAGCCCCTCCGGCCGTCCCAGCACTGCCTAAACTATCCCAGGTACCTTCCCGGCCTTCCTCGACCACTCCCCCAGCCCCCCGCCCCGAAGGCCCCTCTCCCGCGGCTCTCACCACCCCGACAAACCCTCCAGCCCCGTCGCCCCCTCCGGCCAAACCTGCACCTCCTGTCCCAGCCCCATTGACACCGCCCCCGCCACCCGCTGCCCTCGCAGTCCCTGACTTTCCCTTCCCAGACCTGCCACCCCTCTCCAGCCAAAACCCCCCGCCTTCCCCCTCCAGCGTTCCCCTTTGCCGCCGTACACTCTTCCCCGACCTCTCACCATTCCCCAGATCGCCGCCTCCCTGTTCACCGCCCCATCTTCCACTCGTCCGCCGCACTGAGCGATAGCCTCCCCTCGCGCTGCCGCCACCCAACACCCCCTGTCCCGGCCCCATCTTCTACGCAGCACCTTTTTCCCCTCGCCGCAAGCCTCATTCCCTTCCTCGCCGACTCGGCCCCCATACCAATCCCTCCGCCTCGCCCCCCCCCCCCCCGCGGTCACTCGACCGTCTTCGCCAGCACCCCTACTGCCGCCAAGCGCCCTTACCACCCGATGTCCCTCTCGCGACCTTTGCGGGAAGCGTCAACCTCGCAGAGCGCCTGGACGCGAACTCACGGGCGCCACCTTCCCCGTTCCTTGGGCAGCCGCCACCTAATTAAGAAAAGAAACAACCTAACACTAATCAGGGATACAGTCACAGCCACTTCTCTGGAAATTAGGGAACTAATTGGGGAAATTTGCCTCAAGACCCCTCCACATAAAAACATCCACTGGAAGGCCATGACTGAAGGGGTGCGAAAATTGCAACTCAACCCCTGCTGCCGAAATATTTAAAAAGAAGGGCTGAGAGAGAGAAATATGGAAAGCTTCCTTATCCCATTAGGATTAGGACCTTAGGCCTCACCTATTTAAAGGCCCCAGGGCTACATTCATTGGACACCTCTCCTCTTCTACTCTCATTGTGCTATGCTTTGCTATGGAGTCTCCAAAGACCATGTTGTTCATACCTCATCAATTTTTCAATCATCACAATGAGGAGACAAAATTCATGAAGACGCCACCATTTGCGCCACACATGTTCTTCCACCACGAAGGCCACGTCACCAACGCCGCGTCGTACGCGTGTGGATTCCGCCATTCGCTCCACCAATTCTTCCAGGGGATGGCTGAGAACGCGGATTCGAAAGTATCAACCTCCAAGCCTGTAGATCCAGCAATTCATCGGGAGACGAATTTTTAAAGCAGAGGAGAGTTGATGCAGCGTGGAACCGAAATATAGGGCCGCATAATTATTTAATTTTAGGAGTTAATTTTATTTACGTTTATTTGAGTTGTCGTAATTTTAATTAAAATAAATGAGATCGTCTGTGATCTCAATTAATTAGCTGTCGATTTGAATTTCAAAATTAGTCCGTTAATTAGTTAGAGTCAATTTAAGATAATTAGTTATTTTTCTATTTTGTAATCTCATCCCTCCTATATAAAGGGATGATAGACTACCTATGTAATCAGTTCAGTGTTATGATAATTTGAGAATTATTCTCTATCCCGTCTCTCTCTTCTCCTCTACGCGATCTTCGCGCTTCTCTCTCCAGCCCCTCGTTTCTGACGAGTTTTTTTCTTCTCAACCCCTCCATTTTCTCCACCAAAAAAATCCCACCGTTCAAATTCAATTTTCATCGCCGCGCCAAAATTTCAATCCGCATCAATATTCTTACAATATTCTTTATTAAATTAAATAATTTGGGTGGGAATATTAAGTCTTACGCCTCGACCGCCTCGAGGCTACGCCTCACCTCGATTTTAGGGTAACTGCCTCGTTCCGTTTTTCGTTTTTTCAAACCTTGATTGGAGGATGGTGTCATGTTCAAAGGAGGATGGGGGCCTCGGGGTTCGTAGCCTGGAAGAGATGAATAAAGCCTTGTTGAGTTAAGTATGTGACTCGTATGGGAGATTGCAGCGGTCTGGAGTGTATTTTGATTCTGAAAATCTACGGGGTTGGACTCTCCTTCCCCAACAACGAGGAATTGGGTTATGCACCTTCTTACTTCTGGAGAGGCATTTATTGTGTGGAGCAGGAGATCCATCCCTCCTTGAGACTCGTTGTTGGCGATGGAACTGTGTTCCATTCTGGATGGATGACTGGAGCAAAGGTGGAGCGTTGGACATGAGGTTCCCGCGTCTCAAGGCATTAGCAGAACAGCAGATCGCTCGGTGGTGAAATTCTGGGATGGGTGCTCGTTCTTTACGCGGTTGAGATCTGAAATCTCAAATCAACGACTGAGGACCTGATGTAACGTTGGAGGAGCTTAAGGAGGTGGTCGGTCCCTCGGACGGTCGAGATTGATGGATCTGACAAGATGGTTCATTTTTCGAGGGGGCATATAGGACTCTGAAGGGCCCTCTAGCCTTTGACTAGGGTGACTGTGCGGCAGATACGGAAGTGGAAGGATCCTGCTCACATGAAGGTATTTGTGTGTATCTTTAGGAGGGGGAGACTGCTGACCAATGAGAGATTCATGCACTTGACTCAGACGGAGGATTCTGTGTGTCCCAAGTGTCCAGAGGACATCGGGAACGATGATTACCTTTTCTTCACTCGTGTGAGTTCCGCGGAAGTGTGGGGATGTTTGGAGAATCACGAGGTGCAATCTGACAGCTTTACCAACTTTTAGAGCTCCATCGGGGCATATTGGAATGGTTCCGAGATGGAGAGGTGAAGATGTGTGGCAACTATTTAGGCACTTTCGTTGGCCAAGAGCGGGGTTATGTTTTGAAAATGCCGTGGCACATGTTAATGTCCTGGCTAAGCATTGGAGCATGTAGCTTGTAACATGTTTTTATGTATGTACTCACACTTGTAACAGACTTGTAATAACTTTTGGTGATAAATGGTGATGTTTTTGAGCACTCACCTACACTGTGGAGGCCTTTTTTTCTTTCAAAAAAATACTCAATGGAATTTTTGGTAGGCATCTTCTCGACGTCGTACCTTCTTATTCCTCGAAAAAAACACTCAATGGATGCCCCCATTCAAATAAAAAACTGTGTTTTTGTTCGAATAAAAACCTGAATGGCATACTCAGCTTGTAAATCTGGCTTTTCTAAAAAATATAAACAATGATTTAGCATGTCAAGGGATTAATTCAAATGCCTCTAATGAAATTTAGAACGATATAAGCGACAAGCTAGTGAAGTGCACCCCGGCACAAGTGAGACGTTTGCAGTGCAATACCCCAGGCATGATATGGCATGCCATGTACATCAATGCTAGTCTATTAATAGTAGACATACTAGAGGCACAGCGTGATAAGTTAGCATGCCACCAATTTGACATGAAATCTAAAATTTTGAGTGGTGCGCCAAAGAAAATCTTTGTAACACATAAAATTTAGTTAAAGATTTATGCTTTATTTTGTGTCTTTTTCCAATATGATTTTTTATAGAAAAAATTGGCAAATTCTTTGTCGTTAGCAGTTTGATCAATTCTAGAGAGATTCTCTTAGTGTTTGTACACATCTTTATAGAGTGCATAAGCAAGAATTAAATTTAGGATATTATGTGAGTTTTACTCTGTCATGTTACCCATGAGTTTCCAAATCCTGTGGTTTTGTGTTTTATGATTTGATGAAGCAATATGACTATAGAATTATGGGGATCGTATATATATATGTATATTAGGGTTTTGATTTTGAACATAAGCCGTAAAAAAATAATCCCGCACCAAACAGAGTACACAGTTATAATACTGTCACTGGTAAATTCCTACAGATAGCTTGTGATCCGTGGCTTACCTCTTGATCAGTGGAAACTTCTGTCAATCCTTTGAGACAGCTTATAGCGGAGACTTTATCTTCGAACTGATTAAAAGTACACAAGATTATCTCATTATCTTCATTAACATCCAACTTTATAACATCATCTACATCAAGGCCCTTGAGAACTGGAGAATGGGAATGACCATCTGTGTTACCACTCAAAAACTCGAAACCTGGGGAACATCAACAATGACCTCATTCACTTGACAGGTATCATCCAACTTGTTCTTGGCCTCAAAAACAAGAGTTCCCTCTTCAATAGGGTATAAAAATTGGGGATCGCTGTGCTTAATTTCAGCTGCAGCCTCATAACCAGGAGTGATGTCGTTATCAACTTCTACAGTTGCATTAATGACATCATATGTTTTGCTGATGGCATCCTTACTCAAACACCCTTCCTGAGGGACGTACAGCAATCCTCTGGAAGTTCCACTGTTTCTACAGGCAGGTCCAAAACCAGGAGGGAGATCAAAATCACGGACAAAAGATTTATGTTCAGCATTAACCA
>JAZKJV010009460.1:0-232140 GCA_037367405.1 Ottelia alismoides | reverse complement strand
TGAGCTGCGCCCGAGCCTCGGGTTATCGATGACCCTCGAGGCGACGACCAGAGCTTCCTCAGCTCATCCACAGTCGACTCCCGTCATCAGGTATACTATATTCTTCCTATCTTTCGTTAATTCTCGATTTCCCCAATTCACTCCGCCGCCATCTCTCATCGATTCCGACCACAACGCTCTCCCATTTCATCGACCGACCCGACTAACATCTTCACGAGACCTCTCTTCGCGTTCTTCGCCCATTCACCCACCTTGAGTCGACCCGGAATCAAGAACTCGACCTCCCTCACCGTCGCCTCGCCGGAGGTCGCCCATCTCGACGCGCCAGCCACCAATTTCGCCTCTAACAGGGTCGAGGCACTTTGCCCTCGACCCATCGAGCTTTCTGTGTTGTTTTTCAGGTCAAAGGGACCTCATCGGGAGGCCTACATCTCGAACACAGGAGGTCAGCTCCACCTTCGTCGCCGGAGCTCCTCGGAGCTTCCCGGCGTCATCGGAGGAGCTCAGTAGCTGCAGAGCACCTTGACGAAGCTTTTGCACATCTCAGCAGCAGCAGAGGAGGTCCCCAGCGCGAGTATCGAGCCGACGAACGTCGCCAGCCACCTGTTGTTGGAGGATCCTCAGTCACCGTTCGATCGAGCTCCTTCGCCCAGTTCTAATCACGAACGTCCATTTGCGAGGAGCTAGCAGCCGTTAGATCCTGGTCAAGACCTCATCTGGAGCGTCCATCGCAGAGAAGAGGCGAGCCTACACCAGAGCCATCCGATCATACACGTGCACGCCTCCGTCCGTCAGATCTCAGCCAGGGTTCATCGAAGGGGCGCCAGCGATCCTACACCGTTCGATCTTCCACGGGGCACCTCCTCATCCGTCCGTGTTAATAAAGGGTAAATTACCCTTAGGCCCTTCTTTCTTCTGCTTTTATCAAATTAGTCCTGTAAATATTTATTTCAGTTGTTTTTATTTTTTAACAATTGCACCTAGGACCTGAACCTTTCTTGTATTTGCGTTTTCATCCCTGTTTGTGTGAGACATGTGCGTCGTCACGTGGTTTTTGGGAGAAATTGCATTATATGGGCTGATGTTTTTATGAGTTATGGAATGAAATATATTTTCTGATATTTGCATCCATACCCCTGTGAGTTCTTTTATTCAAGATGTGCTGAATTCTTTGGGTATTTTGCAACTTCTTCCCAGGGCTTTTAGCACGTGTTGCTAATAAGTCCCTAGAAGTAAGTTTTATTACATTTAGGTCCCTCTGTGCCCGGACCACGTGCAACTCGCGTGGGGACTTGGACCTTTTGCACGAGGGACCCCCAGCTTTTTGAACTTGTTACTTTTCATCCCCTGAAGATATTTTTCATTACGGATAGGTCCCTGTGCACTGTGAGCCTATTTTTGATTTTAATAAAATATTAAATCAAGCCCAAATTGTGTGAAAATTGGAAAAATGGCTCCTGTCACTGTGTAAAATTTTCACCAAAAATTTGGTACATTTTTTAGGCTTTTTAGTATTTTTAAAAATTCAAAAGTCGTGTTTTTGTGTCTGCCCAGATTTGAAAACTATAAAAAATATAAAAACTCTTTTAAAAATTCTAAAAAATTAGGACTTGTTAATTTTGTTGTGCTTGATTTTCTATGCAATTTTGGATATTTTTAGATATTGAAAAACCTTAAAAATTAAAAAACCCTTAAAAACTCATAAAAATTCTAAAAAATTATAGAAAATCCAAAAAATCATGAATTCTTTTGTTGAATTTTCTTTGTTATTTGTAGTTTTCATAAAAATTACCCACAGGCTGTGATAAGACCATTTGACATTTTTTAAGGCCCTTTGAAGCCTGGCTAGACAAGTAGTTCATTGTTTCTGCCTTCTTTGATTTTTCGAAAAATCTATAAAAATCAGAAAAATCTCAAAAATTCACCAAAATAGTAAAAAAATCTAAAAAACATAAAAATATTTTTGTTTGATTTTTTTGAGCTTTTTAGAATGTATAAATAATTTGTTGATTGTGCTTGCTTTTGTCTTCTTATCATTTTCCGCCATTATTAAAAAAATCTACAAAAATATAAAATCAATTAAAAGCTACCAAAAATACTTGTTTTTGCTTGATTTTCGATTTGACTACTTCGTAGGCTGCAAGGTCAATTCGTGCTCCCTGAGTCCGACCATGGGTGCTACACCAGGCTAATCTCATAGCCAGGGCCACTATTTTTGCTTCTCTTGTTTTATATCTCTGATTGGTGGTCTGCTCTTATATTTTTCTTGATTGAGCCCGGATTTCTCTCTTCGGATCACAGCGACTATAACTATTTATATCATATCCAGATAGTGGGATTCTCGGTTCATCAATACACTAGCTGTCCTGACCGTACTCACTGGGAGGCTCTGGATCGAGTACTGAAGTACTTTAAGGGAACTATTTCCCTTAGTTTGCATTATGGTAGACATCCATCTGTACTAGAAGGATACAGTGATGCAAGCTGGATAGGGAAAATAGAGGAGTCTGGGAGTAATGGTGTTATAGGGTATGTATTTACCCTTGGAGGTGGTGCAGTCTCTTGGAGGTCTGTGAAGGAGACCATTCTAGCTCGATCCACTTTGAGGCCGAGCTGTATGCTTTGGACACCACTGGAATTGAGGCTGAATGGCTAAGGGAACTTCTGTCTGAAATTCCCATGGTAGGTCAGCATGTTCCTGCGATCTCGGTACATTGTGATAATATGACCACAATTGTCAAGATCAAGAGTTTAAAGTTCAATCAGAAAACAAGGAGACACATACAAATCAGACTTAAGACGTTAAGGGATTTGGTGTCTCGAGGAGTGTTGGCTATGGATTTTGTTGGATCCAAAGACAACACGACAGATCCATTGACTAAGACTTGATAGATCTTTAGCCCTAAAGTCTAGGCTTGGGATGGGACTGAGACCCATTGGGAGTTCCTCTACAGTAGCAACCCAACCTATCGGAGTGGAGATCCCACAAAGTAGGTTCAATGTGGCAATAACAAGCTATTTGGATAACTGGTTGGCACTCTAATTTTAATGCGTAAGCATGAGTGTCTTATCGCTGGAAGCCTGAGTGCTGTTTAAGCAGCAAGTTTAGGAAGAGCGTAGGCTCTAAATGGGTTCAAGCCTTTGGGCAGGATGCTAGCAGTGCATCCTTGGAGAACGCCACCTATGTGAGTGTTACTGTGGGCCGCAGTTAAAGGAAGAAGGACTTTCCTAACACACTCATGAAACAGGATAAGGATGCATGGCCTTTAAGAGCACCAACCCTGAAGATTGCACCAAGAACAACGCTTTGTTGTTTCTACCGTATACTTTAACACTAATGTCTGAAGTTCAAGACAGTTCACTTCGTTCCTGTTAAAGTAAAAGTAGTAAACTCAGGTAGAGGTTCAAACCGGAAGGTACCTTCACTGAAAGAAAAGTGTGGGTAGGCAAAAGAAGTCTCTTAAATCTTTTTGAATCTCTTTTTCAAATTGATGACTTCGTGGGGGATTGTTGTATTAAAAATTGTATTTATATTTTAATTGAAAAATCTATGTAATTATAATTAGAATTAATTTGGTTTCAATTGGAAACCAAATGATTTGATGGGAAAGTTGGGAATTCCCAAATTTGAAACATGGATGAGTTTGGGTTGAAGTTTAGTACCATACCTTAGAGATCTAAACTTTTGGTGGACTTATTATGAGTCCCCACCCCAAGCTCTTGTAGCAATAGTAGAGAGGAGGAATGGAGAACCACACACGAGCGCGCGCGCTCCGCTCTGTCTCCGGTACCGACACCGGCACCGGCACCTGCTCCGGCTCCGGCTCCGGGTCGGGAGAGTCAGTTCGGATCTCGATACTTTTGTTGCGGGTTTCATTTGGCTGATCGATTAAATTAATTAGATTGATTAATGTGATTTCGATCACATTGGGAATCTAACTCGATCCAAACGGCTCGATTTAGCTGCGGGTTTTGGAATCTAGAGGGACACGCCCGTTGAGGGACGTTTTCGGAAACCAAGAGTCACCGCGCGCTAGGGCACGCGAGCCCCTCTTTTTATATCCCTCACCCGACGCCGTCTTTCTTTACTCGTAAGAAAAACTCACCATCCCTCTTGTTCTCTCTCTCGCGCCTGCGACCCCCTGTTTCTTCTCGGCTGCAAGTTCTCGGAGGTGCTTTCGAGGACGGTCTCGTCGGTGTGCGCGGACGACAACCGTGAACCGTCGTATCCTGGGAGCGGATCGCCAGTACCCTTCGCACCGGTATTGTGGGGGCGAAATCCTCTCTAAGGACAGTCCATTTCATGGACGCTTCAGTGATTTCTAACCATATCTTTCTTATATATTGTTTGCCGCAATTTGTTTATTTCTTGCCCTTTTCTGGATCTCGCCCTATTGTGTGTTTCCGTATTTTTAATCGGTTCCCGCTTGCATGTCGTAATCGGATAATGGATTGGAAATATATAACGCTAATGATATTAATCTGTGATACGTTTATTTCCGTTCATTTGGATCCGTGTAATTAATGTTTATTATATGCATGGGTTGATCCTGTTATCTACAGTTCCCTCCTCTTGTATATGCTTGGGACATTGTTTCTCAGTATATATGCACTGCCACATCCATGTGTTGAAATAAATAGGACTGGCGTTATCAGATAACGAGATTATAAAATATTCAGAACCAAATTCCAGTGCTGCTTCAACATGTCTAGAACCAACCGTGCTACCAGCTCATATCTCAATTTGGTTTGTGAAAGCACATATCTAGACTCAACATCTTGATTAAATTAATCACGGAGGTGATTAGTGTTGCCTATTTGCTTCGTTCTTAAATGAGCTTTCTGTCAAAGCTCTGAAAGTCGAAATTAAAAAAAATTAAAAGAAGATTGTATTAAGCACACAAGATCACAGTACCATTAATGATGTATACTGTACGCCATGGTTTGATTACTGTATGTCATGATCGACTTTAAATAATCAAAACATGTGGACCAGCACATATTAATTCTTAATCACAGCTCGATAAAGTTGTACCCAGCAAACACCATGATCAGAATCTTCTGAACTCCCACGTGCATGGACCATGCATCTTAGACTTCGACTAGTAGTGCAGATTACTCACACGGGTACGACATGATTATATTAAAGTAAGCATCTCATTGTCTTATTTAGACAGATTCTATGTAAGAGAGAACAGATGGTTCAAAAATAAAACTTTCGATGCATGGATTGAGGGAGCATGTGGCATGTGATATCTGTTCTTCCCCATGCTGTGGCAGTGATCCTCCTCATCTGTATATGGATCGATCTGTTGTTAATTAGAGTATGCATATCACCTGCCATGCAACAACGGATCTTATAGTGCTTTGTTCGTCATTTGAGTATTGCGGATCTACAGAAACTTGTCATGTGCCGACTAGGCATAACAGCTCATCGTCGACAGCTTGTGATTATTATTAAGCACCCTTGCAAGGACAAGAAGTGGTTTTCATCTTAAATAATTGATACTAATTTGTTGCACGTATATGTTTTGCCTATTCCTTGGGTTTTCTTTTCTCGACTGTTTGTGTTTTAGGTTGATTGGTAACTTGTCGAAATTTTAATGCTGCATGTGTTGTATTTATGTATATGCTTATTTGTCATTATGCCTTAATTTTCTCATTGACGTATCTGACTATGGACGGTTACATTTGGCCAGAACATTAGTAGGATTCGAAAAACTAGATTCTATAGTTGAGATAAATTTATTGTAATCCTTGAATATGATTTATTTAGATATCATCAGATCTTATTAGGATTTTTGAGATTGATTGATATATTGATTGATTGAAATCTTTATTAATTGAGATTGATCGGAACAATCAGTCTAAGATTGTGTCTAAACCTATATAAGACAGGGTGAGTGGTGGCATAATCCACAATAGTCACAAGACATGGAACAATTTATTGTAGAGAGAGAGAAGAGGAAGAGAATGAGGGAGCGAAGAGAATTATACTTGTTTTTCATTTAGTGATCTTTCTTCTACACTGATCGAGAGAGATGATTGGCAACCATTATATTGTGGATTTTCTTCTTCACGTGCTTCGATGGTGGTAGGATATTGCACATCCAACAACTAGTATCATAATAAAGTCGATGCCAATTCTTCTACAACAACTATTATCATAACGTGATACCGGCATTATTACATGACAATTGGTATAAGGCAATACATGTACATATTCCAACAACTAATACTAAAGCAAGGTCTGACATCATCGAGAACATGATGCGGTGGTTGTGCATTCCTCAAAAGTCATAAAAATTCTAAGTGGTGGGGATTGACTAATCTATGTGATCATGTAAGGAGCTAAGATAGCATATCAAGTGAAGCTCACTGCATCATTCTACATGGAGTCCTTCAAGACAAATAATAATTTCACCCTATGGAAATAATGGGTGAAGAACATATTCACATAAGAAAGACTTGTGAAAGTTGTCTAAGAAAAAGAAAAGTAGATGTAGAAGATGGAAGATAATCAGTGGAAGGAGATGAGGGATCTCACAAAATAATATAAGGCAACTATTCTTGTCAGACAACACTTTTCATCCAACGAAGGTCTAAATGAAGCTCGAAGGGCAATAAAAATACAAATATTTTATAAACAGAACATTGATGAAGGAGAAGCTCTATGGTCCGATGATAGACGTGACAAAGCTAGAGACACACTTGGATCAATTCAACAAGATTTTAATAGATGTGCTCACACTTGAAGAGATGAATAAGAAAGGAGATTCTCTTCAAGTAGGGGATAAGGCCCTAATATTGGTGTCCATATGATCAATCGAAAGTATGAGGTACCTAGCGTCCGGTCTTGGAGGGTCTGTGGTGTCTGATAAGTCGGATCAGTCTCATGGCTCTATACTCAAAAAAACCAACTAAGTCAACAATCAACCAACAATGTATGATACATCAATAAAATTGTACAAGGTAATATTTATTATACCTTGTAAATAAATGTGTATAGCAAGCAAGTGGAAGGGTTGAACAACTGAGAGCAAGTCCCAGATAGGTGAATCATTGTCTATTAACAAAAATAAATAATAATTATTTTTCTACTTTTTTATTTTTTTGGATTTTTAGTAATATTTAATTTTTATTATTTTTTAATGTTATATTTTTATGTTTTAAATTTTTATTTTATTTTCCTTTTAATTTTGTAAAATTTTAGTTTCTTTTTAAGATATAATATTTATTTTATAATAATATTTATATTATAAATATATATAAGATATATATATAATAAATATGCAAAAATTCAAGAAATATATATAAGAGGTACATTCCTTTTTATTTTTTAAAGTTTTTAAAATTTATTTAGGTATTTATAAATAATAATAAGGATAAAAGTAATATTATGTACATATGTATTATATAGGATTTTATATTTTTAATTATCAATATATATATACTCAAAAATTATAAAATAAAATGTTTTTGTCTTTTTCTAATTTTCCTCTTTTTTTATTTCTCATATATTTTTTGCTAATTTTTTAGGTATTTTTAATTGATTTAAAATTTCAAAATAGTACTAATAATATGTCGAATTATTTTAGATTTCAAAAATAGATGAATATCTCAATTAAGATGTCCAAAACTATTTTTAATATATACTCTATCATATATGTAAAAAATAAATATCGATAAATAATTTTGGATTTTTATAGAACTTTTTCTATTTTTCTAAGCTTTTAGGTTTTCATTTTTTAGTGTTTTTCCTTTTATATTTTTTCTGATTTTTATTTGGAGTTATATTATATAGTAATAAATATACTCTAATTTTTTGGAATTTTTAAAAGTGATTTTATACTTTTGTATTTTTACAGTTAAATATGGAATAAATAGCTCCTAAATGATTTTTAATAAAACCACTTTAAAGAGAAATCAAGAAGTCAAAGAATGTAAGCAATTTATTATTTTTATTTACCCGGTATAGCCACCAAGGTCAAACGCAAGGAGTGCAATTGAAAAACTAACCGGTCAAATTTCGAAAATAAAATATTTTTTAGTGGTTTTAAATTTTCAAAATTTTAAATTTCAAATAAAGGCAAGCCAAGTTCACCAAACCATCAAAAACCCAAGCCAACTCCTATCACCAAACCATCACCACATTCTGGCCTCTTTATCTTCCTCTATCTCTCACAACCTCATGTCCACCTTGAGCTCTGTTTCCATTACCCAAAATGCATGGAGCATTCCACGCACAAATCTCTTGTTCGTAATGCTATAGCCGAGCTTCTAGAGCTCGAGCTCGAGTACCCAAGTTGCAGGCCAACAAAGGCGAGCTTTCCTCAACATCTCTCTTGGCATCATAGCTATGCTTAGGTTCCATAGAACTTCGGCAGATCATGAAGACATCACTTGAACTGCTATGTCGCTGGAGCTTTGAACCTACTCAGAGCAACAAGAGTCCTCAATCTATATTCTACTTGCATAGGGACATCGAAGCACTAGCCCTCTTGGACTTGATTAGAAGCTTCATTCATCAACTCCATAAAGGGCACACGGAGAGGGTGACATCGACAATGGAATGGAGAATAAGAAAACTCTCGTGCAAGGGGGAGTCCTCCAAGGATGGCAACAAAAGATCGTTTGTTTAGCAGTATCAAATATTTGATTAACTGCTTAAAGAAATCGCCTGGAAAACTTCGGAAAAAAATATTTTCGTGATCGGAAGGGATGATTTATCCATGAAGATATAAAATTTTTGAAGATTTGGTAGATGGATGGAGATGAGTGAAGAGAGAGAAAATAAAGAGGAAGAATAAGAAGACTAGAGGAAGAAGAAGAGGAGATGAAAGAAGGAGATGAAAGAAGGAGATGAGAATGTGGAAGATATGTTGTGCAATTCTCCTCTGATAGATTCACTAGAGACTAACACAACCAACTGATTTAAATAAAGTTAAAGTCGGTGGAGGAGTTCGTGGAGTAAGACGGGACAAGTTTATGAGATCGATGGGGGTAATAACAATGTTTAAAAGCTCGATGTCTAATTTACAATGATTCTAGAGTTAGTGGGGGTAAAAATTCTTTAAAAATACATCACCGTAAATTATTTTGTCGTAGTGATCATTACCACAGTTTTTGGAACATGTGGTATCTTTTCTACTTCATTGTTGTCAGGGGGCAGAGTTCAGCCAGCGGTGAACTTTGTATATTCGCAGTATAATATGCAATTGTATTGTCTGGTTGCATGTATTTTTATGCTTAGTTTTATTTGATTTCCGCAACACTTGTTATTGTTAGGACGATGGCTGTATAGTGAATAAGGGTGCTAATCGAATCGAATACATTTGAATCCACCTAGATTCATATTCAATTCATTATAAAATTTTCGAATCCGAATCCGAATCGAATGTTAAACGAATTTCTAATCTAGATTCAAATTCCATTCATTTTATATCGAGTTAGAATTTTATTTAATAATGTAGCTTAAAAATTTTATATTGATAATATTTTAAGTTTAAAAGAATTGAATAGACTTTGTGATACTTTGTGAAAAAAATAATTAAGATAAGTAAAAAACTTTTAACATTATGGTGAAATTCAATAAATGATATAGATTGCATTAAAATACCTAACTTTTATCGTCCATGTATGTCTCTTGCAATCCTCATTTATTTATTTTGTACCTATGGTGAATTGAATATATAAAGAAAAATTAATTATTGACATCTTGATAAACCATTGATCTTTTCTTTTTGTACCTATGATGGAAATTTAATCAATGCATCTTCACCTTTTAACAAACACTCCACCAACTTTCTCATTCTCTTTGGTAAACTATTCACAAACCATTGATCTTTTCTTTCTATCAATCTTGTTAGTTATTTCAGGATTCAATTTTTCTATTTCTTCACCCTCTTCTTCCACTTTTCATTAATATCATCATCATGCCCAATAATCCTCTCATGGATACTATCTTGAGAAGATGGTATGTTTGAATAAGACTTCTAAAAATTAAATGAAAATACATACTCAACTACATTTTAAATTCCATACCAATATAGAAATACAAAACATAGATTAATTGATATACATGTCCAAAACAATAACCAGAAGATTGTGTCGCATGTTACTCTGAGAATCTTCCATATATTGCCCCCATTGTGACCTATCTCCATGATATCTGCGAAAAAAGAATCACTAAATTCCATCAGAATCATAAAAGGTCGACGTGAAATGACTTATGTAGTTGAATCCCGCATCTGAGATGTATAAAAATCGGCAGATCTGACTAAGAACTCAACTGGTATGGCTCTACTCTTCAATTTTCTATTATGTAGCATTTTTTCTGCATCAATCATGAACAGTTCATGCTTACCTCATTTCAGCGCATTCTTGTGGGGGCATAGTTGAGCTTATTAAAGATTGTGATGATATTTCTTTCTTGATAATTTAGTCTCCTTGTAATCTTGATGAGAAATGGAATTTAGTTGTAGTTATGATCTTTTGCACATTTAGTCATTTAAGCAAAGCTCGAAATCCATGAAATCTGTTCATACCTTAATTGTCTCTAAGATATTATTTGTATTCAAATGCTTGGTTGTCCTTATAATAAGATCTGGATATTATGATAGATGGCAGGATTGAGAGTGTGATTAAGGAAAACATTATTAGAAATTTGAAACCTATGACATCAGGATGGTTTTTAAAAATTTAGTATGTATTTGTTTGCAGATGATGTATTTAATAACATAAATTATTTGGATAGAATCTAAATCTTAAGTTTTTAAGGTAAAAGGGTATGTGTGGTAATACTAGTAGTTGCGGGGGTGATGGAAATGACGGCGACATTGGTGAGTCTAAAACTGGTGTCGTTGTCGACAATGGGGAAGAGTGGGACCTGGTGGTGAGGCTGGCGATTGGGAGGTGGCGTTGTCAGTGGTGGGAGCAGAAGCGGGAGACTAGAGCCGACGACATTGGAGAGAGCGAGAAGAAGCGGGATGCCAGAGCCGACGATGTTGGAGAGGACGAGCAGTAGCAGGGGATTGGAGCTAGCAACGTTGGAGAGAGCGAGCAGGAACGGGAGGTTGGAGATGGCGGCGTTGGAGAGCAGAAGCAAATGTTAGGGTTTTTTTTCGTGAGTGACGAGGGGGAGAGAGAGAATTTGGGGGAATAAAGAGGGGGTATGGTTATGTAATAGGCATCCCAAAATTGGGATGTTTAGACTAAGATGATAAATTTTTTTATTTAGTATATTAAGTTGTGTATCATTTATGGGGATTTTACAAAATATATACTAGATATATTTACATATATATAATGCTTCATACCATATTATATGTGTATTTATCGAATCGAATTGTTATCGAACGAATCCAAGTAAATTCTGATTCGATTCATTTGGGAATCGAATCCACAAGTTAAATTCAAATTTAGTTCATTTGATTTCGAATCGAAGTTTTTTCGAATTTTTATCGAATGAATCCTAATCGAATTCGAACGATTTAATTCAATTAGCAGCCCTAACAGTGAAGCGCCAAATTTTGATAAGGCCATCACGCGTTTATCGCTCATGAACACAGCCATTAATTAGGTAGCGCCCATTAATTATCATTCTATTTCCAAAGCTCAAAGCTGGAGGCAGCAATCTAACTCTCCACGTCTCCTTTATTTCCAAAAATACGCCAGGAGAGTTGGCATTACAGCTGCCACAGGTTTCGATTATTTTGGAAATAATGCCACCGTTATTTTGTTTGTCCAATTCCAAACAGGCCTCGAAGCTTCGGTAGGTCGAAGCTCCTGAAGGTCAAGACCACAGACAATTCGTTGCAAAGAAAGCTCTGAGGAGATCTGATGAACTAGGGGACTAACTAGTACAATGGATATGCCCACGCAAGCAAGCAAAGACAAGATGAGGAGCTTTCGATGAAAGACCTGACTGCCTGCTGACTCAACTGATCACAGGACCAGGGACATAGGATATGGCACCCTGGGCTTCTATTGAATCGAGAAAGAGGTTTGATTGTACATCTTTTTTAGAGATATATATCAGGCATCCTCCAGATAGACTTTGCTTCAATTAGAGGAACATAGGAGCAGAAGCTTCGGAACGGAGCTAGACTTTTTATTCCCCCGCGCTTAGCTTTCGTGCCCAGATAGACTTTGACTATAGAAGAGAGCTAGATGATCTGTTATCAAGTGAGAAGAAAGGAAGGTCCGAAATCCCTAGGCTTGAGGCCCTCACCTAGAGGAATACTCAGATTCGTCGGAGGATAATAGGTCACCTATACTACAGGACTAGAAAATGAAGTAGGACAGGATCGACGTCCTGTTGTGAGCCGATGCCTGAACCGGTTGCCGATGCCTCTCACATTAGTGAAAAGACCTCCCCACAGGCTAAATTCGGCGAGAGCCCACCTTCCCTAATGAGAAAGAAAACTAGACACTATAGAAAGAAAGCTTTCTTTCTTTGTCCCTAAAGGAGATAGGACTCACTTTCCCACTTCAACAACTTTCACTAGAATATCCTCCAGGCTTCCAAAGGTCAAGACATTACTTCACCGGCTGGCATGTCGTGACGTTGCGGAAATGACTAACTGTTTCTTTTGTCTTCCACTGCATCTCATAATTCTCACTACTTTTATCATCCTACGCTAAAGACATTACATATCATGAAAAACACACACAAGCACAACAATATGTCTCATTTCAATTAGAATTTGCTTCCATGATCTAGAGAGGATCGTCTGGTGTAGAAGAGAGTGCAACAGACTCTGATACAGGCATGTACGTTGCTTGATTTTGATCGAATGATTTGCAAGATTTGACACTTTTTGTGAGTTCGTATCGTACAAAATCATGTGAACCGTTCGAACGACTCCCTCGTCTACAGCAGCATCACAATTTTGTGAGTATCACAATTTTGTGAGTCTAGCTCATCTCCGTCGTCTCTTGCAATTATATGCGAATAAATCTCTCATTTCAAAGACCATTTAAAAAACAAAAACAGGCTCCTATCTACATGAACTCTAATCAATTCTCTCTCCCTCTCCCTCTGAAAGAGAGAGGTAATAAATAATTACAAAAAAAAAGCCTTTGTTTAATTTGCCCTGTTCACTCGGGAATAGCGGTCAACTTGGGATCGAATTTACGAGGCCTCCCACTGGGTCTCCTCCTGCTGCTGCGTCTCTCCTGTTTGACGTCTGACGACGGGGAGGATGCCTTGGTCTTGCAGGAGACGTAGGGGTGAGTGCCGACGGTGAGGGTGGAGCTGGCCCTGAGGGCGAGCTTGGCCATATCGTCGGGGTGGAGGCGGCGGCGGAGCATGGAGGAGGGGAGGACGAAGTAGATCTGCTCCGGCTCGAGGGCCTCGGAGGAGGGGACAGCGGAGAGGAAGCTATCGAGGTCCACGTCGTCGGCGCAGCAGAGGAAGGAGGAAGGGTGGTGCCTGAGGAGGACCTCGGAGGCCGAGATGGGGCAGGAGAACTCCTGCAGGCGGCCGTCGGGGAGGATGACCTTGGCTGTGGAGCAGCAGTACTTCACTGCAGTGGATTCCACGGAAGCACAGATGCCCATCTTTCAGCCTTCTCTTCTATGAAGGTGCAGTGATCATGTGCTTCTGCTGCTGTTCTGATATATATATTTATAGGCGGGTGTGGAGGAGGGGGTAGTGACAGGGGACAGACAAGACAGCAGATGTGGGACGTCGTCTGAAGGTGCTGTGGGTTCAAGATTTTTGATCTTGACATTGCCCTTTCGCTACGTTACGTTTTACTGTTGCGATGGCCTTTTTTGGGTGTCTTCGTCAACGTTTTTCTTGCCTCTCACGGCAACAACGGCATAGTTATCGTTTGCTGCGTATTAGTATTTTCATGCCTCGCTGTCTGAAAAAAACGAGAGGGTTTGTCTTCTAATTCTGATTTAAGGTCGGGAAGGTCATCTATATTCGATTTAATATTCATTTTGGTGGACAAATTGATATTCAGTGACGGACGACTGATATGATAGGGGGAAAAAAAGAAGGTGTTTCATCTCTCTAAGGTTGGTAGATTTGAAATGTTTGATGTTTTTTTCACAACATAGAGTGGTCATTAACTCGTATGAAATTCCCCAAGGAGGGAATGTTTGTGAAGTCCTAATTCCACGGAGCTCATGTTTCTTAAAAAAATTATCATCAGATGATTGATTGGACAGATCGACGAGAGGTTTCCAACACCCGCAGTGCCTGACATGTTCGGCCCCACAATCACTGTATCGGTCGCTCTCACGTTATTCGAAACACCATCAATCAATCGAATCAACAATCAATGCATAATATATAATAATTCAAGGCAAATGTGTGACTTAAATTTATTTTTATTTTACTTTATAAAATATGTATATAGTAAATAAGTGTAGAGTGTCGAACCACAGATAGCAAGGGAATATGGTAGAATTGTTGTCCATAAATGAAAATAAACAACTATTTTTTTACTTTTTTGGCTTTTTGATTTTTTTGTGGATTTCTAATTATATTTAATTTTAAAATTTTTATTCTTTTATATATATATATATTAAATTTTTAATGCCTTTTTTCTCATTTTTAATTTCTTTTTCTTTTTTAGATATAATAAATATATATACCCATATATAGTAATATGTATAACATAAATACTATAATATTTCTATATATAATAAATATGTAAAAATTAAGAAAAATATAAATAAGAACATTTTTTATTTTTTTAAGGTTTTAATATATATTTAAGTTATTTAGAATTAATAAAAGTATATAAGTAAAATTATGTATATACAACTTATATAAGATTTTATCTTTATAAATATAATTATATATACTAAAAGATTATAAATTAAAATATTTTATGTTTTAAAATTTTTCTACATTTTTATGATTTTCTTGTAATTTCTACTAATTTTTAGATAATTTTAATTGATTAAATTAGCAAAATAGAGGATATAATAATATGCCAAACTATTTTTGGTTTTAAAAATTGATAAATATTTTAAAATTACCAAAAAATAGTTTTTTAATATATTCTATATAATAAAAAGGAAAATAGAAAAATAATTTTCATGGATTTTATCTATTTATTGCTAATTTATATATGTTTAGGATGATTTTTTAATTTTAAGGTATTATTTTTATATTTTTTTGTGATTTTCGGTCTGGTATGATGAAATATAGTAATACATAATATCTATTTTTTGGAATGTTTAGATGATGTTTTATAATTTTTTGTATTTTTTATTTAAACATTTAATAAAAGAGATCATAAATGATTTTAATAAATGGAAACCATAAGTAAAATGGTAATATGTGGTGTAAACCAGAATCAGAAGGATTAACTAGTACGATTTTCCAAGATTTTACAAGCACATGAGCTATTTAAACAAAATAAAAATGCAACAAAATAAATAAAATACTATTATGGGTATTTTTGTAATAAAAGTACAAGATACGGGGTTACGCACAAAAATACCCAAAATTGAAGTCTATTTACAAATTTTATAGAGTAATAAAAATTATAAGATCTAAAAGGGATCGGTTGTAATTTGCCCACCTCACGTGGGCTGTCATGTGTGGTGAGCTGGCATGGACCTAAAGTTATATCCAACAAGAAAGAGGCAGTCCACGCAACTTTAGCATAAAAAATTACACAACTAAATATTTATAGGATAATAAGTAAATAGAAAAAGATGGAGGGGCTACTTATATATATATCACTTTAAGCACGCTATCGGACCGCTGAGCTTGCTCCATGTGGCACTATCTACGACTCTGATGACTTCATTTTGCATGATGAATGAATGACCCAGATTAGATCTGGGTTGTCTTCCTTGATCGAATGGTTCTTGAGGTGTCTGGAAGAACACCAAAGAGCTTAACTTGAGCGAGCTTTGATCGCTCTAATCTTCATCTTCCAACTGCCAAATTCCACGTCGGGAGGCGCTCTTGCTTCCTGGATCTCAGCTGCTCTTAAAGTCAAGGTCAAGGGAGTCCAGGATCCATCGGAGGGACCCTCGAGCTGGAAGCACCTGGAGCTCTTGACTTGGCTATGATCTTCACTCCACGTGGCTCGTTTCTGCGTGACTTCTATACAAAATGTTCAAGGACAACGAGAGGCTCGCAATCGACCTCCCTTTAAGATGAAAATACAAGGGAACAACAGGACGGTGGAGTTCCAGCGATGACAGAGGAGGGAGCTCCGGTTCCACCTCAATCCATGTAGGATTGAGGGGAAAACAAGGTGAACAAATGGAGAAGCGGATGGGCGTGAAGTGGGTATGAAAAAGGTGGGTTCGAAATAGCTGTGAGATGACGAATTTGGGGCAGGAGCCTAGTACCCCACCAATTTTAAAACTTAAAATTAAACTAATCTACAACCTAGTTAGCGAAACTAAAAGCTAGATTATGCTACTGAAACGAAATGGAATAAAAGGACCTAAGGCTAACAGCTCATACCTGCTTAGAAACATGGAATCAAATGATCCTTATATATCTCTTAGGATAACTACAAGGGCCTATTTTCAAGAGGATAACACTAGTTGGTTTCTGCCTAGGTTGTGGGGCATGTGTAAGGCATATACTTAGTCGAGGCATAAGAGAAACTTTATGTAAGAGGCCCGTAAAAGATTGGTGTTGTGCCATGGGGTCTAAAGGTCCCTCACAAAGATGAATTTTTACAACTTCGTATAAAATTCTCTCAAGAGTTTGCACTGTGCCAACTCTACAAGGGAGCTTTATCAGAGCTAAATCTCCCTCTGATAGTGGAAAGGGCTACCCGAGAGGTGGAGCCACCCCTACAAAGAGGTAGGAGGAAATGGCTACCCGGAGCGTGCAGTCGCCACTTTCACTGGGAATGAGTGATGGGCCATGTCGCAATGAGGATGTTGCGAATATAAGTGGAGGGGATTGTAACACCCCAACCCTAAACATAGTGTCATACCTAAAACTGACGAAGTGTGGGTGTGGTTTATAAGTGGTGGGGACTACTACTTGATAACTTGGGCTTAAGCATTTTGGGTGGTTGTCAACGGGTCCAATCTGAGCCCGTAATCAACAAGTTGTTAGGGCTAGTTTTCCTCGATAACGGACCGGGGACCTAAGCCCGGGACGTTACAAATGGTATTAGAGCCAATTCCATGGCAATCGTCCCTAGAGAATCGTCGTGGGCGCAACAACTAAGTCATACGCTCCAATACCCTTAGTTGACGAACACGAACTACACCAGTTGGGTGATTCATGTTCAGGACATAATGGAGGATCAAGGCCTCTGGGGAGCAGTTGCTCCGGCAGAGGGAATACAAGTCGACGTCTGACTCGACAAGAAGGCGAAGATGCATCTCTTCCAAGCGTATTCGGAGGACCTCCTCATGTTGGTGGCCAAGAAGACGACAGCAAAGGAAGTTTGGGATTGCCTCAAGACGAGGTTCGTCGGTGTGGACCGAGTTCGGGACGCACGATTGCAGATGTTGAAGTGGGAGTTCGACATCATGCGGATGAGTGACAGAGAATCCCTCGACCAATACACTGGTCGACTAACCGCCATGTCTGTCAGGTATGCAACTCTTGGCGAGACGTTGACGGATCTCATGCTCGTAAAAAAATTGTTCGACACAGTGCCAGAACGATTTATCAGTGTGGTAGCTGGCATTGAGCAATTTTGCGACCTCAAAACCTTGATTTTTGAGGAGGCCGTCGGCCGACTCAAAGCCTTTGAGGAGCGGACATGCAGGAAGAACACTAGCGCAGGTGGAAGCGCAGACGGGAAACTGCTCCTCACTCAGGTTGAGTGGGAGGCACGATCTAAGAAGACCGGAGGAGATTTGTCAAAGAACAGAGCTCCCGCAGATGGCGGGAACCGCGATTGAGGAGGTCGTGGGCGTGGCAGAGGAGGCTACAAAGGTGGTCGTGGAGGACCACGCAAAGATGAAGTAAATGGCTCTAATGGTGGTGGCCGTGATAAGAGTCATAATCGGTGCTATAACTGCAACGAGATGGGACACTACTCGACAAACTGTCGAGCCCCGAGGAATAAAGAGGAAGCACACTTTGCAGGTGCCGAGGATCTTGAACCAGTACTTCTACTAGCGATCTCAAATGAGACTCTCCTGGTTGAAGAAGAGCGGCAGGAGGTCGTGATGTTGAATGAGGAGAAGGTGTGGCCGGAGTTGCATGCTACCGAGCATGTTGAGGGACCAACAGATGTATGGTACATCGACAATGGTGCTAGCAACCATATGACCGGTGATGAAGCTAAGTTCCACGAGTTGGATAAAGCAATCACTGGAAGCGTCAGATTTGGCGACGGCTCGACGGTGCAGATCAAGGGGAAGGGATCAATCCTCTTCACATGCAAGAATGGTGATCAGTGGCTTCTTCAGGAGGTATTCTTTATCCTTAGACTTCGTAGCAATGTAATAAGCCTTGATCAACTCATTGAGTATGGGCACCAAGTGCTTATGGATGAAGATATGCTTAAAGTATCAGTCAAGAATACCTCTCGCTTGATCATAAAAGTAAAGCGAACACAAAACCGTCTCTACCGCATCGAGCTACAACTGGCGAGGCCAGTTTTATTATTAGCAAGCCTCGATGATCCTGCATGGTTGTGGCATGCTCGCCTTGGCCACATCAACTTTCAAGCATTGAAGATGCTTGCCAGCAAAGGATTGGCGGTAGGTGTCCCGCTGATTACGCATCCTGACCAGGTGTGCCGGACTTGTCTAGTGGCAAAGCAGACAAGATTAACATTCCTGAAAGCAGCCAAGTACCAAGCACAGTAGCCGCTTGAACTTCTACACATTGATTTGTGTGGACCGATCACACCCTCGACTCTAGGTGGTAACCATTATTTTATGCTAATTGTAGATGATTACTCTCGGTGGGTATGGCTTCATGTACTCAAAACAAAGGATCAAGCATGTTCAGCATTCATGAAAACCAAGTTGCTAGCAGAGAACACGAGTAGTTATCGTGTTAAGGCTATCCGATCTGATCGCGGACGAGAGTTCTTATCAGGCGAGTTCGCAAAGATGTGCGAGCAGGCAGGAATCGAGCGTCACCTCACCGCACCATATTCACCCCAGCAAAATGGTGTGGTGGAGCGATGTAACCGTACAGTGATGCACATGGCACGCTCACTTCTCAAAAGTATGAGCGTACCAAGAAAGTTTTGGGGGGAGGCAGTACGACATGACGTCTATCTCCTCAATCGCCTCCCAACCAAAGCGATGGGAGATCGCACTCCGTTCAAGACATGGACGAGAAAGAAGCCGCATCTAGTACATATTCGAGTGTTTGGCTGCATGGCACCTGCTAAGGTGACCATGCCAAATCTCAAGAAGCTCGATGGTCGCAGTCGACCGATGGTGTACCTGGGTGTCGAAGAAGGATGCAAGGCCCACCACCTACTAGACCCCCATCGAAGAAAAATCCATGTAAGTCGTGATGTTATATTTGAAGAAAATGTGGAGTGGAAAATGATCTGTTGATGTGGAAAGTGATCAATCACCCAACTTTGTGATTGAGGAGGATGTCAACCCCGAACCAGTTGAAATCTGCTCATCCCCATTGTTGGGTACTTCAGCAAATGAGCCAACACCAGAGCTCGAACCATCTACACCGACCTCTCCAATAGGTGATGCATCAAGCTCGTCGACAACACCCACTAGCATCAGGAATACTCCGGAGGTCATCACATCCACGACAGAAGATGTTGAACAGGGTAGGCACTCGCCTACACTTTGGTTAGGAGGACAAGTCGACAGCGACGGTGCACCTGTCCGTTATAGATCCATGGCTGACATCATGTGTGATGCTCCGCACATGGATCTAACAGAAGAGGAAGCGATGCTCATAGAGACGAAGGAACCTTCATGCTTCCAGGAGGCTGTTGGTCATCCAGCATGGGATGACGCCATGGCCCAAGAGATTGAAGCCATCGAAAAAATGCAACGTGGTCACTCACCACGTTACCGGCGGGACATAAAGCTATAGAGCTTAAATGGGTGTACAAACTCAAAAAGAACTCAGATGGCGAAGTTATCAAATACAAGGCCCGCCTTGTTGCAGAAGGGTATGTTCAACAACAAGGCATTGACTTTGAAGAAGTCTTTGCTCCGGTTGCTCGCCTTGACATGATACGTGTCATCTTAGCTATCGCGATCAATTGAGGATGGCAAGTTCATCACCTTGACGTCAAATCAGCATTCTTGAATGGTGAACTCGAAGAAGAAGTTTATGTGACCCAGCCTAAGGGGTTCACAGTGAAAGGAAAAGAGCATATGGTGCTCAAGCTAAGCAAAGCACTCTATGGGTTACGACAAGCACCACGCGCATGGCACATGCACCTCGATAGAAGCTTGAAGCAGCTCTGCTTCACAGGATGTACACAGGAGAAAGCCGTGTATAGAAGGGGCGAGGTTGCGACGGTCATCATCGTCGGCGTTTATGTCGATGACTTGATCGTCACGGGAGAAGATCCAGAGGCAATTGCGAACTTCAAAAGGCGATGATGAGAGAGTTTGAGATGAGCGATCTCGTCTTACTCACATACTACCTCGGACTTGAGGTGGAACAAGGAGACGGTGGCATCTCACTCAAGCAAACGGCCTATGCTAAGAAGGTATTAAATGAATTTAACATGTCTGATTGTAATCCTTATAAGATTCCCATGGAGCCAAGATCCCATCTGCACAAGGATCTAGAAGGACAACCTGTTGATGCCACCTACTACCGTCGTGTCATCGGGTGTTTGTGCTATCTTCTTCACACCAGGCCGGATCTCTCCTACGTTGTTGGTGTGGCAAGTCGATTCATGGAGAAACCTACAATGATAAATCACAAGGTTGTGAAGCAAATTCTCAGGTATCTCAAAGGCACCATTGATGAATACCCATTCATCACTCTTTATTCTTATATTTTAGCTACAAAAACCTTTGCAAATTCATGTAGATATGTGTAAATAAAATAATTACCAAAAGCATGCATTGTGTAAAAAGTAATAATTAGCATATTTTTGTGCAAAAATAAAAGAATAAAGATTAAAAAGAAAAAGAGGGAAAATATTTAGAATAAATATTGAGCAACCTAATCCCAAGGGAGGGTTCAGCTAGGGGCTCATGTGTGTAAATAAACCTATAAATAAAATAAATATATTTTCTTATAAAAATAGAATAAAAGTGGTTTGTATATATTGTATATATTTATAAATACAAAAATAAAAAAAATAGAAAAAATTAAAAAGAAAACAAAAACATCACTTGTGCATATTCACCATGTATATAGTCCACTCACTTATATTTATTTCACCTTATAAATAAATAAAATTAATTTCCATAAAATTTATAAATATTCTATCTTTTATGGCGTAAATAAATAAAATAAAAACAACAAAGATAAAAACAAAATAAAAAGAACAAAATTAAAACCAAAAATAATATTGTAAATATACCATGTATATAGATGTATATATCTATTTATTTCACCCTTGTCTATAAATAATAAAAAATAAAATAAAAATATATTTTTATTCCTAATTTTATAATATAAATAAATAAAATATAAAATGGGGATAAAAATGTATAAAAATAACAAATTAAAAATCAAAAATAAAAATCCTATATTGTATATATACCTATATAGCCCTATTATGTAAATACCTTATTTTCATTTTGAAAAATTAATTAAAAATCACAAAAAATAGGAAAAATTAAAACAAATATTTTCATGTTTTGAGTTTTTATTAAATCGGCCATTTACTATTTTTAATAGATTTTCCAAATCTTTTTGACGTGGCTGCTTCTCATTGGTCCACGGGGGAATGTTGACCCCCCGGTCAACTCCCCCCTGTGGACCACCTCCCACGGATCTTAAGTGACCGACCCGACTTCCCCATTTATTCCACACTCAATCCGATCTCCAGGCATCCAAACCCAGGGTCCTAATTACTCCCCAAGCATCCGGGAACCTCGCCCAACATCGTGCCTAGGGATCCGTGCTCAATCGAGCCGGACCCGAGCCTTTCTTCCCGAACCTTCCACCATATAAGAGCCGAGCTCCGTCACCCATGTCCTCATCTTTGGCTCCCCACCTTTCATTGCCGTGACCTCTACTGCCTTCCCTGAGGTGACAGCTCTCCGTTGGTGGTGTCGAAGAGAGGAGAAGGTGCCCGGATCTCTGATCCGGCAAGCTTGCGCCGCCGTGCTCCGCCTGAGGCAGGAGCTCGTGCCTCGGGCCACGACGACCCGCGAGGCAATGACCCAGAGTTCCAGCAGCTCGAGCCCAGTCGATTCCTCCACCCAGGTACCCTTATTTCCTTCCCGTTTTCTTTGATTTCGCGTTTCGCCCAATTCGCCCATTCTCTGTTCATCGTCGATTCCGGTGACCTCCGCCTTAGTCTCGATCATCGGACCGCACCATTGCGTTCGCCTTCTTCCCACGCACGTTCTCCACCCATTCACTCAACCCATCTCGCACAGGAGCAGGGGTTTCGAGCTCCACCGTCTGCCCCTCACCGGAGCTCGACCGCCCCGCCTCACCGATCACCGTCACCCCCTCTCACAGGGTCGAGGCACTTTGCCCTCGACCCGCGAGTCTGCTGGTGCACTTTGCAGGTACATCCGAGCCCATCTGAGGGCTTGGGCCATCTGGTCCAGCAGCTTCGCCTCCGCCGGACTCGCCAAAGCTCCTCGGGGCTCCGTCGAGCCATCGGAGGCCACTAGTCGACGCGGGAGCCCACAGAGCTTCTTCTCCGATCATCAGAGTCCCGCGAGGAGGCCGGGAGCGCAAGCAGCGGGCCGGCGAAGGTCGCCGGCCATCAGTTCTTCCTCAACCTCCAGCTACCGTCCGATGCACCTCCAGCTCCAGTTTGCATCCCAGCCGTTCATCTGAGGAGCCACCAACAACGTCAGATCTTTGGAGGAGCGATCCGGACCGTTCAATCGCCGAGGTTTAGCCACAGCACCTCACGTCCGTTCGATCTCCCACGTGGCGACGCCCTGACCGTTCTATCAACACCGAAGACTCAGCGTTGGGCGCCACCCCTTTCTCATCCGTCGATCAGCACACGTGGCGCCCATCCGACGGCCTACTTAATAAAGGGTAAATATTACCTTAGGCCCTTAGCTTTATTTTAGTTTAGTTTTAGTCCTGTAAGTATTTTTAGAATTTTACTTGCGTTAGGTAAATTGCACTTTGGACCTTATCTTTCCTGCTATTTGCATGTATACAACTGCATGTAGTGTGTCACGTGCATAGACACGTGTTTCTTTGGGATATTTGCATTGATAGCCTTGTAGTTCTGGGTTATTATTGAATGAATGAAATTTTTAGATAATTGCATTTATACCCCTGTGCGTGTTGAATCTGTGCATGTACGAAATATTTTTGGGTATTTTACGATAAGGCCCCTGGACTTTTAATACCTGTAATTATTTAGTCCAAGAAGCTTATTTTATTTGCAATTCAGTCTCTGTGTGCCCCAGACACGTGCCTCGCGCGTGACTTCTTGGAATTTTTGCACCGAAACCCCTGGAACTTCTGGTATTTACGTACAGGTCCCTATGCACTATACCTAAGTTTTGATTTTTAATAAAATATCAAACTAACTCCAAATTCAATGAAAATTGGATACATGGCTCCTGCATTGGTGTAAAAATTTTTAGAATTTTTGGAGACATTTTTGATTGCATTTATTATTTTTAAAAATACAAAAACACGCTTTTTCTTTACTGTCTTACTTTAAAAATCACAAAAAAATATTAAACACCTCTAAATATTACAAAAAAATTAGGTAGTGTTTGTTTTGCCTTGTTTGATATTCTGACTAATTTTGGTCATTTTTAATTATATAAAACTCATAAAAATTGAAAAACCCCTAAAAACCCATAAAAATTCTAATAATTAATTTAAAAATCCAAAAATAATAATTCCAGTGGCTGAATTTTCCTTGAATTTTCTTCTTTACAGGAAAATTACTTTCAGGCTTTTTGGGGACTTTTAGATATTTTATCTAAGTCCCCCAAGCTTGGCTGGACATTGTGCTTGTTTTCTTGCCTTGTCTTATTTTTAGAAAATTCAATAAAAATCAGAAAAATACCAAAAATTACCCAAAAACAGTAAAAACATAAAATACATAAAACCATTTTTATTTGAATTTTTGAATGATTTTTGATGCATTAAATAATTGTTTGGATTGGCTTGTTTCTTTGTTTTCTTTTTTTTCCTTATTAATTAAAAATCCCCAAAAAAATATAAAAATTAAAAATCCACCAAAAACATTTTGATTTTCTTTCATTCTATTTTTAGACTACTTCGTAGGCCACAAGGCCATTACGTGCTCCTTGTGTTCGACCGTGATCGCTATACCAGGTTAATATAATAGTGAGACCGCTACTTGTGTTTCATCGATTTTTATCCGATTTGGTGGTCTATTTTTTCTCGATCGACCACGCTTGGTTACTTGGGTCGCAACGACCCTTGACGACTTTTTACCCGAGCGATCAGGCGTGCCATCAGAATGGCGCCGTTGCCGGGGAGCACGGCTTAGTAGTCAGTTTTCGATTTTTCCCGCGGCTTTCTTTTCGCGGTTTTCTGTATAGATTTTTGTAGATATGTTTTTTTGACATTGTTTATATAATAATTTGGTCTGATCACTCTTGTTTACTTTCTTGCTAGGGCCCGAGGACCGAGGAGGCGACTCTCGAGGACCCGGCGCAACCGCAGGATTCGGAGGTGGCTCCCTTCTACACGAAGCCGCAGGAGAGAGCGAGAGAGTAGCTGAGTGAGAGAGGAGTTGTTTAGATTTCTTTCGGCACATTTCACTTGATTATTGTAATAATACAGGGACACTCAACACGACTTGGACTTTTTCTCGGGTCTATTTCGCCGAGCACCGGTGTGCTCGGGGGACCCTTAGACTTTCTACGGCTTTTTCGCGGCTTTTTGATTTTTCGCTGCCTTTTACGGTTTTACGTGGTTTTTCTCGAGCCCCTAGCCTTAGGACTTTCTGGTTGATTGTGCTGTACTGAGTAGGATCCACACACTTAATTATCTGCCTGCACCTATAGTTCATTAATTAGACCTACTAATAAAACATTAATAAAAATAGTTGATTCATTTTCCTTCGAGCCTACGCGTCGCGAGCCTGCCCCGTCAAGCGCTACTCCTGAACTCGACTTGTCGAGAAGAGGAGGGGTGGGTCTAGACCGGACTCTCTGGATCGAAGGTTGGTGACCAGCTAGACGGTTCTTTCGAGTAGAAGTTGCCTGTTTAGGACTCGGTTTTTCCCGCTGCACCATATAGGTAGTTTACTTTTCTGTCTTTACATTATGCGCGGATCATATTGCATGTAGAGTGCTGGAGCCAGGTACGCATTTCTGACTTTGCATGCATCATTGATTTTATCGCGCATCAGCTTTTTCGTCTTCTCCCCCTGTTTTGGACTTAATAAGCAGGAGAATCGAAAAATTCGTTAGGCATTTTTGCTTGTATTAAAAATATCTAAAAAAGAAAAACAATAAAATTAGGACTGCTAAAACTATTGACCCTAAAGGACACCTGACCTAAAAATCTGTCTTGGGAAGAGCAACCCCCTCATTGTTTGGTTTGATTGTGCGAGAGAGTGACCCGTACACTAGGTAGAGCCCTCCGGTACTCCTCTCGACTGATTACCGACTCTTCTGTGCGGGACAGTCGGTTGGGAGAGTATCGGGTATCCCAGCAGGTCACGTAATCGCTCTGATATTTTGCTTGTTCACCAAAATAAAATTGACAAGTTAATTTGACCGAGCCTTCACGATCTTCAGCTCGCGTTGTGATTGGTGAACTGAGGGGTTTGCTTGTGATCATAGTTTCCCCAGTTCTCATCCGCATTACTCGCCAGATCACGATGATGGGAAGGAGGTCTCTTAGGCAGCCTCTGGCTGCATCGCTTTTTAGCAATCCAATCCATTCATCTTGGTCGGTTCGTGGGAGCTCAGACCCGATCTCCGAACCCGAGTATGACTCCGCCCTGTTCCCTCTCGACCACCCTTCTCCTTCTGAGACCGAGATACCAGTGCCAAAGGAGAGACAGACAGATGATTTATCAGCACCTGAGTTCGGTTGTTTTGATTTTTCAGAGACTATGGCCGGCGCTAGTGATGATCGCTCTAGAGGTCCGTAGGAGGAGCATTTCGTTCTGGACCAGGGTTCGATCAACTCCACCCTGATCGCCTCCCTTGAGTCAGTGCAGCAGCAGTTGAGGGATCAGGGGGCATTCATGATAGAGATGAGGCGAGAGCTTGAGCAGTTGAGATCCGACCGCGAGAACCGCGGAGGAGGACCCGACGATGCGGCAGCTGCCGCCGCAGCAGCAGCAGGAGGACCACCGAGACCGATGCGGGAGAACCACATTCCCGGATCGACTTTGACGCACCGTTGGGTGGTGTTACCAGCTATCGTGGGGGACTTCAAGTTCCCCCCGAACACTTTGTAGCTCCTTCCCCGATTTCAAGGGTTGGCCACTGAGGAGCCCCATCTCCACCTGCAGGAGTTTGAGATGATCTGCAGTACTGTCCACGACCGTCAGGTGGACCAGGATACCATCAGGATGATTGCCTTCCCCTTCTCTTTGGCAGACAGAGCAGCCACATGGCTGAAACATCTGGGGAAGTTCGTCTACACTTGGGAGCAGCTCCGTGCCGAGTACTTGCACAAGTACTATCCACTCGGGCAGACCAATGCCGCGAGAGCCCTTATCAGCAACTTCTCCATGCTCCCCAACGAGCAGTTCCATGAGGCATGGGAGAGGTTTCGAGAGCTGACTGATCGATGCCCGCACCACGACATTTCCAAGCCCAACCTCGTGCAGAGCTTTTTCAGCGGGCTGACACCAGCGCTCCAGGGCTTGGTGAACGCTTCTTGTGGCAGGTCATATTTCGCCAAGGATCACGACCAGGTCTGGGCCATCTACGAGGAGATGGTCGAGAACTACATGGTGATGTCCCAGACCCGGTTGTATACTCAAGGCAGACCCCAGCAGCCAGGACCCGTGCAGTACCAGAGGATAGCACGGGTCGACGCCGGTCCTTCCAGTTCGTCCGCAGTAGCAACAGCACAGACAGAGTCATCAGCTGCGGACATGAGCATCATTAGCGAGAAGTTGGATCGGATGGAGCTGATTGAGAAGAAGCAATGCCAGGGCATCACTCAGATGGAGCAGATGGCACAGACTCTGAGCGACATGAAGACCCAGCTCATGTGTCTCCAGGAGGCACAGACGGCTTCCCAGCCCCGTCTTCAATCGCGAGGCGACTCCGGCAGCAACAACAGCTCGTCTCAGTGCTCCAGCTCACACCAGCAGCGTAGACAGGTTCACCTTGTACATGCGGAGCCGTACCAGCAGCCGCAACCCACCTACCAGTCACCACCATCTCCAGACATGCAGATGGTGGTATACCAGCCGGATCAGCCTCTGACAATGCTCCCACCACCCCAGTACGATGCAGAGCCGTTGATGGATGTCAACGGGATTTGGTATGACCGCCCTCAGCCCGGTATCCGACGAGACCATACTGGATTCCGGTGGGGGACCGGAGGTACCCAGCCCCAGCAGCAGCCGTCAGGACAGGGTGGTCAGTACAACTATCAGAGAGAGCACCAGCCGCAGCAGCAACCCCCAGTGTACCCATCACAGCAACAGCAGCAGCAGCAGTCGTTCTATGGTCCTCGTCCCTATCAGCAGGGACAGTCTTGGAGGCGTGAGCAGCCTCACCAGCAGCAGCAGCAGCATCACCCATACCCCTCTCAGCCACAGCAGTAGATCCAGTAGCCTCACTACCAGAGAGGCTACCCGTCGGGTTCCCATGAGAACCCTGTCTTGGATGATATAGCCTGCATTCTCACCGATCAGCAGGCTACTTTTCGACAGGAGATGGATGAGTTCCGCCAGGAGATGCGGGACATCGTGAGAGGGAAGGTCGCCATCCCTGCCCAAATCGATCCGAATCCGAACAACCTGAGAGGAAATCTGAGCAGGTAGTTTGTACTGAGTATGCCACTCCTAGTGATGCACTTGGTGATATGTCTGCATATCTTTTTGATACTGACTTTGTCACACTTAGGAGCGGTAGGATGCCAGCAGGCGGTGCCTCGTCTGAGTTACATCACGAGGATACTCGCAGAGCGCCAGACGAGGAGGAGAGCGGTACTGAGGCCGCTAGAGATGATGACGGTGGTATTGAGGCCACCAAGGATGCTGATTCCACAGGCGGTACTGAGGCCGCCATTTCACCAATTCGAGGAGGTGGTACTGACGCCACCCTTGATGTCGAGCCAGAGCGCGGTACTGAGGCCGCGATACGTCCAGTTGATCCAGCCGATGGTGGTACTGAGGCAACCAGATTTCATTCTGAGAGAGCTGTTGTTTTTCCGACTTCTGATGTATCTCGGAACTCTGCTGTGAATAAAGGAAAAGGTTTGGTTTTTTCTGGTCCCACTGTGGTGCGTGATGTATGTGCGGATCCGGCCGTCGAGCCGTCTAGACCTTTTCCTAGTCCTTCATCTGAGAAGGACCCAGTGATCCTGACGAGTCGCTAATTACGGTAATTAATTCGGTCAAGTTGTAGCACGTGTACTTAGCGATTCGGTCAGAACCGAGAGAAGATCTCCGTGAAGAGTGTCTCAGCTTTAATTTATATCCCGGGCAAGTCCGGGGTCGAACACAGGGAGGCAAAGGAACAACATTGGGGTTAATTCAAAAACTTAGGTCTAGATTTCAGTGCGGTATTTTTAGATTTTTTTACAAAAAACAAAGCAAATGCAAATGCGGGTGAATCAAGACACTACGAAAACACACAACTTAGCCAAATTAATTTTAATGTTAAATTAATCTAATTCAACCAAATTATATTTTTCCTAAAGTACTAATCCAGTGGGGAACACAAAACACATTTTTTTGTATTTTTTTAGGTTTAAAATGCAATAATGAAAAATGCACACTTTTTATGGGTATTTTCGCAATTTTTCACACAAACAGTAAGCAAAAATTATGAACAATTTACTGGAAGTAAAACATGACGCAAAGAAGCTACAGTAATTTTTTTAGAATTTTTTGATAAGTTATGAATTTTTTATGGATTTTTTAGTGGAAATAGAGTGACAATGAGTAAATAATTTCTAGTAAATCCACCTTATCAAATTAATCCTAGTGCGAATTATCTCAGAAAGATATTTAGATAAGCAATCAAGTAGAGTTGAAATTTCGCAAAAAGCATATATGTGGATTTAATTAAAAATCAAATACTAATTTCACTCTACAAATTATTTCAGGCACAAGACAACTCCAATGGACGTGAAATTTGGACTGTAACTCTAACACATCTCAAGGCATCATTCCTAATTTTTGTGAATTTTTTAGGGCAACCGTGTGTGAGATATAATTTTAAGAGTCCGAAATGGGTAAACTATGCAAAATTTCAGTTGAACAATTTTAGTTAATTACCCATATCTCACAAAAATACAAATAAACAATCACATGACAGAGGATAAGTTGCTCAACATAATGATATTTTTTATTGAGTAAAATGATGCAACAATGATGTCCAAATTAAGAGACAAATACAGGGCTATCTGTGCAAACTCAGAAATTGAAAAGAAAACTCAATCTTATATACAAGGGCTAAACTGTAATTACAAAAACTATGAAAGAAAAGTTCGCAATTTTTACAAATAAAAAAATGAAGGAAAAACTGGACCTCTTCTTCTTCACAGGGATGCATGGGATGAAACCCAACAAAGGGGGGTGGTCGGCGGCGCGGTTGCGCGCGGCCGCAAGGAGGAGGCGGCGCCGCGCGGAGGTCGGCGGTGGCGCGGGACGGCGGAGGAGCGGGCGCGGGGACAGATGGCAGTCGGCCGGAGGTCGAGGCGGGGCCGCGCTAGGACGCGCGCGTGGGGGCGGAGCCACGCGTGGCCGGCGGAGGGGTCGGCGGCGCTCTGGCGGGAGGTTGGCGGCGCTCTGGCGGCGGCGAGAGGGCGCGAGTGGCGAAGAGGACGGAGGACGGCGGATGTGACCTGCGTGCAGGCGGACCACCGCGGAGGAGCACGGGTGGCCGCGCGGTGGGAGGGCTGGCGGCTAGGCGGCGCGCCGGCATTGGCTGTGGGGCGGTGCGGGCGGCGCCGTTTGGTTGTGGGGGCGGCGGGTGCGCCGCTGCCCGTGGATGGAGGGAGCGGCGGTGCACTGCTGCCCCTTTTTTTTAATTTTTTTAACTTTTTTTAGTATGAAAATGCTGCTGTAGTGAACAAAAATAATTTTTTGTTTTAATAATTTTTTTATTTTTTTAAAGGTTTCTTTAAATAGAATATGAAATGAATGTGGAAAAAAATACGATGATGAAGGTGTTTGATAAATCTAAACAAATGGAGGATGTGTGGAAGGATGTGGGGTGATATGATGTGATATAAAAAAATTGCAAAACGAACAAGACGATAAAATGAGATGAAAAATTACCTACGATGGAGATGGTCGCCTATGGAGTGCTCACGAGAGCACGGTCTTCGCTCGAATCGTCGGCGAGCGATGAGCTCGAGCAGCACGCGGGTGCGGCTGCAATGTTGGCCAAAAAGCCAACGGATCTCACCGGAGAGAGGGCTGTCGTCGCTCGACCGCGGTTGCGTCGCTGTCACCGATTCAACTCTAGGAACTAGGCTCTCCTCACATAAAGATGGATCAAAGGTAAAAATGAGGAGAATGACATGTATATAAAGATGATGGAATGAGAGGTTATTAAAGTGGTGGAGTTGAATGGGAAGTTGTATTATTAATGGAGTTGAATGGGTAGTTGGGAAAAAATGGTGGAATAATGGAGTTGAATTGGTGGTTATTGTAGAGAATGGAATTTAAATAATAAATAAATAGATAAATAGAGTTGTCTACTTTAAATACAATAAAATAAAGAGAGAAGACAAATAGTGGAGAATTTACAAAAGAAGACAAAACACCATGTACAATTTTTGTTTACTTTTCTAATTTGTATTTTTTGTCTTTTTAATAAGAGATATTTACAACGGAAAAATACTATAAAATAATATAATTAAAATACAACACAATCATGGTATTTTTGTATTTTTAATAATTATGAAAGATACAATAAAAATTAAAGAAAGAATGAATATATACAAGGTATACAATGTACATCTAGGTCCCAAAACTCAACTTTTGTAAATAAGCTCCGATTTTAATGAAACTACTTCCATTGGATAGATAATTTTCTAACTTGAACTTTAAAAGTGAGTTTGGTGAATTTGGAGTTCATACGGAGCGGGAATTTAGCTTGGAAGTTGGTCTTTACGGCTTTTTCCCATTGGGATCTAGGAGTATTTATTTGAGCTAAAATTTGTTTTGTATTTTTGTATTTTTATATACATTGATATGAACATGTTGGAGAAAGAATTAGCCAAAAAGGAGTTGATATGAAATTATTAAAAATACATAATGTTTTGGACTATTTACATGTATAAAACTCCTTTGATTTTGCGGCTTTTTATGTGTAATTTATTTTGTACAATTTAATATACAATAATTAGTGTGTTTTATTTACAAGAGTTATTTTGTTAATTTATTGATTTTATGGACATTTATTTGGGATTTTACTCGGGGATTTTGCTAAGATCAAGATATTAAGATGATGAATCGTGGATTCATCACCCCCCTATACTTAAACTTTGCTAGTCCTCGAGCAAATAAAGAATGAATAAGTTGAGTTAACCCCTGACTGTGCATGTGAATACAAGACTTGATCCGTTCAAGAACTCTCGATTTTAGAGATCCTAAAATTCTAGGTTGAACCAAGCTCTAGTCAAAAGGTACCCAATTTCCCTAATCATCAGACTCTCTTTGTATACATATATATAAGGGATATGACTTTAAGTGTTGACCGCAGTTACAAGAGTAGAGTCACAACGTCACCCAAGGTTCCAATCCAAGAGACTCTCCTAAGGACCCGATCCTCAACACTAGGGAATAAATCATTTCTTGCATCCAATCCACCGTCTCTTTAGTTGTCAGACTTAAAAGTGTAGATGGAAGGCCAGTTGATGGAGGGCATAGGATTGTGTCATTTCTTCTCTCCCTCTCATTGGAACAAGGATCCTCTCGAGTGCCTTATTACTCAACGCATATTTTTGGTGTTGATCAGTGCGTCCGTCAAGAGAAGTTGGAGTCGTCTGCACTTGTTTTCCTGGGAATACACCGGGGTGTGCCTTTTTTGAGTATCTATTATACCTTCTACACCCAGACTTGTAGCATTTACGATGCAGAGCCCTTTTTTGGTGCAAGCCCGACTCCTGGTCCTAATAGCGGTGGTCCAAGTGGACACTTTGAAATGGTTGGGAGCGCTCGCCTTTGGTGGAAGCTCTTTTGATAATTGACTTTGTGGAATGAGAGCTTTTCTTTGGCATTTCATTGCTTTGTAGTATTTTTGGCTAGCTCCACTGCTTTTACCAAGAGTTGGCGCACACTGATCAACATTTTTTTATTTTATCACACCCTGGCACAAAGGTAGATGTCAAGAGATAGTACAAGAACCATGTTCTCATACTGGCTAAATGTGCTGACACTCAGGTTTCATGAAGCCTTCATTGATTTTATCCCATCCTCGAGCATCATCAAATCAAGTCCAAACTCAAATCCCTCATCCCAGATCCTCAAGTGAAATTTCAACTCATCTCATCATAACTGCAGTCGTGTATGTGAGGTGTTAATCATATTCTTTAAGGTAGAGACTAGGCATGCAATATAGCACACAAATCTTTCAAACTAGGGAAATGTGAATAATTAAGTCAAGGACCCAAATGACTAAGGCTGGTTAACTCAAAATCTCAAGACCTCATAAACCAAGTATTCTTGAACATCACTAGTCTTGTGTGAAAGTGAATTGTGTCAGGAGTTAAACCAACTTATTAGTTAGTTTTTTTTGTTTTTTTTGATGATTGATTGATTTTTTTAAGTTTTAGAAAAAGTTTTTTTTTTCAATAAGTTTTTTTTTCAAACAAGGGCAAAGATTTTTTTTTGTTAGACAAAGGCAAAGAATTTTTTTTGTTAGACAAGTTTTGCTTTTTTGTCAAGTTTTTTTTTGAAAAAGATAGGTAAATAAGAAAAGACTTTTTTTATGTGAAAAAGTTTATTTTGTTTTGTTTTTTTTTAAAAAAGAGGATTTTTTTGAAAAGTTTTTTTAGTAAATAAGGAAAAAGAGTTTTTTTTAGGAAATTTTTTTACCCACCCCATAATTATTGTATAATATATACAAAAATACGTGAAAGTACGAGCTATGGGTAAAGTATATATGTAATATATACACACCCCCCTATACTTAGCATGTGCTATATCCTCATGGCACAAGAAGCGAGAAAAAGATATAGCTCCTGCTAAGCGTAGGATGGCTAAAATAATAAATAATATAGAAGTCGATCCGCCCCCGATACTTAGGCTCTGGACAGCCTAAGTGTAGAAGAAGAGCAAAAATGGGGCGGACGAGGTCAAGAGGAGAAATGGATGAGTAAATACACACAGCGGGCATCGTCTCCCCCTATACTTAGGCTCTTGGTAAGCCTAAGTATTGGACAAGAGTAAGTGTGAGAACCGATGTGATCTGGAGAACATGCAAAGAAGGGATAGTGTACAAGAGTGATTGAATCTTCTAAGATGTTGAATCTTGATGCTGTATCTTCATGATGAGTAATATGATGTATCTGCTCTGTGCTCGCTTTGCATGAAGTTGATGACCTCAACTTGGACTAACTGCTCTTTTGAATCAACAAAATGCTTCAACAGTTGTCCATTTACCACATGAGACTGTGCACCATCTGTGAGATCAGCTATCTCTACACTTCCATTCTCGTGCACTTTCTTAACCACAAAGGGTCCCGTCCATTTAGATTTGAGCTTCCCATGGAACATCTTCAACCTGGCATTGAACAACCAAACCTTTTGTCCAGGGACAAAGTCTTTGCACCTAATGTGCTGATCATGCCATCTCTTTACTTTGTCCTTATAAATCAAACTGTTGTCAAATGCCCTATTTCGGATTTCCACGAGCTTGTTCAAGTTCAAGTCTCGACAAAGTTTCCCTAGGTGACAACTCCAATTAATCTTCTTAATTGCCCATTCGGATTTATGGATCAATTCTGCGGGCCAATGGCATGGCTTGCCATAGATCATTCTAAATGGTGAAGTGCCCAATGGTGTCTTGTAGGCTGTCCTATAGGCCCACAGAAGCTGGTCCAAGAGCTGGGACCAGTTCTTCCTATCGGGACGAACCAATTTCTGCAAAATACTTTTCACCTCTCTGTTCAAAACCTCTGCCATGTCGTTGGACTGTGGGTGGTAAGGACTAGTAACTCTATGCTCAAATCCATAGTCCATAGCTAAAGATCTCATATCTCGATTCACAAAATGGATACCCCCATTAGATATCAAAACTTTTGGCACCCCGAACCTAGCAATAATATGATCTCTCACAAACTTACAGACAGTCTTACTGTCTGCGGTTCGGGTTGGGATAGCCTCCACCCACCTGGATAAATAGTCAACTGCCAACAATATGTACTCATGTCCTTGGCTGCTGGGAAAGGGACCCATAAAATCTATGCCCCATGCATCAAAAACATCACAAATAATAATCGGTCGCATGGGCATCTCATCTCTCTGTCCAACTGTCCCTCCCATCCTTTGACAGATAGGGCATGACCATACAAAATCAATAACATCTCTAAACAAGGTCGGCCAATACAATCCACATTGAAGTACTTTGTGAGCGGTTCTCTTTCCCGAATGGTGTCCTCCAGCCTCAAGTGAATGACAATATGTGAGGACACTCTGGTATTCCTCTTGAGGAATACACCTTCTCCAAACACAATCCGGTCCTTCGAAGAAAAGGAAAGGATCGTCCCAGTGGTATCTCCTCGAATCCGACTTCAGTCGATCAATACTGCTCCTAGTCCAACCATGGGGAACCTGCTTGGAGACAAGATAGTTCACCATGTTGGCATACCACGGGAGTGAGTCAATAACACAAATTGACTCATCTGGGAAGGTCTCTCTAATCCGCTCAAAATCAGGAGAATCCTTAAGTTCAATCCGATAAAGGTGATCAGCCACAACATTCTTCACTCCAGGTTTATCCTTTATCTCCAAATCAAATTCCTGGAGGAGTAAAATCCACCTAAGAAGACGCGCCTTCGCGTCCTTCTTTTCCATTAAATATCGAATGGCTGTGTGATCTGTATAAATTGTCACCTTAGAACCCAAAATATATGATCTGAACTTCTCGAGGGCCCATACTACTGCGAGCATTTCCTTTTCAGTCATTGTATAATTTTTCTGTGTAGGATCTAAAACTTTGCTCGCATAGTGAATCGCAAACGGAATCCCCTCTCGTCGTTGTCCTAACACAGCTCCTATAGCAAAATCTGAAGCGTCAGTCATGATCTCAAAGGGGAGAGACCAGTCAGGAGCTTGTAGGATAGGCGAGGCACAAATCTTCCTCTTCAAGAGCTCAAAGGCCTCCAGACACCTGTGATCTATAATGAACTCTGTGTCTTTCCCTAAGAGCTCAGTCAGTGGGCGGGCGATCTTTGAAAAATCCTGAATGAATCTTCTATAGAATCCAACATGCCCTAAGAATGACCGCACTGACTTCACGTTGGTAGGCGGATCGAGTTTCTTGATCACCTCCACCTTGGCAGGATCAACCTCCATTCCCCTTTTGGAGATGACATGCCCCAACACGATACCCTCCGTCACCATAAAGTGACTCTTCTCCCAGGAGAGTACCAGATTCACCTCTCTACACCTCGTGAGGACTCGGTCCAAGTGCGCTAAACATGTATCAAAAGAATCACCATGAACCAAGAAGTCATCCATGAATACTTCCAGGAAATCTCCCACCATCTCGGCAAATATGGCTATCATGCACCGCTGAAATGTGCCCGGGGCATTGCAGAGCCCGAATGGCATGCGCCTGAAAGCATAAGTGCCGAATGGACAAGTAAATGTGGTCTTTTCCTGGTCCTCAAGGGCAATGGCCACCTGGTTGTAGCCTGAGTACCCATCAAGAAAACAGAAGAACTCTTTCCCTACGAGTCTCTCCAAGATCTGATCAATAAAAGGCAAGGGAAAGTGATCTTTCTTGGTCGCGGCATTCAAGCGCCTGTAGTCAACACAGACACGCCACGACGTGGGTACTCGTGTCGCGATCTCTACCTCCTCCGCGTTGGTGACCATCTGAATTCCCGGCTTCTTCGGGACAACATGGAGTGGGGCCACCCACTTGGAGTCAGAAATAGGGTATATAAACCCTGCTTTGCACCATTTCTCAATTTCTTTCTTCACTACTTCCCGTAGATTAGGGTTAAGTCTCCTCTGAAATTCACGGGAAGGTCTCACATTATCCTCAGTAAAAATGTGGTGCGAGCAGAGAGCGGGGTTGATGCCCACGAGATCCGACACTGTCCAGCCTATTGCTTTGCGGTTCCTCTCTAAGACCTCTAACAACCTAGACTCCTGTTCTAAAGTCAAGTCTGAGCTAATGATGACAGGATATCTCTCTTTGGGTCCCGCAAGAAAGGCATACTTAAGTGTAGGAGGTAGTGATTTCAGTTCTGGCAAAGTGGTATCATCAAGCAGATCTGGCTGAACTGAATCTGAATCTGGTTCCATGCTGCATGAAGGTGGGCTAAGCTGAGTAGTACTCGCCACCAAATCAGAAGTATCTGGAGTCGGATCGTCAAAAGTATCCAAACAATCGGCAAAAGCCACGTCCGACTCGTCATCTATGTCCCATGATTGTTCCGAAGAGGATGGAACTGACAGATCTGAATGGATCTCTAAGTCATCATGAGAATAGGTTGATGCATCTCTAGCAAGATCAGACAACACCTGGCAAACTGCATCATGCACCATATCCTCTCCAGATGAAAGGGTCTCGCTCTGTCCTGAAGGAATCTGTCCCCAAATCCCAACTGTGCTAATCATACCGCAATCTGCCTCTGAAGATGAGTACTCTGTGCTACTCTCTGAATCGGGTCGCTGACACTTGGTTTGCTTCATCTCAAGGTTCACCTCTCCACCTGGAGAACGGAACTTCATCATTCCCGTACCATAATCGAAAGTTGTGCCTGCGGTCCTAAGGAAAGGTCGTCCGAGAATGATCTGAGATTCTCTCCAATGATTGGGGGTCTCCATGTCCAAGACTATGAAGTCCACCTGGTAGTTCTGCCCCTCAATCGAGATAACTACGTTCTTCACTTCTCCCTTAGGTCTCTTCACTGAACGATCTGCAAATTGGAGTAAAGCTCTAGATTTGCGAAGTGGTCCCAAAACCAATTTTTGGTATAATGCTAAGGGAAGTAAGTTGATTGAAGAACCGTTATCTAAGAGTGTGCATGCAAACGCAATGTCGTCAATACGACTCTCCACATAGTGAGCACCCATGTCTCTCTTTTTCCTTGGCAAAGTCTGATTCTTGAGACAATAGGTTGTGGCTACCGATAAGACATGCGTCTTTATATTTCGGTTGTCTTTCTTCCTGCTAACCCTTGTAGGTATGCATCTCACCTTAAGGTATTTTGGAAGGCAGGATGGTTAGCCACATATTCATCAAATGGCACCTTAACTGTGACATTTTCTCTACAAAACCGTACCATATCGGGGTCATCTTTCTGAATCTTTTTGATGCGCTTTTCTGCCGTAAGAGCACGGGGGAAAGGGATTGAAGCTAGGGAAACAGAGGATGGAGAATCTGAATCATGAACTGAAAGATCATTCTTTACATTAACGGAAACAGAGTTCTTCATACATGAATCTTTGTGATGCAACATGGACTCAAAATCTAAACTATCTACTACAGGTTGTGGAATAGAAGCTGGAGTGGTATCCGCCACAACCGGAGATGCAAGGTCCTCCGTAGACTCAGAAGTGTATCCATGCTGCCGATGCTGCATATGTGCTCTCCTTCTCCTCTCGGCTCCCTGAGTAGAAATCCTCGAATGATGCTGATGGGGCTCCGAAATATGATGCCTCTCCTCCTCGTCCTCTGAAGACTCCTCAGGTAGAGCTCCAGAGATGCCCCTCCTCGTATCCCTCGCCCGGTCAGGTACGGTCACGGTCCTTCCGCTCTTGAGTGACATGTGGTTAGCCTCGTCACACGAAAGAATCTCATGTTCAGATCTAGGAGATGCTGAATAGTATACCTGACCAAAGTGCTGGTGAGAACTAGATCTGTTCAGGCTATTGGGGTTAGCCTGAACTTGGGCTGGGATAGAGGTAGAGGGTGCAGTCTGCTCGTCTCGCCATCTGGACAGGCGGTTGACATCCACCCGTAAGTCTTGAATCTCGTTCCTATAGGAACGTAGCTCGTCGAGTATCTGCTGCTGAATATCCACGGGACTAGACGAAGAAGGAAGTGGATAAGACTGGGAAGAAGAATGGGAAGACTGGCCCTGCTGGCCAGAGTACTGCCTCTGTTGCTGCTGCTGGGGTTGCGGACCCTGCTGGCCCGCCTGGTAATGGCCCTGTCGGCCATACTGCAGGTACTGCTGCCTCTGCTGCTGGGGTGGCTGGAATCCAGGGCTCTGATGTGAAGGAGGTGGTGCGGAGGTGAATGTGGTGTTGTGAAAGGTCGAGGGACGCTGATAGGACTGTCGGTCTCCCGTACTTCCCTGCCTTGCAGGGTCCTGAGTATACCATACTCCATTCACCTCCCAAACAGGTGGAGGTTCCTCCTGAACTATCCCTGCTAATGGAGATGGCTGCTGGAAAGAGTGGGTGTAGGATGGGTCCTGCTCCCACGGCTGGGGTTGCCCTGACACCAACTACTCCTGAACATGGTGAACCCGGTATATGGGAGCAGAGGGTGCAGTCACGGCAGGTATCTTTATCTCAGATACCCTATCAGTCAACTCCTCCGTTTGTTTTAGAATCTTGGAGACACTCCGATCTAATTCATCAATTCTCCTGTCAATCCTCTCGACTACAGTAAGCTTGTCAGCAAGGAGTCCCATGCTAGAGATCACATCCTGAGAGAGATCAACTACAGCTGATTTTCCCCCTCCAAATGAGAGTGAACTGGGGGATGGTGTATAGGCCATGCTGGCCATCTGTGAGCAGCTAGTTTCAGCCATCTGCTCGAATACCCTCCAGACGGTATCCGCTCCTCGTGATGTATAGCTGCCTCCACAGGCAGCGCTCACTAAACCCCGCATCTCAGGGTTGAGACCAGTGAAGAAGGATTGGACCAAGATGTTATCATTTAGTCCATGACAGGGACACTTCTGCAGGATGTCCTTGAATCTTTCCCAAGCATCACAAAAAGCTTCATGGGGTAATTGGGAAAAACTCGTAATGCGTGTCCTCATCATGTTAGTTCTACTCAAAGGGTAGAACTTCTTCAAAAACAGGTCCTTGAACTGGGCATATGTGGTGACGGTGATCCCAAGATTCTTTACCCAGTAATCAGCTTTGCCACCCAAGGTAAATGGAAGGGCTTTGAGCCTAATATAATCCTGGCTAACATTATTATGTTTGAGGTTAGCGCAGATGAGCTCAAAGTCCCTTAGGAATGCATATGGTTCCTCAGAAGCATTCCCATCAAAGTGTGGCAACAGGTTCAGAAAATGCGGCTTCAATTCAAAATAAACCTCGGGTTCGGCCGGGTTCAAGTAGTTCCGAATTTAATATTGTCCGGGGTTATACGCCGCATCCATTGGTAGTTGGACCCCAACATATAACTGTCCTAACTGAGCTCTCAGTAATGCTTGTTGCTGCTCAGATGCAGCTAATCTGGCAAGTATCATTTTCATTGGGTCTTCATTGTTCTCTTCTTCCTCTTCTTTCTTCTTTGGAGGCATTTTACTTGTGTCTTCTATATGGCCTGAATCAACAATGTGTTCTTGATTAGAAGAGGATTTATGAATCAAGATATTCTCATCGAGGCGAAGGTCTTCCTCGGTGAGGTGGGAAGAGAGAAAGGGAATGGTTTGAGAGTAACCATCCCGAGAGTGGGTGATCATGGGCCCAAGAGGGTCATGAGTCCAGGTTGGTCCATGTTGCACATGGACCTGTGAAGACATACTTCTTGGAGGGTTCAACGGGAAATTCGCAAGGTCCGAATAATTATCCCCCCAATCAGTCATCTTCGATGTCAAAAGAACCGATTAGAACATGATATTTCAATGAGGCACTAGTTCTACGGTGCACGTAAATGTGCGGAGTAAACTCACACAATACAAACGCAATCCAAACCCTCGATTTCACCAACGCAACACGTGAAGGCCGTAAGAGTTTGGCCGAATTATCTTGTCAATTTTAGTTGGTGAGAAATACAATCTTGGAAAGATTAACGAGCTGTTAGGTGCCCGTATTTTCCTACAGACTGACCCGGTTCTTACGACTAGTTTGGCCTACTTTCAGCCAGTATAGGAGTAAGTACAAGCCGAAGCCCGTTCCTTGAGGACTAAAGCGCCCTCTAAACCTCCCACTCTGCTAAGGAAGTCCGAACCGGATTCTGGCGTACTTGGACCCTCATGTCGATCCGAATGCATCAGTATAAATACGGCTACCCGTATTCCTCACTGAAAAGTAGCTAATCGCCTGAAAATAAAGAACCAGTAGTAAGTAAGAAATCCAGACTTGGCTCTACCCTAGGGTCGTCTCTCTCACACTTGCAATTAAAACAAACAATGAGGGCTTTATGCACCCGAGAACAAGGGTTCTTTTTATTCCAATTAATTAGATCGACCTGCTCAATTCAGTCCCAATTTTAGAGTTAGGTTATCACTTGAAATTTATGTGAACACACAAGCACGTCTACCGTTCAGTCCCAATTTCCTTTTAACCTTAAGTTATAAAACAAGAGGGGAATCGGAAATCAGAATGCAAACGAGAAACTATGATGCATGCTCAGAAGAAGGTATACTTACAGTGAATCCCAGCACTCTTCATGCGTTATGCAGAACAGAATTTATAAATGTTACACTGCAGATCGAGAAAAACCGCACCTAAACAGTATACTATTAGCGGGGAAGAATTGATTGAATTTTGAGCTAAGTAGTACGTGTCTATGTGCGTCTCATTATGAATCTTATAAGATATGTGAATCTTCTAAGATATGTGTGGCCTAACTTACGATGGGCACAAACAAATTTGATTCTAAGCTACCGTGTGCCTAATCCTTAGTTTCGCCACTCAAGTCGAGCCCCACCCTCACCGGAGAGTGAAACAGGTCTCGACACACCACAAATAAAGTCCAAGTCTTTTTTACACACGCGAGCTCTCAAACAAGAGCCGCTATAAAGGAGCAACTACCTAAATAATTACAACAATTTACAAAAATTCTCTCGAAGATAAATAAATTCTCCAAGCTCTTCAGCAGTCGGCGCGCGTCGCGTCCGTCGACCTCCGATGCACTCCAAGTCCACCGGGCCCTCGCAACGAAAAAGAGATTTATATTAGAGAGATAAACAACAAAATATATACAAAAATATGAAGAGAAATAATTGAAAGGAAAATGGATTAACTACAAAGTGGCTCGGGGGTCAGACTACCCGAGTAAGTGAAATCTAAATCCAAATTTTTAAACTAATCCCTAAGCCGTTTGCCTCCCCGGCAACGGTGCCATCTGACGAGTCGCTAATTACGATAATTAATTCGGTCAAGTTGTAGCACGTGTACTTAGCGATTCGGTCAGAACCGAGAGAAGATCTCCGTGAAGAGTGTCTCGGCTTTAATTTATATCACGGGCAAGTCCGGGGTCGAACACAGGGAGGCAAAGGAACAACTTTGGGGTTAATTCAAAAACTTAGGTCTAGATTTCAGTGCGTTATTTTTAGATTTTTTTATGCAAAAAACAAAGCAAATGCAAATGCGGGTGAATCAAGACACTAAGAAAACACACAACTTAGCCAAATTAATTTTAATGTTAAATTAATCTAATTCAGCAAAATTATATTTTTCCTAAAGTACTAATCCAGTGGGGAACACAAAACATATTTTTTTTGTATTTTTTAGGTTTAAAATGCAATAATGAAAAATGCACACTTTTTATGGGTATTTTCGCAATTTTTCACACAAACAGTAAGAAAAAATTATGAACAATTTACTGGAAGTAAAACATGATGTAAGGAAGCTACAGTAATTTTTTTAGAATTTTTTGATAAGTTATGAATTTTTTATGGATTTTTTAGTGGAAATAGAGTGACAATGAGTAAATAATTTCTAGTAAATACACCTTATCAAATTAATCCTAATGCGAATTATCTCAGAAAGATATTTAGATAAGCAATCCAGTAGAGTTGAAATTTCGCAAAAAGCGTATATGTGGATTTAATTAAAAATCAAATACTAATTTCACTCTACAAATTATTTTAGGCACAAGACAACTCCAATGGACGTGAAATTTGGACTGTAACTCTAACACATCTCAAGGCATCATTCCTAATTTTTGTGAATTTTTTAGGGCAACCGTGTGTGAGATATAATTTTAAGAGTCCAAAATGGGTAAACTATGCAAAATTTCAGTTGAACAATTTTAGTTAATTACCCATATCTCACAAAAATACAAATAAACAATCACATGACAGAGGATAAGTTGCTCAACATAATGATATTTTTTATTGAGTAAAATGATGCAACAATGATGTCCAAATTAAGAGTCAAATACAGGGCTATCTGTGCAAACTCAGAAATTGAAAAGAAAACTCAATCTTATATACAAGGGCTAAACTGTAATTACAAAAACTATGAAAGAAAAGTTCGCAATTTTTACAAATAAAAAAATGAAGGAAAAAGTGGACCTCTTCTTCTTCACAGGGATGCACGGGATGAAACCCAACAAAGGGGGGTGGTCGGCGGCGGTTGCGCGCGGCCGCAAGGAGGAGGCGGCGCCGCGCGGAGGTCGGCGGTGGCGCGGGACGGCGGAGGAGCGGGCGCGGGGACGGATGGCGGTCGGCCGGAGGTCGAGGCGGGGCCGCGCTAGGACGCGCGCGTGGGGGCGGAGCCACGCACGGCCGGCGGAGGGGTCGGCGGCGCTCTGGCGGGAGGTTGGCGGCGCTCTGGCGGCGGCGAGAGGGTGCGAGTGGCGAAGAGGACGGAGGACGGCGGATGTGACCTGCGTGCAGGCGGACCGCCGCGGAGGAGCGCGGGTGGCCGCGCGGTGGGAGGGCTGGCGGCTAGGCGGCGCGCCGGCATTGGCTGTGGGGCAGTGCGGGCAGCGCCGTTTGGTTGTGGGGGGTGGCGGGTGCGCCGCTGCCCGTGGATGGAGGGGGCGGCGGTGCACTGCTGCCCCGTTTTTTTTATTTTTTTAACTTTTTTTAGTATGAAAATGCTGTTGTAGTGAACAAAAATAATTTTTTTTGTTTTAATAATTTTTTTTTATTTTTTAAAGTTTTCTTTAAATAGAAGATGAAATGAATGTGGAAAAAAATGCGATGATGAAGGTGTTTGATAAATCTAAACAAATGGAGGATGTATGGAAGGATGTGGGGTGATATGATGTGATATAAAAAAATTTGCAAAACGAACAAGATGATAAAATGAGACGAAAAATTACCTACGATGGAGATGGTCGCCTATGGAGTGCTCACGAGAGCACGGTCTTCGCTCGAATCGTCGGCGAGCGATGAGCTCGAGCAGCACGCGGGTGCGGCTGCAATGTTGGCCAAAAAGCCAACGGATCTCACCGGAGAGAGGGCTGTCGTCGCTCGACCGCGGTTGCGCCGCTGTCACCGATTCAACTCTAGGAACTAGGCTCTCCTCACATAAAGATGGATCAAAGGCAAAAATGAGGAGAATGACATGTATATAAAGATGATGGAATGAGAGGTTATTAAAGTGGTGGAGTTGAATGGGAAGTTGTATTATTAATGGAGTTGAATGGGTAGTTGGGAAAAAATGGTGGAATAATGGAGTTGAATTGGTGGTTATTGTAGAGAATGGAATTTAAATAATAAATAAATAGATAAATAGAGTTGGCTACTTTAAATACAATAAAATAAAGAGGGAAGACAAATAGTGGAGAATTTACAAAAGAAGACAAAACACCATGTACAATTTTTGTTTACTTTTCTAATTTGTATTTTTTTGTCTTTTTAATAAGAGATATTTACAACGGAAAAATACTATAAAATAATATAATTAAAATACAACACAATCATGGTATTTTTGTATTTTTAGTAATTATGAAAGATACAATAAAAATTAAAGAAAGAATGAATATATACAAGGTATACAATGTACATCTAGGTCCCAAAACTCAACTTTTGCAAATAAGCTCTGATTTTAATGAAACTACTTCCATTGGATAGATAATTTTCTAACTTGAACTTTAAAAGTGAGTTTGGTGAATTTGGAGTTCATACGGAGCGGGAATTTAGCTTGGAAGTTGGTCTTTATGGCTTTTTCTCATTGGGATCTAGGAGTATTTATTTGAGGTAAAATTTGTTTTGTATTTTTGTATTTTTATATACATTGATATGAACATGTTGGAGAAAGAATTAGCCAAAAAGGAGTTGATATGAAATTATTAAAAATACATAAAGTTTTGGGCTATTTACATGTATAAAACTCCTTTGATTTTGCGGCTTTTTATGTGTAATTTATTTTGTATAATTTAATATACAATAATTAGTGTGTTTTATTTACAAGAGTTATTTTGTTATTTATTGATTTTATGGACATTTATTTGGGATTTTACTCGGGGATTTTGCTAAGATCAAGATATTAAGATGATGAATCGTGGATTCATCAGATCCCCTTCCCTAGAGCCCTTCAGATGGGGAAGGGGAAGAAAACAGAAAATCCAAAAAAGAGAGATCAGGAAGAGTTCAGCCAGCAGATGATAGATCGGTTTCACATACAGCTGACTCTTCAGGAGGCTTTGCAGCACATTCCCCTTCTTCAGCGTTTGTTGAGAGACAGGACCACAGTCAGGAGGAAGAGGAGGAACCACCACTCAGAGATTCATGTGCTGACGAAAGCCACGTGTTTCGCGATCCAGAACCATCTGCCGGCCAAGAGGCCAGATTCAAGAGCCCCTTATGTCAGATGTCACATTAGAGAGCAGAGGTTCGATCGTACTCTATTATATAGGGGATCGTCGATCAACCTACTTCCGACAGCCCTTCTCGACCGCTTCGAGATGGACACTCTTAGACAGAGCAGGACAGTTATTCAGTTTGCGGATATATCTGTCAAGAGGCCGAAGGGGTTGTTGCGAGACGTTGTCGTCACGATTCAGGGCCTCCAATTCCTCGTGGACTTCGTAGTGTTGGACATGGAGATCCCTGAGTCGGTGACCGATACCCCCATCATTCTAGGTCGCCCGTTCTTGGCCACAGCCAAGGCAGTGACCGACCATGATAGCGGGAAGGTATACTTTCGCGTCGAGGGCGAAAGTGTGCAAATAGAGACGGTCGAGGACAGCAGAGCCAGAGAGAGAGAGCATGCTCAGAGACGACTTCAGAGACAGAGCAGCTGGCAGATGCAGGGCTAGACATCCACCAAGACTGTGACTTTGTGATCACAGACAATGAGGCAGTTTGGGCAGACCCAGCAGCACAGGCCATCCTCTCATTTTCAGACACCGGTGATGCAGAGATGACAGCAGAGGAGAGCTTGGAGAGCACATTCCTGGTCCAGGATACTTCTGGGACAGCAGAGCCGGTTCTCGACCGCGACACAGATTCTTGTGATGATGGTGGTGCTGATGCCACCTTAGAGGATACAGATCCCTCGGAGTCAGAGTCTGATTGGGCAGATTGTGAGGATTACATGCCAGAACTGATTGCCACTGAGCCTACAACTGAGGAGGAGGTAGATGCCGAGCAGAGCAGAGACAGTCCAACAGGGCAGCCTTCTCCAGTTTCTGAGATTGACAGAGAGTTTCAGTTCTCCCATGCAGATTTGGTAGCGTTCACGCAAACTTTTGAGAGGCCAGATCCGCCAGCACCCAGTTGTCCAGAGCTGAAACCGCTTCCTACTTCGCTGAAGTACAGATTCCTTGCGGGTGAGCATGAGATGTACCCAGTCATTATCTCCGCCGATTTGACTGGAGATCAAGAATCCCGTCTGATGGGGGTTCTTGAAAAGAACCGCAAGGCGATTGGATGGAGCGTAGCAGATCTCTAGGGGATTAGTCCGGCCCTGTGCTCCCACCACATCTATCTCGAGGATGAGGCAAAGCCGTCGCGTGAGTTCCAGCGGCGGTTGAACCCGAATCTGAGGGAGGTTGTCATGAAGGAAATTTCGAAGTGGTGGAGCGCCGATTTTATCTATCCCATCTCCGACTCCAAGTGGGTCAGCCCTGTGCATGTGGTGCCCAAGAAGACGGGCATCACTACAGTGATTAGTGAGTCTGGAGAGGAGATTGCTACACGAGTACCCACTTCTTGGCGGGTCTGTGTTGACTACAGGAGACTCAACCAGGCCACCAAGAAGGATCATTTCCCCCTGCCCTTTATTGATCAGATCATTGAGAGACTGGCAGGGAAGAGCCACTATTATTTTCTGGATGGGTACTCGGGCTACAACCAGGTGGCCATCGCTCCTGAGGACCAGGAGAAGACCACCTTTACCTGTCCCTTCGGCACATACGCCTTCCGACGCATGCCATTTGGGCTATGCAATGCCCCTGCGAACTTTTAGAGATGCATGCTATCGATCTTTTCGGACATGGTAGGGGAGTTCTTAGAGGTCTTCATGGATGATTTCTCGGTTTACAGCGACGGATTCGACTCCTGTCTTGACTGCCTAGACCGAGTACTCCAGCGATGAATAGAGGTTCACTTGGTTCTGTCTTGGGAGAAGAGTCACTTCATGGTGACTCAAGGGACGGTGCTTGGCCACATCATCTCCAACAGGGGCAAGGAGGTTGATCCAGCCAAGGTCGATGTCATTAGAAAACTCGCACCGCCGTCCAATTTGAGGCAGTTACGATCATTCCTGGGGCACGTCGGTTTCTACCGACGATTTATTCATGATTTCAGTAGGATTGCCCGGCCGTTGACTGACCTGCTGACGAAAGACACCGAGTTCCTTGTCGATGACAAGTGTCTTTCGTCCTTTGAGACTCTCAAGCAGAGTGTTATAGAGGTTCCTGTTCTCCGGCCGCATGATTGGTCTCTCCCTTTCGAGATCATGACGGATGCCTCCGATTTTGCTGTGGGGGCCGTGCTGGGACAGATGAGGGATGGAGTCCCATTTGCCATCCACTATGCTAGCCGCACATTGGATTCTGCGTAGCGGAATTATACGGTTACAAAGAAGGAGATGCTAGCCGTAGTCTTCGCCCTAGATAAGTTCAGATCGTACATTATTGGATCTAGAGTGACCTTGTACACAGATCATTCTGCCATCCGGTACATCATGGCAAAGAAGGATGCCAAGGCCAGACTGACTAGATGGATCCTTCTACTCCAGGAGTTCGACATTGAGATTAAAGATAAGCCTGGAGTCAAGAATGTGGTGGCGGATCATCTCTCCCGATTAGAGCATCTTGAGGATTCTGACTTGATTGACCCCATATGTGAGACCTTCCCAGATGAGGCGATCCTTGCTATCGCCTCTCTCCCGTGGTACGCCGATATTGTGAACTTTCTCGTTGCTGGGAAAGTCCCACAAGATTGGCCCAGGACGAGGCTTGAGACCTTCCTCGCGAAGGCCAAGTCCTACCACTGGAGGATCCCATCCTTTACCACGAAGGAGGGGATAGCGTCTGGCGTAGGTGCATTCCTCAGGAGGAGCACCATAGCGTCCTCACTTACTGCCACAAGCTTGAGGCAAGAGGACATCATTCTGGGAGGAGAACGACACAGAAAGTGCTCCAATCCGTCTTGTGGTGGCCTACCCTCTTCAAGGACTCTGATGAGTTCGTGAAGAGGTGTACTGACTGTCAGAGGATGGGCACTTGTGGACAGCGTGATATGATGTCGATGCAGCCCATTCACTTCTGTGAGGTTTTTGACGCATGGGGCATCGATTTCATGGGTCCATTCCCTAAGAGTCAGGGATTTGAATACATTCTGTTGGCGGTAGACTATGTTAGTCGTTGGGTTGAGGCTATCCCCGCCCGAGCCGCTGATGCCAGGACAGTTTGCAGATTTTTGAGGAAGCACATCATCATGCGGTTCGGGGTACCTCGAGTATTGATTTCAGATGGGGGGTCTCATTTCATCAACGACCAGGTAAAGGGCCTTGCTAGCGAGTTCGGTATAGATCATCGAGTTGCCACTCCATACCATCCACAGACGAATGGTCTAGCCGAGGTGTCGAATAGGGAGATCAAGACTATATTGCAGAAAGTCGTCCGCCCTGACCGAAAGGATTGGTCACAGCTTTTGGACTCGATCTTGTGGGCATATAGGACATCTTTCAAGACACCATTGGGTACATCTCCCTTTCGCCTCGTATATGGCAAGCCGTGCCATTTACCTGTTGAGTTGAGGCACAAGTCACTCTGGGCAGTCACTGAGATACTTATGGATCCAGACAGTGTAGGAGACCAGAGGAGGGCAGAGTTAGCAGCCCTGGAGGAGTTGAGAGATACCGCCTTCTCAAACAGCCTACAGTACAAGGAGAGAGTGAAAGAGTGGCATGATTCTCATATCAGCCACAAGCATTTTGAGCCTGGACAGAGAGTATGGTTGTTTGATGCTAGGCTTCGTCTATTTCGAGGGAAGCTGCAGAGCAAGTGGAAGGGACCCTACTTGGTGAGAAAGGTATACGACAACGGTAGCATTGATATATCTGAGTTGTCTTCTGAGAGTACCTTTCGAGTGAATGGCCAGCGGCTCAAGCCATTTCTAGATCATGAGCCGCGGGTCGTTGATGTTGCCCCTATTCATTTTGCGTGAGATGTGGTCTCTTGACTCACATCGATTGCATCTCACGCCTGATTATCATTGTTCTTCCGACCTGTATAGATCCAGTTGTCCATATCACTCTATTCTTTAGTCCCACATCCCTTTTCTCATCTTATGATTTTGCTATACTTCGTGTGTACTTTACCCTAAGTATGGGGGGATGTCGGACCTTCGGGTATTCTTTTCATTCTTTCTACCCTTGTTTTGCTGCCTATACTTTGGGATATTTTACCCTAAGTATAGGGTGGGGGGGGTAGATTCTGTACATCCTTCACTCGGATTTCCCTTCATGTACTGCTTGCTATACTTAGAATTATTGGATCCTAAGTATAGGGGGAAACCACCGAGTTCTCCTCATTCTATTCTTTGATTCATCTCTGTATATAGCCATTCCTTTTCACTTCCCTATACCAAGCACGAGTTATGTCTTCTTCATCGCTCTTGACTCTGAGGACATCGTTCGAGCTAAGTATGGGGGTGTGTATATATTTCATATATACTTTAGCCATAACTCGTACTTTCTGTGAGTGTGTTAATAAATAAAATGGCTAAAAATCCTAAAAATCACAAAAAAAATTAAAAATTTTCCCTGTAAATAATCATTCTTTTATTGCACATACATAGCTAGTGTACAAATTATTTTTGTAAAAATATTTTCAAAAATCTTTTGTGTAAAGTTTGTGTAAATATTTTCTTATCAAAATTATGTATATAATACAAAATTTTTCCAAAATGTTTTGAAAATCAAAAGTTTGCAAAAATCTTGTGTAAATGTGTGTAAATACTTTTGCAAAACTGGCATTTCATGCATTCATCCATTCATGATTTCAAAACATTTTTCAAAAATTTTGCACGATTGTAAATATGTGTAAATAGCATCTTTGTATATATATATAGTTTTCCTTGATTATAGTTGACATTTAAACTAAGCCTGGAATTAAATTGGGAAATGGAGCTTGATTAAGATCTTAATCCACCTAAGTCTAAGAGGAACCTTATAGGGCTTAGGGTTAAGGCTTTTCAGGTCCATAAAGACTTAATTCTTTGAGTCCACTAGGCTATGAGCATATGTCATCTTGATGAGCCTAAGTAGAGCACTTAACAACACACGCATGACTCTTAGCGACAATGGCTTGACTTGCACCAGCACTTTACACATAGCTCTCCACAGATGAGGTGGTGAGGAGGCAGTTTCCTTTGGCTTGGGGTAGCATATGAGGGTAGTACTTTTAGGCGGAACCTCTCTTCTTCTTCTAGTGAAGGAAGTGCGTCTCAACTTGGTCTAGTGGTGATGAAGTCTAAAGACAGAAGTTGTGGGTTGCAATAAAGCTTCAAAAAAGGGATAGTCTACTGGCTCAAGAGGAAAATTTCTTGTATATATGCTGCACCAAGTAGATATGTTGTACAGATGCACTTGAAAAAAAATTGCAAAAAGAACTCCAAAAAAGTGGTGGGTCGGATTGAAAATTTAATAACCCCACCGGAGTGTATATCGTCAAATAAAGCAAAAGATTATGGTATCCATGTTACATCTCATGAAGCTTGCAGCGGGAGACTTAGCTACACTGGTTGAGCTCCCAAAAATTCTATACCTCTTATTCCCCCTCTTCTTGAGCCGGTTGCACTTGAACTTAGAAGGGAATACCCCGCTTCTCGAGGAAAGAGTTGCTAGACCGAGGCATTAGAGTTACCAGGTTGGAGGAGGTTGTTTCTTTGTTACTTCTGAGGTGGGGAGCTACATATCACTTACACTGCATGGAAAGATTCATGGTCATTAGAGTTTGTGTATGTAGACTTGTTCTGACCTGGTTTATTGAGGAGTCTTGTCCATAGATTGGTGGAACTTAGAGGCTATTGAGTTTTAAGCTTAAGTCCAAATAAGGTTCCGACACATTAATAATCCAAAGATCTGATCGAGCTCCATACCGCAATTTAATAAAGGCAAGTTTAATAATCAACCTTGATCCATGTACATTCTTCTCTTTTTCTTTTTCTTTCTTTCTTTTTCACTTCTTTTTCAAATAAGTGTTTACTAAGGGACTAGCAAAGTTAAGTATAGGGGGTGATGAATACCCATTCATCACTCTTTATTCTTATGTTTTAGCTACAAAAACCTTTGCAAATGCATGTAGATATGTGTAAATACAAATAATTACCAAAAGCATGCATTGTGTAAAAAGTAATAATTAGCATGTTTTTATGCAAAAATAAAAGAATAAAGATTAAAAAAAAGAGGGAAAATATTTAGAATAAATATTGAGCAACCTAATCCCAAGGGAGGGCTCAACATGGGCCTGACCGCATAAAAGCCATAGTAGAGGGAGATAGGGGATCATGTGTGTAAATAAACCTATAAATAAAATAAATATATTTTCCTCTAAAAATAGAATAAAAGTGGTTTGTATACATTGTATATATTTATAAATACAAAAATCAAAACAAAAATAGAAAAAAATTAAAAAGAAAACAAAAACATCACTTGTGCATATTCACCATGTATATAGTCCACTCACTTATATTTATTTCACCTTATAAATAAATAAAATTAATTTCCATAAAATTTGTAAATATTCTATCTTTTATGGTGTAAATAAATAAAATAAAAATAATAAAGATAAAAATAAAATAATAAGAACAAAATTAAAAACCAAAAATAATATTGTAAATATACCATGTATATAGATGTATATATCTATTTATTTCACCCTTGTCTATAAATAATAAAAACAAAATAAAAATATCTTTTTATTCCTAATTTTATAATATAAATAAATAAAATATAAAATGGGGATAAAAATGTATAAAAATAACAAATTAAAAATAAAAAATAAAAATCCTATATTGTATATATACCTATATATAGCCCTATTATGTAAATACCTTATTTTCATTTTGAAAAATTAATTAAAAATGACAAAAAAATAGAAAAAATTAAAACAAATATTTTTCATGTTTTGAGTTTTTATTAAATCGGCCATTTACTATTTTTAATAGATTTTCCAAATCTTTTTGACGTGGCTGCTTCTCATTGGTCCACGGGGGAATGTTGACCCCCCGGTCAACTCCCCCCTGTGGACCACCTCCCAAGGATCTTGAGTGACCAACCCGACTTCCCCATTTATTCCACACTCAATCCGATCTCCAGGCACCCAAACCCAGGGTCCTAATTACTCCCAAAGCATCCGGGAACCTCGCCCGACATCGTGCCTAGGGATCCGTGCTCAATCGAGCCGGACCCGAGCCTTTCTTCCCGGACCTTCCACCATATAAGAGCCGAGCTCCGCCACCCATTTCTTCATCTTTGGCTCCCCACCTTTCATTCCCGTGACCTCCATTCTCTTCTCTGAGGTGACAGCTCTCCGTTGGTGGTGTCGAAGAGAGGAGAAAGTGCCCGGACCTCTGATCCGGCGAGCTTGCGCCGCCGTGCTCCGCCTGAAGCAGGAGCTCGAGCCTCGGGCCACGACGACCTGCGAGGCAACGACCCAGAGCTCCAGCAGCTCGAGCCCAGTCGATTCCTCCATCCAAGTACCCTTATTTCCTTCCCGTTTTCTTTGATTTCGCGTTTCGCCCAATTCGCCCATTCTCTATTCATCGTCGATTCCGGTGACCTCCGCCTTAGTCTCGATCATCGGACTGCACCATTGCGTTCGCCTTCTTTCCACGCACGTTCTCCACCCATTCACTCAACCCAGCTCGCACAGGAGCTGGGGTTTCGAGCTCCACCGTCTACCCCTCGCCGGAGCTCGACCGCCCCGCCTCACCGATCACCGTCACCCCCTCTCACAAGGTCGAGGCACTTTGACCTCGACCCGCGAGTCTGCTGGTGCACTTTGCAGGAACTTCCGAGCCCATCTGAGGGCTTGGGCCATCTGGTCCAGCAGCTTCGCCTCCGCCGGACTCGTCAGAGCTCCTCGGGGCTCCGTCGAGCCATCGGAGGCCACTAGTCGACGCGGGAGCCCACAGAGCTTCTTCTCCTATCATCAGAGTCCCGCGAGGAGGTCGGGAGCGCACGCAGTGGGCCGGCGAAGGTCGTCGGCCATCAGTTCTTCCTCGACCTCCAACTACCGTCCGATGCACCTCCAGCTCCAGTTTGCATCCCAGCCGTTAATCTGAGGAGCCACCAGCAGCGTCAGATCTTTGGAGGAGCGATCCGGACCGTTCGATCGCCGAGGTTTAGCCACAGCACCTCACATCCGTTCGATCTCCCACGTGGCGACGCCCTGGCCGTTCGATCAGCACCGAAGACTCAGGGTTGGGTGCCACCCCTTTCTCAGCCGTCGATCAGCACACGTGGCGCACATCCGACGGCCTACTTAATAAAGGGTAAATATTCCCTTAGGCCCTTAGCTTTAGTTTAGTTTAGTTTTAGTCTTGTAAGTATTTTTAGAATTTTATTTGCGTTAGGTAAATTGCACTTTGGACCTTATCTTTCCTGCTATTTGCATGTATACCCCTGCCTGTAGTGTGTCACGTGCATCGACACGTGTTTGTTTGGGATATTTGCATTGATAGCCTTGTAGTTCTGGGTTGTTACTGAATGAATGAAAATTTTTAGATAATTGCATTTATACCCCTGTGCGTGTTGAATTTGTGCATGTGCCTTATAATTTTGGGTATTTTACGATAAGGCCCCTGGACTTTTAATACATGTTATTATTTAGTCCAGAAACCTTATTTTATTTGCAATTCGGTCCCTGTGTGCCCCAGACACGCGCCTCACGCGTAACTTCTTGGGATTTTTGTACTGAACCCCCTGGAACTTCTGGTATTTACGTACAGGTCCCTGTGCACTATACCTAGGTTTTGATTTTTAATAAAATATCAAACTAACTCCAAATTCAATGAAAATTGGACACATGGCTCCTGCCATGGTGTAAAATCTTCTAGAATTTTTGGAGACATTTTTTATTGCATTTATTATTTTTAAAAATTCAAAAACACGCTTTTTCTTTACTGTCTTACTTTAAAAATCACAAAAAGATATTAAAACACCTCTAAAAATTACAAAAAATTAGGTAGTGTTTGTTTTTCCTTGTTTGTTTTTCTGACCAATTTTGGTCATTTTCATTATATAAAACTCATAAAAATTGAAAAACACCTAAAAACCCATAAAAATTCTAATAATTAATTTAAAAATCCAAAAACAATAATTCCAGTGGCTGAATTTTCCTTGAATTTTCTTCGGACTTGTCTACAAGAATGGAGGTGAGGAAGAAGTAATCACTGGCTATACAAATAGTGATCTGGCTAGTGATATGGATGATCAGAAGAGCACAGGTGGCATGGCATTCTACATCAACAACTGCTTGTTTCCTGGAACTCACAGAAACAAAAGACAGTAGCTCTTTCATCCCGCGAGGTTGAGTTCATGGCGGCAACTGCAACAGCATGCCAAGCACTCTGGCTTAGAGCATTATTAGCTGAACTGGTGGGAACATAATCGAGGATGGTGAAGCTGTTCGTTAACAACAAGTCTGCAATAGCTCTTATGAAGAATCCGGTCGAAGTAAGCACATCGACACAAAATATCATTTCATTCGTGATTGTGTCGAAAGAAGGTTGATCAGCGTCGAGTTCGTTCGCACCGAAGACCAACGGGCCGATGCGCTGATAAAGGTATTACTGATAGCAAGATTGGCGACTATGCGTCATTTACTTGGAGTCCGTGATCTCGGGATATGCCAAGACTAATGGGGGAAAATGTTAATGCTATTCTTGGCATTCAAATTATTTTAAGTGTTTTAAATAAGGCCATATATTGGCTCTAATCCTAGTCTTAGTTGGTTGGTGCTAGAGCTATTATCTAGCAACTTGAGACTATGTGGATGGTCCTCCTTGCATGGAGGAGTTTCTATTTTTTATTTTTTTTATTTGCACTCTATTTTTATCCATGAGATGTAGCTATATAAGCATGTGCTTTCAACCTTCCAAAACACACATCCGCCAAGTGCAATACAAAAAGAGTTCTTCTCTTCTCTTAGTGCTTCTTCCCTACTCTCCATCTCCCAAATATCCTTTGTTTTCTATAAGCTTGCACTTTGAGGTTCTATGGACCTTTGTTGGGATGCTCCACGAAGAGAGAGTGATGCTTCTACTAGTTTTGCTATGCATTGCCTCGCTGTACTTGGCTTGATTGTGGAGGGCTAGTCTTCCCAAACATAGAGGATTTACTTACTTTAAAGGAAGTATATCCATGTTCTGTTTGTATTGGATCGACATATCCATGTCTAGACAATTGTGCACGAGTACTGTCCTTAACTGATGGGTTTTACAAACAAAGTTCTGAAAAAAGAACTTTGATCACTACGAGTTGATGCATATATCTCTCTCTCGAGAAGTTTTTATCCCTCAACCAGACCCATTGCGTCTTTTTGTCATCTTACATGCGGTGACAATTGATCACCTTTTAGTGCTGACTAGATTAGAAACTCAAGATTAAATGGAGTGGTACCGCGTGGGATTAACTTTAGTAGCAACGAAATAATTATGTTTGTAATACACCTCATTTGGGATTTTTTGAATTGTGGAGCCAATCACGTACTCCCTTTCTCTCCCCCAAGGTGATGTAATGTACGTGATACCCCTTTGAATTTTTTTATTTGATTAATACCACATTTTATCCTATTATTGACAAAAGAGGTTAATTAGGATGTTTACGGGTTCGATTTCCACTTAGTTAAGAGAATAAAAAGGAGTGTTTTTTTTTTGCTTGGTATATATCGTATAGTGAAATCAAAACCAATGGTTACCAATTTGATTGCACAAACACAAACTACAGTTAACAGTCAGAATGGAGGTTGCAATGCAACAAACTGAACATCAAAGGACCAGAAGCAGAATCAAGAAACTACCAAAAACCTAACAGAAGTTAGTTCAATGTAGCTGACACGATGCTGGAGATTCTTCTAACCGTGTCCGAGGCAGGAGAGCAACACGCAAAGGTCCATCTTGCATTACGCTCAGCCCAGATAGTCCAAGTGGACGCAGCTAAAGCTGCCCCAGCCTTCAGTTTCATTTTGCAGCATGTTATCTTTGAGCTACAATCCAGCATCAAACAAAGGATGGAAGTCGCGATCGGATGCAGGTCCAGGGTAGTTACAACCCTATTCCAGACCGCCACAGAATAAGAGCAGTTGTAATAAATATGATTACGAGTTTCATAGTGCAGTCTGCATAGATAGCAATCCCCACCCGCATGAAGCCCATGCCTAGAGAGTCTATTGAGTGTCGGAAGATGGTCCAGTATAGCCCGATAAAGCACGCAAGCATGTTTTGGTACCACAACAGTATTCCACAGAAGAGGAGCCCAGAACACATTGGTTGCCTTAAGCCCCAGACCATATCAAATGCTTCTTTGAAAGATAACTGCTTGTGCAAGGGCATCATGGCTAGGCCACCAACAATGCTATTAGTGGTGTTAGCCAGCCTAGGTCGAGTATCAAGGATGGTTCTCCGACACCTTATCACAATGAAGAATGTCCTGACCCCTAAGATATCTATCCTTCATGAAAGAGGTCCAAATAGAGTTATCGGCATTTAAAATATTCCCACACCAAGTAATGAGTATTGCCTCGCAGAAGAAAAGAAGAGAGCGTAGACCTAGGCCCCCTCCCTTCTTTGGTAAGCAAACCACCTTCAACTTAACGTGGTTCGTTCCATAAGCCCAGAGGAAATCCGCACAGAGTGCATCCACTTTCTTTGTTGTCCCAGCCGAGGGTAGCATGCCCGAGCTCCGGTAGAGGAACACACTAGAGATAACCGAAGCAAGTAGTTGTAGTCGGACAGCTAGGGTTAAGGACCTTGCTCTCCAACCACAAAGCAAGGTCCAAACTCGATCAACGAGAAGCTGCGCAATAGCCATCCTACCCTTAGTCGTGGTAAGAGGGGTGTAGTTGGATAAGGTGATCAACTTCTAAACAAAGTCGAAAATCCAAAATAGAATGCTTAGCCAGGATAAGCTTGCTTTTCTTGACATTTATCATCAATCCATACATTCCCTCAAAGACTATCAGGTAGCGTTTGGTTCGCGGGTTACCTGCGGGTTAGGGGAGTTTACCCCCCTTAACCCACATCCCCCTCTCTCCCCGTGGGTCCCACTTTATTCCTTTTTAAAAAAATTAAATAAATCAATTTTACATCATCAATCCTATCAAAAAAATAATATATTATACCATCATATCATATAAAAATTATAAACTACTCCACTTCTACTCCCTTTTCCAAACTTCAATACAATGACATCACAATAACTACTCACTTTTTCAAACTCCAATACAATCATATAACCCGAAACCCACTTCTAACTCACTCCCAGTTTAACCCTCTATCCAAACACCAAAACAAAAAAACGGGTTACCCTCTACCAGTTTAACCCGCCTTAACCCGCCAACCAAACGCACCCTCAGGATGCGCCTAATTTCCTTTAAGGCGGGGGAGGTTTTTTTTACAAAGAAAAAGAGTCCATGGCAATAGCGAAAAGTAGTGGACTGAGAAGGTCCTTGTGAGCCCTCTCGAGGAAGGAAAATAGCCATAGGGAAACACTCCGTAAGATCCCAATTCCCAATAAACAAATCGTCGTTCAATCATTGGGAACGTCGTCCTCAATCTCCATCACACGGACCCCACATGGGCATCTCCACGTCACATGGACCCCATGGCCTCTCCCCTTCCACGTACCACTGATGGGGTTCGGGCGGGGGAGGCCATGGGGGGTGGTGAGGTGAGACCACCTCTTTCTTTTTTTTTACTCCACAGACGGTCTAGCTGTAGAGGGGAGCATTGAAAACTCAATGGTGCGGGCCCCACTCGTGCCGGTCCTTTGTCTTTCTGAGACGATGCATGGCAACGTGGCGGGCCATGCACGGTCCTTCCCCTCAGCCCTATGCATTTGATACGTGGCACGTAGAAGAAGCATCTCCTTCTTCCCATGCATCATATTGAACCCCCGATGCCCTCCTCCTTCGGCGACCCATTTACGTCTGATGTCTTTGTGGCATGGGCTCGTCAATAATTAATCGTTGGGATCGGAATTAGGTGATCCAATCATGTAGTACAGACTGCGACGTGGATCGGTCTCGGTGTCCATTGGAAGGTAGCGCTCGCAACATCTTTTCTGTGCAGGTGGCTGGTGCACCACTGACTGGTGCACTTGCATCTTCGAATGATTGCTTCATTCTGAGCTCTAGACGGTCCATGATGAAGTTAAATAGATCTTATTCAAAAGCTGGTTTACGCGGATACCGTAAATGGAACTCAGGATTTTGATTGCTGTCGGGAGTTGTGTGTCTTTTCTTACGTGGCTTGTTCATCTAGTGCGCTTTGGAGCTCTTTTTTTTTTAAGTTCGGTGATGATCTCATGCACTGATAGAGATGAAGTTACACACAACACCGATGTGGCAATATGCCAAGGGAACCATCTCATTTATAATGCATGACCTTCAATTGAGTGGACTGTATACTCTGATGGATATACATGCCTACGAGGATTATCTGTCGTTACTAATAGGTTTTAAGGATTTCTTCGGGAAAAATATTTTATGCTAGATGGTATGAACCGATTAAAGTAGTTGCCATGAGTCTGCAAAGGTGGTAGTCAGAATGTCCAATAGCAGAGGCCCATCGCGTATTTAGTTAACAAGTATCTGATGATTATATGATGCCAAGGATATTAGAACAAGAACAAGACGGAGCAAGTGGCTTAGTTTAGTGTCCTCTCAAGAGTGGGTTAAAGGGGGGGGGGGGGACAAGAAAGATAATAACAAGCAATTTCAGATAGTTTGTGTTTTGAACGAATAGATATTGGGGATGGAGGGAGCGGAAGGGTCGGGTGGTCCTCGGGAAATTCTCCAACGTCAATGACAATCACCAGCATACTCTATGTCAATGGCTGCTTGGGGGACCTTCCGCTGCTCCCCTCTTCCCCAACTCAACACCCAACATTGAGAGCCTCAACAAGGACCTCGAATCAGCTTGGAAACAGAAAAGCGTAATTGATTGACTGAAGCAGGGAGATCGGAACACAAAGTTCTTTCATTTCTCGCCCAATGCTCATGTCAAAGGAACATCACTCCTAGTCTCCTGAGCGATAGTGGAAGGTGCATTGACTGTCCAATGGAGGTCTCTAAGGCTGCAGTGAATTTTTACAAGTCTCTTTATGGCCCTGAGATATCCTGCCCCCTAAGGGACGCCCTGTCACCCCCGAAACACATTCTTCTATCCAAGCAAGGACATGGCTTATCCGCCCTTTCTGTGAGGATGAAATCTAGAGAGCACTGCAGTTTTTCTCCTCTTCAAAACCCCCGGGCCAAAAGGCTTCAAATCAAGTTTCTTCAAGAAACACTGACAAACTATCAACGCTGACATTTGCGCGGCTATGGAGTTTCTCTACCGCTGTATAAGCATGGTCAGACAGATAAATCACACCTTCCTAACTTTTGTCCCCAAGAGTTTTTCCCCTAGCGGCTTGGGAGACTTTCGACCCATATCTTGTTGCAACGTAATCTACAAAATATTTGCTAAGCGCCTTGCTACCCGGCTTGGGGAGGTTCTCCCTCACCTAATTTTGTCGAACCAACCGGCCTTTATCAAGGACCATTCGATTGGAGACAACCTGAGACTGGCCCAGGAGCTCGTGTGGGGGTTTGATAGAAAGAAGAACTGCAACAAGGCATGCCTCAAAATTGATTTATCTAAAGCATTTGACTCCATAGAGCACACATTCGTCCTGGAGGCCATGAGAGCCATGGGGTTTTGTAGTAAATAGATAAAGTGGATTGAAACATGCATCTCCACGATCTCCTTCTCTATTTTGGTCAATGGTGCCTCATACAGCTTCTTATGTGGCTCCGAGGACTGAGACAGGGCGACCCACTTAGCCCCCTTCTATTTGCTGTGGGTCTTGAAACTCTCGCCTGCCTAGTCAGTGAGGTGGAGGCCAAGGGGTGTGTCAAACATATTGGTAGAGGTCGGTCTGCGTCCCCCACTCACCTCATCTGTGCAGATGACCTTCTTTTCTTCTATCGTGGCTCCTCGAGCTCCATCCTGGTCGTAAGAGATATCCATAGCTGGTTCCACTCCATATCCGGGCTGAAGATGAATGCTAGGAAGAGCAAGATTTTTTGGCCTAAATTCTTCCGTGATGATTTTGCCACTACCCTACATGTGGATATTCTATGACAATCCCTACCATCCACATACTTGGAGCTTCCTCTCGCCACGGCCTACAGGAGAAGCAATGACCCTAGGGCCCTGGAGGATAAGGTTCATTCCCTGCTTGGTGGTGAAGGCCTCGACCCTTAGCATGGACGGTCGGGCCCAGCTCCTGATGACCGTGATCGTCGAGGTCAATCTATACTAGGTTGCTGGTACCATTATTCCCCCTACTTATGTTCACAAGGTTGACAATGTTTGCTCTAAATTCCTATGGGACCGCATGCATCATGACATCGCTTGGAAGACGGTATGCCTACCCAAATCAGAGGGGGTCCTGGGCCTTAGATATCTTTCAACCATTTATGATGCTATGGTTGCATCCTAGACTTGGAGGTTACTCTCTTCTGAAACCTCCATTTGGGCCCAATACATGCGACGAAAATACCTTCAAGATCGATCCCTTTGGGAAGTCCAACTTTCCCCAAATGACACCCAGCTTTGGAAGATCATCCTACGTGGTAGTGGGGCATGTGTGCCGCCATTACCGATGATGCCCCCATTATTCGTGGACGCACTCGCCCAAGGGATTTTCCTTTTCTAATGCCTTTGATCTGCTCTATCCTAGGGGCGTCCCCGTCCTGTGGACCGCCTGTGTTTAGGAGAAAGATACACCACCAAAGTTCTTTTACACATTGTATAGGGTGATGCTCGAACGCCTCCCTACCACTAATAGGCTCGCCAAGTTTGGAGTTTGTGATCCCTCCCGTTGCTATCTCTGCTCTGCGGATCAAGAGACCCACACAACACTTGCTGTTCAACTGCCACTTCTCTGACACGATTTTGCTTGGAGTCTACCCTTCCTCCATCCTACCTATGATGCCTCCACTCCCACTCCTGGACACTTTGGCATGTATTGGTGGACTCCCTGACCATGATGCCTGTGCACGCCTATCTCTCATACTCGCTACTGTAGTTTGGAGAATATGGGCTGAAAGAAACCATATGTGATCCTCCGAATGCTCAAACATCGTCCACAAAACATTAGACTTTGTCAACAGTTCGGCTCTCATGATGGGATGTTTGGGTAGGACCTGAGTTTTTGTCTCCTTGGACACTACTGCAACCCCCCCAAAAAAACTCCCTCTTGTTCAAGCTTATTACCATAAGGCTGGCTGGCTTTTTCTTGTTTTTATAATCTATCTTTTTTAATATCCTTTTTTGTCAGAATTTTATACAATACTTATAAAAAAATAGCCAACATCTTTCACCTCCTCCTCCCGAACCTACCCCTCTCCACATCTCTTCTTTATCCTCCTGACAATACCAGGTCCAAAGGATATTGTAATCACCTTCTCACAATTCTATTATCTTGGAATGTGGCTTAATTCTAAAGGGATTTCATGAACTAGGATACTATAAACGACATCTCAGAATGGAGTGCATGCGGTTGAGGTGTATCCGCTTAATTCTAAAGGGACTTTCTATGAACTGGAATTAAGTCTCTTCATATCTATCGACTTAATTCTTCAGGTTCAATAAGATTGTGTTTAGAATTCATTTTAAAATTGTCTAAGTAGAGTACAAGCTGTCACTCTCCTCGCTCAGAGCTCACAGCGGATGTGGAGAAATGGCGGATGGATTGATAATGGAAGGGTTCTAGGGCTTATATAGAGGAAGGATGCGTGGAGGCCAAGCCAGCGGTTCCGATCATTGCCCGAATGGGGTGATCGGGGGTTGTTGATGTATCGGCCAACGACCAGTCGGTTGGGAGGTTGGCGACCACCGGTGGAGCTCGAAGGGGAGGAAACGAGAGAGGCGATGGCAAGTGAAGAAAAGGAATCAGGGAAGAAGGATGCAAAGGGGAAAGGTAGAGAGAGAGAAAGGAAAGAGAAAAAAAGATAAAATTAAATAATTAGATAATTAAATAATTTAAGAATCATATTAATTTAGGAAATAATTAGAGGATTGATTACATAATTAAATAAGTAATTAGTAATTAAGTCATTAATTATATATAATTAATGAAGCAATTAAAAAACTTAATGATTAAATAATTCATAATTGATAATTAAATGATAAATAAATGACATAATTAATAAATTAATAAATTAATAAATAAAGAATTTTTATTTAATTCAATTTAAAAATACAATAATAATAATAAAGTATATAAATAAAAGAAATGACATATATTAAATAATATAAACTAAGATACATTGTACAATATACACCAACATGGTCCCAAAACCCCATTTTGAATATTAATTCCGATTTTAGTGACAATATGGCTCCAAAACCTACATTTTGCATATTAACTCTGATTTTAGCGAAATCAGTGTCATTTGGTAGATAATTAAACAAAACAAACTTTAAAACTGAGTCTGCCCAATTCGGAGTCCATATGGTCGAGTTAAGAGGACCGAAAAATTTAGATAACAGTTTCGTGGATTTAAGATTTATTGGGAGTTTAGCTTAAACTATATTTTTATATTTTTCTAATGTTTTTTTAGAATTATTTTAGAAAAGAAATTAAGTAAAAAGAGTTAAGAATAATTAAATAGAAATAGGGAAGTTTCTACATATAGTACATATAATCAACATGGCTCAAATGCCAAAACTCACCCATTTTATTTTAATATTTTTTTATATTTTTAATAAATAGTATTATTTTAAAAAAATTAAAAGTAAGTTTGGTCAGTTTGGGATTTTCTATAAATAGTTATAAACCTCGGAAGTCAGCTTTTACAACTTTTGGGTGTATTGTAATACTTTATTTTTATATTGAATAATTTTTTTGATATTTTTATAAAATAATATATATTTTTATGAACAATTTTTGTGAATAAAATATTTTGATTTGAGATTATCTAGATGATAAATATATTAGGTGAAATATTTACAAGGTAAAAATGTGTTTATGTACATTAGTCATCTAGGTTTTCTGACATTTTTACAATTTAATATCCTTAACTCCCCCTACTTATTTATTTTATCGATCAATTCATTATTGACATGGTCTCGGGGTTAAGATCAGTAGGTATATTTTATATACATCCTTCTTTTTCTTTATTTTTATTTTTCTTATTTATTATTTTATTTTAAATAAAATAATAGTTAAATATATAATATTAATAATTATGTTTAGAATGTTAATTAATCGAAATTAGTGAGTATTTACATGTATTTTACCAAGGATTTTAGCCAAAATGAGATAATAAAGGCGATCAATCATAGATTCATCACAGCTTCCCCAACCTATCAAGACTGTCATTTTGTCTGATTTGAGGATACATTATTATATACTTAAAAACATTTTAAGTTCATATATTGTGATTTAAAATTAATTCATATGGGCAACATTTCTTTGGGATCGAGATCCTGTGGCTGATGATCAGATTTCGACTCAAGTAGTGGAAATGTTGCATCGGAATAAGGGACACATAAAAGCTAAGGTAAAAATTTAGAATATTTTTATAAGATTTATATGACTTTTTACTTAATATTACCTTCTTTTTGTAATATTCTCGCAGAACCTCTACGAGCAATTGGTGCATAATGTCCCACTAGGTGTTACCTCAGAGTAGTGGAGGGAGTTACTTTACTTTTGGTCTAGTGAAGAATTCATGATCGGTGAAGCAAACTTTGCAAAGTTTCTTATGTTGTTTCGTGATTTATACTAATTTGGAATAATATTAGGTGGTATCGATGAAAAATACCGTGAACCGTATGAAAGGATTCAAGTCTACTTATAATCTGAGCAGAAAGCATGCGAATCTACTCAAGGATGAATCCATAAGTTTCATCTATTTGATGCAGATTAAAAGCATGATAAATGGAATGCATGACCTGCATTTTTTTAGATGAAGGAACAAAATCGAGAGATGAGCTAAATAGAGATTTTTGCGGGGTCAAAGAGTTGAGATATGGAAGGAGAAGTGCAGTGGGTCAATGGTGTCTATACTCCAATCTATGTAAGTTAATTACATTATAAAGTCCCGAACCTAAGATCAATTCCGTGGTTGATTTTCCAACTTAATATGCATGAAGAAATTATCAAACTCATTACCATCGACTCTCTAGATAGCACGAGTATGAGTACGTTACACCTATCTGCTAATAAGGCCTTCGTCCAAGCCACATGTCTAGTACACAATGGACATATATGATGTGGTGGACATGGATAGATAATCCATACAAGGTACGCAACTGGTGTTAGTAGATCTCGATCATCATCACAAGGAAGTCAAGGGGAGAGAGAAATAGAGATAGAGCTGTGAGAAGTAAATCTGAATATGACCACACATGATGAAGAGATGGTCAAGATGCGATCTGATATAGAGAACGTCTTGTCTTATATTAATCGTCTATAGAGATAGGAGGACATACCGATAATACATGCACTGCTCGATGACTATTAGGAGGAGAGCGATGAGGAGACTGATTCAATTTTGAGTGACGAGTAGACTTTATCTAGAATGATTCTGTAGATTTAGATGACAAAAAAGTTGGACAGTTTAGTCGAACAATGACTAGTTTTGATTTTATACTATTAAGAATATTTGTTGAACATTTATTAAATATATGCATGAGGTGCTTTGTTGCATCGTTGAAATGTGATATTTTGTAGGGAATTCGTTGCAGCAACAAGGCAACAAATCTATTGCTGCAAATACTTTTTTTATTATGTCACCAAAGAAGACGATTGTATACCGTCTCCCTTACGAACAAGAATGGACGGTCTTGACCGTCTCGTCTAACGCATGGTGGTTTACTGGTCAATTTTTTTTGGGGGGGAGGGGGGCTAGGAACCAGAAGGGATTGTCATAATCGTCCCCTCCATGCTTCTGTGTGCATTGCTTCAAGCTTTATGAACAAGAGGAGACGGTCTTGACCATCCTATCTGCCACATGGTGGGTTACTGATGGATTTTTTGTGGGCTGTGAAATGAAAGGGAAGGTTTTAAATCGTTCCCTCCACGTTTCTATGCGTGTCTCTTCAATTTTGCAACCTGTAGAGTGAATGCAGGGACAGTCGCATACTGTCTCCTCTACGAAAAAGAGGGGATGGTCTTGACCATCCATACCGACCCATGGTGGGTTACTGGTGGATTTTTTGGAGGTTGGGAATCGTAAGGGATGGTTATCAGTGTTCCCTCTTCGCTTCTGTAAGTGTTGCTTCCATCATGCAGCCTGAAGAGTGAATGAGGGGACAATTGTTGTACACCATCACTCTACGTATGTAATGGGACGGTCGCGACCATCCCCTACACGTGAATTAGATGGGACGATCTATAACTTCTTGTATAATATAGATAGCGAGGATGGTCTCGACCGTCACATTAGATTGATCATCCCGCCGAGTAAGATCGGACAAGACTGTCGCGACCATCACCTTTGTCATTCAAAAGGGGGCGTGCCTTGTCGTGTCCCTTCTAGTCAAATGAGATGCATGTAGAGGAGACGCTTCTACAACCATCCTTTTTGAACAAAGGTGGCGATTTTGTTTCCACATGGGACAATTTGCGACCGTCCGCTTTAGTGCATCTGCCTATAGTGACAATATGACTCCAAATTAAATTATTTTCTGCATAAATTATGTTTATAACCATGTCTACTAATTATAAAAATACCTTTTAAATTATATCTTTTATAGATATCATGGTACATTAAACCGAAAATGTCGTAAAGTTCATATTCAACCATTTATATCTTCTCTATATGAATTTAAAATGAAGTAACTTCACTTAATTGCACTTGACATAAAATTATCTTTAAAATGAAAGCACGTGAAAGTCGATTTTTAGGGTACTATTTGTATGTACTTTATATTGGCTTATTTTTATTTCATCCTTTATATTTCTCATTTTGTATTTTTAATCATTTCAAAATTTTATAATATTTATATAAAATCCAAATAAAAATAGTAAAAGTAAAAAATAAAACAAAAAATATATTTAGATTATATATACATGATTTTTATTATTTGTGATTTTTGCAATATCGATTATAGGACTCTCTCTTTTTATAATACCAATTGTGCTCCGCTTCTAACAAAATCAACAGTTTTGTCCTTCTAAAATATGAGATATGCCCTACTTTACCTTAACAGAATATAATATTGAATAATTATCCGTTCTACCCTTTACTATTTGTTGCAAGGACTATGGCAACAAATGCAATATTTGTTGCCAATTTGTAGAATCAATCAAGAAGATATGCAAACTAATATTGAATTATACATTGCCTTAGATCAATGGTTGTACCTCTTTTCACCTATCAAAACCATCATCAGTGAAGATCAATATTCCCGGCAAAATGGATGTTAGCTCGAATAAAGATGACCTCCAGAGTTCAAATGAGGCTTAGAACATGAAACCTCACAATTAAGAATTAATGCAACATGCGAAACAACAAGTAAACGAGATCCATCTTGCCTCTGCTTTGCCCTCAGAATCGTTGACAAAGACACCAAAAAAGGCCATCGCAGCAATAAAACGTTACGTACAGAAAAGACAATGTCGAGATAAAAAATCTAAGCGGGCACCGAACGAACAGCACCTTCAGACGACGTCCCACATGACGTCTTGTCTGACCCCTGACCTCCGCTGAGTCCACTCCCTCCTATAAATATAATCCTCACCCTCGCCCCAACTGCAGCATCAGCACAAGATCACTACACCGTACGAAGCCGTAGAAGAGAAAGATGGGCATCTGTGCTTCCATGGAGTCCACTGCAGCAGACTACTGCTGCTCCACCGCCAAGGTCATCCTCCCCGACGGCCGCCTGCAGGAGTTCTCTGGCCCCGTCTCGGCCTCCGAGGTCCTCATCAGGCACCACCCTTCCTCCTTCTTCCTCTGCTGCGCCGACGACATGAGCTTCGACGGCTCCCTCTCCGCCATCCCCTCCTCCGAGGCCCTCGAGCTCGGTCAGATCTACTTCGTCCTCCCCTCCTCCATGCTCCGCCGCCGCCTCCACCCTGACGAGATGACCAAGCTCGCCGTCAGAGCCAGCACCGCCCTCACCGTCGGCGCTCACCCCTACGTCTCCTGCAAGACCAAGTCGTCCTCCCCGTCGTCAGACGCCGCAAAGGAGAGACGCAGCAGCGGGAGGAGACCGGCCAGTGGCAGGGCCCGTAAATTTGATCCCGAGTTGACTGCTATTCCCGAGTGAAGAGGGCAAATTTAAAAAAAGTAGTTTTTTTGTAATTATTCTCTCTCTCTCTCTTAAAAAAAAGAGAGAGCTGATTAGAGTTCATGAAGATACGAGCCAGTTTTATTTTGTCTCATATTAGTTTTCAAAGTAACAAATTTAATCTAATTTTATTTTCTTCCTCTTTTGTACGAAAACAATCGCGAATCTATCTACAACATACGATAGCAAGGGCTAGCTAAAGAGCCATTTGATTAGGCAGCAAATTCCAATGCAAACACGATAATCAACGGGAGAAACATTGCCACCGAAAAAAGGTAATTGAAAATGTGAATGCATGGCAACATTTGTGTTGAGATTTAACCTGAAGCATCGACCCGTTTGTAATCCGAATATATTCAATAAACATATCTTCACCGGCTCGATTATCCACACGGGTGCAGGAGCGAAGCCGTGGGTCACCATAGAATATCATTCAGGGAGAACCGACACCTCCTAAGATCTTCCATCTCTACTTGTTTTTCTTCTTATATTAAAACCTCTCTTTGTCCGTGATTTTTCTACCCTTCAATCGGTGATGTTTTTCATGTAAAATTGTGTGTATTCTTCGTGATTGATTGTTTGCGGTTAATTAAATATTTGAATCATCTCCGCGAATGTATGATATAAAAGTGTGACCTCAGAAGGTGGGAGTGGTCATTGATACGGATCAAGATTCGCAAACATTTTCTCTTAATTGCCCCAAACTCTGTTTGGCGGTTCCTGTTTAGAAATAAACTACTAGTGGACAACAAAGATCGTCGTCTTGACTGAAAAATCAATTTACTGTGTTGAAAGCAAGGTTTTAAAAGTCGGACTGGTTGTTGAATCGGTTTCTTTTCAGTTCACTCTAACCGGGTCAGACCGTCGGTTCCAATAAGTCGGACCAGCGATGATGTCAGCATGTCATCATCATTCTTATCAATCCAGAAAAAAACCGGATCGGGCTTAATTTGTGGGTCCGACCAGTCGAACCGGTTTCATAAATCGATAAAATTAGATATTATATTTATTAAATAATTTTCATTAGAAGACTTTACTTTTGAGATAACTCATGGGTCAAAAACAGAATAATCTTTCATCAGGAAGTCCATTACTAACTTTGGCTAGTTATCTAGTAAGCAATCTTACTGAACGGCGGGGCAAGAAAGAAGCAATACTGTAATGCTTTTCAAGTATTATAGATATTAAACCAACCCGAAGAATCCTATCAACCCAAACGTTTATATGTACAAAGGAGAAGTTGATAAATGAGCTTCATTGTTGTCAGTTAAGGGAAAAGTTCCTCTATCTTACTATCACTAGTCCTAACGTCTTTATGATTATTAAATTTCAATCTTTTTTTACAATGCAAAGTTGGAGCAGTATAGCTAGCAACCATGTATTAGTTAATATACGATTGCTAGCCTTACAAAATTTTAATTACGAGAAAAATTAAAAATGAACATAGAATGAGTTTACCGTCAAACATATGCATGCATTTAAAAACACACAGAAAAATGACCTCAACTCACCTTACCCACAACAAACCATCACTAAAACAACACCACATACTCACAAATCCAACATTGCAACAACTAAAAAATGTTCTAAACCGACCATCTACTATAAAATCTAACACAACAACAACTAAAAAATGTTCAATTACAAGAACTTAACTTATATTTTGACAACACAATTCTTATAAAAGCTATGTCGCTACACTCCTACCCGTGCAATCTTATTAGTTCCTACGCCACAACTTGTAGACATAAATATAGGTGTTTATGGAGCAAAATTATAAAGATCTTGGTGTAATTACGAGGATTATATTATTATTAGCATTATTCAAACAAGATGTTAGGGAAGTATGTGCCATATCACGTGGGAATGCAATATGTAATAAAAGGAGCAGGAAATTTTTAATTGAGGCCCTCGTAAATGTGCTTTTTAACCTTTGTGCCGGTATGAAGCAAAATCGGTTCGATCCGACCCGAACCGATCCGGTGGAACCGGTTTGGACCGATGGTTGAACCCGATTTTTGTTTTGTTTTTAAATTTTAAAGAATCGGCCTAACTGACCAGTTTGAGGCCGGATCCCGATTCAATTGGTCTGACTGGCTGATCCCAGGGACGGAGACAAGGGAGGGCAGGAGGGGGCTTGGCCCCCCAAGTCTCCCAATTAAATCTTTGTACATAATATATTATTATAATAGAATATAATTTATATGTGAAATAATTAACTAGAGAAAATAATAAGTTGTATATAATGGCCCCCCATCTCCCATTTACAAGTAGTATAGATATAAATACATCTGTATCTAATACGACATCGTATCAATATCATACAAATTCTGACATCCATATCCGCATCAGTTTTCAAATGGATACAAATATCGATATTACATTCATATCAACAAAAATTTATATCTAAATCGATATATCCATATAAGGGTTTAATGGGGCTGCTCCCTCAGGGTAGCCAACTGGTTGCCACTGCATCATTTTTCGACATTTGTTTTTTGAAAAATACCATCACGTATTCTCATCACTATATCCCTCTAATATGTCATCAAATTTCGTCAGAAACAAAAACTCCTATGTCCTCCATCTAAAACATGTCGATTACAGTAATTATAATACCGTTAAATTTATATGTTCAGATGAAGGCATAAGAGTCTCTATTTTTGATGAAATTTGAATGATATATTAGAAGGATATAATGATGAAAATACATGACGGTATTTAAAAAAACGAATTTCATCGAAAAATGGGGTGGAAACAGCCAGTTAGCTATCCAACATGACGATGTCATTAAGATAATCATATAGAGTATAAAGACTAATATCATTCTACAAAAGATACCAACATGACGATATAAATGGTCAGTTATGGAAAAACGTATAAGTATTTCCATATATATCTACATAATTATTGATGTCGATATTGATATCAACGAATATAAATAATGTATTACCATATCTTGAAAATTATATATAAGTTATAAAATCCACTTCAACATTTACAATATCACAAGAAAAAATAAAACTTTGACAAAAGAGAAATATTCAGTGAAAACAAAACTGCTCTGCCGTCTTCGCCTCTTCTCCCTCCGCCAGCACAACTCCCTCGCTGTCATCATCATCCTCTCCGCCAGCGGCATGGTCGCCCTCGAGGACCTCTCCTTCTTTCTCTTCTCCCTCGCCTACACCCTCTTCCTATCCAAGCGTCATCTTCCCCCCACCGTCCTCCGGATCCGACCCTAACCTCATCGATTTCCAGGCCCTCACCGCGTATGCCTCCGCAGGCGTCGGCGTCGGCCTGCTCCTCCCGATCGTGTACATCTTCCACGGGATCCTGGAGAGGGACAAGGGGGGGGGGGGGGTCAAAGCGGCGACCCCGCACGCATTCCTGCTGGCAGGACATATGTTCGCGGAGGGGGCGGCGGAGGCCGGGGCTCCTCAGCGCCTGTAAGGGCCATTGTGCCGATGTTCTACAACACGAAGAGGTTGATCGCGGTCTCGATTGGGTACAACATCGCGAGGAGGCTGCACATCGGGCGGGGGTGGGCGCTGCTGAATCTGGCCTTCTAGTCGGTGAACCTGTTCGGGATCTTGGTGTCGGTCGCCCCTGCCCCGTGTTGCCCCCGCTCCCTAAGCCTCCCCCTCCCCCGTGCCTCCCCCTTCCGCCCTCCTCCTCCGCCTGTCTGGCTGAAACTGGAGAGCTTTCAATTTTTGTTAAATTAAGATAAATTTTTAACTAATTGATTCATAAAAATTCATCAAAAAGTTCAATGAAATTCACCGTTTGATTCGTAATGAATGATATATCCGTGAAAATACAAAAATTTTAGAGATTCGATGGATGCATGAAGGTGTCACTAAGAGAGAGAAATTATGAAGAGAAAGGAAGAACAAATGGAGGAGGAAGAAGATGAAAAAGTCTGGACAATAATACCCCTCTTAACTGCACCAAGGTTTGAAAAAATCATGGTTAAGTCAACTCATTGATGGTCAATATGACGGAAGGGCACAAGTGATAACGGAGAAAGAAGTGAGGGGCACAACTGATATTAGCAAAAAGATGTGGGCATAACTGAAATTACGATATCTCAGAGGGGCACAAGTGATAAAAACCCTTTTAGTAATTACAATGAGAAATAGTAACAAAGATAACTTTTATATAATCTCAATAATTTTGGCCCCCGAAGTAGAAATTTCTGGCTTCGTCCCTGGCTGATCCGGTCTGGTTTTTTATACCCTGGTTGAAAGTACAAACCTCGCCATGTAAGGAAATCGTAATTAAAGTGAGATACATTATATGCGTGTGTTTCAATGGTATGTAATGTCTCAAACTTAGGTCGATAAAAACCATAAGAATTGTAGGATGTAGTATAAGAAAAAAGAGACGATTATGGCATGCTCTTTTACCACTTTTTCCGTAATTCTGTCTCAACTATTTTTAAAAGAAAAAGATGAAGGAGAAGGAAGCAGATGAATGGCAACAGCAGCACATGTAAATGACCACAATGGATAGCCATACAATTGTGTATGTCTCTCTTTTAGCTGTAAGGTCGCACTTTCATACATAAAAATAGCGGCTGACGTTGCATTTCTTATGATTTCGTGTAAATATGATCATAATTCATAAGGTCTTTAAATGCGGATATGCATATTTGATGACATCCTTTGTCAGACATATATAATAGTGGTGGTATTATTTCCAAAATAGTCTGAAACTTATGGCAGCAGTGGATGGAGCCAACTCTCCTGGTTTATTTTTGTAAATAAAGGAAACGCGGAGGGATATATCGATCCGAGTGTTCTCACTACAGTACTTGCTGCCTTCAACTCTCGAATTAGAATGATAATCAGTAGGTGCTGCGTAATTAATTAATGGCTAGATTGTGATACATACTGTACGATGTTGTTTCTTCTGAATCACACGTAGAAATATTTCTTGTGTTATTTTTCTAAAGGAAAAAATGGGGCCGCTCCTTGGGATAGCCAACATGACTGCCTCCACCCTCTTTTTGGCAAATAATTTTATTTTTTAAAAAAATATCGTCATGTATATTCATCCCTATATCCCTCCTACACGTCATTCGAATTTCGTCAGAAACAGAGACTTTTATGCCCTCCATCTAGAACTTGTAATTTTAACGGTCTTAGAATTGTCGTAATCGTACATGTTCTAAATGGAGGGCATAGGAGTATATATTCCTGACGAAATTCGAGTGACATGTAGGATTGATATAGAGATGAATATACATGATGATATTTTTTCAAAATAAAAAAAATTGACAAAAAAGTAGGATGGATACATGCATATACATAGGTAAATATACACGTATTTAGTATATTTTATTTTTAATTTATCTTTAATATTTTATTATTATATTTAAATATTTTTATGAATTTATAGCTTATTTATTTTAAGTTTATTTTCTGATTTTATTTATTTACTTAAATTAATATGTGTATGTACTATAAATGTATAGTTTACCTATATATTATAATACTTATTTATTTTAAATGTATTTTTGTTGTTTTATTCTATATTTATTATTGAAATATATTTTGAATAATATTTACAAGTATATACAAATCTACAAAGACTAAAAATATAAAAAATAAATATATTGAGTATTATATACATGTATATAGTAAAAAGGACTGAAAAGTCAATTTTTGCATCTTAGCCTCAAATTAAATGAAACTACCTTCATTAAATAGATAATTAAAATTTATGAATAATAAAGGTGAGTTTGTTCAATTTTGAATCTATATGGAGGATATACAATTCTAGAAAGTTTTGTTTGAGACTTTTTATTCTGTGTGTCTCAGGTGCACTGTGCATTATTTTTGTGTGAAATAAATTTTGCATTTTTATTTGTATTTTTATGTATAATTATCATGTTGAGGGTCCTTTGTTTGAGGTGTAAAAATAAGAAAATAAATCAGAACTCGATGGATAATTATTGAGAAAAGAATTAAGGTTTCTAAGTTGTATTTTGTACAATTCGTTTGCCCTATCCCCCCTACTCTATTCCTTGTCGACCAAATCATCTTGTTGAGAGGGTCTCAGGATCTAGGGTCATTCAGTATCTTGGGCACTTCATTCTTTTTATTTTCTTTCCATTTTTCTTTTATTTTGGAATTAAATGCCAATATTTATATAGTATTTATGTGGTTATTATTGAGTGTTATTTTGTACAAATTAATGTTATATATACGCATTTAGCTAGGATTTAAGGGCAAAATAAAAGAATAAAGGTGATCAAGTTGGAGGCATGCTGGATTGAGGTTAAAACTTTGGTTCCTGATGTGCTATCCAACATGAGTGCATCGTGTTACCCTAAATGTTTCTAGTTTAGCCGTTGTGGTTACTGTATGTTGGTGATGATCAATAGAAAGGATACCTCGAAAGTGGCGTCTGGAAACCACCCAACCTAGAAGAATAGTGTCGTCGAATCGACCAGGTGAATTTTACCAGAAAATTTATTTTTATTATTTATACTCCTAAACTCAAAGGTATAGTGATAAGTATGGGAATGTCGAACTCAGGGAGGCAAATTATGGAAAAATAATATAAAAAGATAGATTGACTAAGGTAAATGGGTTTCCTTTTATTTATTTTAAGGAATTTTTATGGATTTTTATTTAGTTTTATGAATTTTATATTGTTTTTGTGATTTTATATACCCATGAGTAAATAAATAGATATTTTAGTTTATATTTTTAATTAGATTTTTATTGTGTAATTTTTATGCTTATAATTTTATCTCCTACTTTTGTGATATTTTAGATAGTTTTTAAAATTTTTGTGACTTTTTGAATTATTTTTTAAGAAGAAAACAAGATTTATAAGGAAAATAACGACTTATTTTTTATTTTAAAAGGAGTTAACATGAAGAAAATATTTTTATTTTATTTTTACTAGAAAAATACCTTTCTAACAAGGCATTGTACGCATTTTAATGATTTTTTTGAATTATTATGTATTTTTAAAATTTTATGTATTTTGAATTTTTATTGATTTTAATAATTAATTTCTATTTTGTTTTCGGTTTTATATGTGACGTATAGTAATATCTTGTAGGTAATTTTTGTAGAATTTTTATAGGTATTTTTATATTTTTGTATTTTATATTTTTTTTGTATTTTTTAGTATTTTTAGAATTTAATTTAAAAATACAAAATATTTTTATCTGTTATAATACTCCATATAATATAATATTAAGTATTTATACATATATTTATTTTATTTTTATGTTTTTTATCTGGTTTTAATATGTATATAATATGTAGTATATAGGGGTATTATTGTATTTTCTAGAAAAATCAGGCGCTTGCAAAAATGTAGGGAATGTGGGGCCTATCGTGAAAACCGAAGAAAATCACGTTCTCACACACGTGATAGCAGCCAGCAGGTCCTGTTCGTAATCGCAGATAAGTTAGAGGGACAAAGTTGCAATTATCCCAAAAATATTCGGTTGTCACGTTAGATGCACGTGACTGGCATTGTATCGGGCATGTTCGAGAATTACAAAACGTTCGGGGGACAGATCACAAAATGTCTAGAAATAACTGGTTCCTCGCGTACGGAGCACGTGAGGTGGCTTGAGTGGTGGGGCAGGGCGACGACTCTAAAGCATCTGATCGTTGATAATCACGTGATCCTGATGTTGACGAGTGGCTGAGTTGTGACCCTTGATCTGGATCTTTCGATTGATTCGATGGCTGTAAAACAATCTAGTGGAGTTGTTGTTCTTCCCAAATATATGAAGAAGTGACTAACTTTGAAATAAATGGAAATGGAGGAGATTGCACCTGTAGAGGATGCTAGAGCTCCAGGAGCTCCTGACGGTCCTTACCTCGATGCGTGGCGTGCGAAGGCTCGATCGAGGTGGAGCAACTGCAAACACCGACGTGCGATCACACTGCTCTTCCTCTCTCTCTCTCCCTCTCTCTCTCTCTCGCTCAACGGGGATGAGGGACTGTCACTATCCTCGACCGGAGCTCACGGAGGTGGAGTCTCAAAGGGTGGATCTGACGAAAGCTCTAGGGCATCGAGGCCTTAAATAGAAGACGAAGATGGAGGAAAACTTGGGGAGCATGAAAGGGATATCGCCATCGACGAAGGAGGACAGCGGGGAAATACAGTTGAGTAAGCGACCCAATGGCAAGGCCATTGGGTCAGAGTTGGACGGAGGAAGAGGACTGATGAATACCCATTCATCACTCTTTATTCTTATATTTTAGCTACAAAAACCTTTGCAAATGCATGCATATTCATGTAAATACAAATAATTATCAAAAGCATGCATTGTATAAAGTTTAATAATTAGCTTGTTTTTGTGCAAAAATAAAAGAATAAAGAGTAAAAAGAAAAAGATGGAAATATTTAGAATAAATATTGAGCAACCTAACCTAAGGGAGGGCTCAGCATGGGCCTGACCGCATAAAAATCAAAGTAGAGGGAGATAGGAGCTCATGTGTGTAAATATTTATGTAAATAAAATAAAAGTATTTTCCTCACAAAAATAGACTCAAATTGGTTTGTAGATAATTGTATATATTTCTAAATATAAAATCAAGATAAAAATACAACAAAAGTAAAAAGAAAACAAAAACATCACTCTTGTACATGATCACCTTGTATATAGTTCCATCATCCCTATTTATTTAGCCTTATAACTAAATAAAAATTAATTTTCAAAATTTCTGAAAATATTCTATATTATATAGTGTAAATAAATAAAATAAAAACAATTAAAACAAAAACAAAATAAAAATAACAAAATTAAAAACACAAAAATATATTGTAAATATACCATGTATATATATGTACATATGTATTTATATACATAATAAAAATAAAATAAAAATAGCTTTTTTATTCCTTATTTTATAATATAAATAAATAAAATATAAAATGGGAATAAAATTGTACAAAAATAATAAATTAAAAATAAAAAATTAAAAACCTAAATATTGTATATATACCTATATATGAACCTACTATGTACATACCTTATTTTTATTTCAAAAAATTAATTAAAAATCACCAAAAATAGAAAAAAATAAAATAAAAATATTTCATGTTTTAAGTTTTCACTAATTCGGCCATTAACTACCTTAAATTTCATTTCCAAAATCTAGCCACGTGGCCGCTTCCCATTGGCCCTGGGGATTGTTGACCGCACGGTCAACTGCCCCCCCCCCCAGGACCACTTCCCACGGGCTTAGGCGCCCGACCCGACTTTCCTTTTTTTTAGAGCCTAAACCCGATACCTTATTACCTAAACCCCGGGTCCGATTCCTCCTTGATACATCCGAGACCCTCGCCGGAGCCTCCACCTCGGGATCCGTGCGCCAGAACGCCCTACCCGCGCCTTTCTTCCCGGACCCTCACCCATACTTAAGCCGAGCTCCGCCACCTCCATTTCCCATCTTTGGCTATTCGCTTCCACCCCCAGTGAGCTCCAGCGTGAGAGCGAGAGTGACAGCTTGCCTCCCGTGCTGTTGAAGCGAGGAGAGGTTGCGGATTCCACTGATCCGGCGCGTATCACCGCCGTGCTCCGCCACCAGCAGGAGCCCGAGCCTCGGAGGGATACGCTCCTCGAGGCGACGACCCAGAGCACCGCCAGCTCACCCCCAGTCTCATCAACCACCCAGGTTGCCCCGTAGTCCTTTCCTTTCCGCTAATTTTCAATTACCCCCCTTTCGCTCCGCCGTCGTTCGCCGTCGATTCCGTCCACATCCGACATCCATTCGATCATCGGGCTTCGCCATAGCCATCGCCTTCCTTCCGCGCACCTTCTCCATATTTCCATCCAACCCAGCTCGCACAGGAGCTGGGATTCGAGCTCCACCGTCCCCCCGTCGCCGGAGCTCGCCCATCTTGACCCTCCGATCACCGTCACCCCGCCTAACCGGGTCGAGGCAGTTTGCCCTCGACCCGCGAGTCTCCTGGTTGTTTTTGCAGGTACATCCAAGCCCATCTGAGGGCTTGGACCATCAGGTCCAGGAGCTTCATCTCCGCCGACCGCGCCGGAGCTCCCCAGAGCTCGGCTGGGTCATCGGCGACCACCAGCAGCTGCGGAACGTCATCGCGGAGCTTCTCCGATCTTCAGGCGCAATAGGGGAGGTCAGGAGCGTGCACCTTGGGCCGGCGAACTTCGCCGGCCAACTGTTCTTCCGGTATCCTCCCCGACCGTCCGATCATCCTCGACCTTCAGTTTTCATCTGGGCCGTTCATTCCCGGAGGAGCAGCAACCGTCAGATCTTGGAGAGGTGATCAGGACCGCCCGATACGCAAGGGTTAGCCACAGAGAGCCTCCACCGTCCGATGCACCACGTGGCGTAGCCCCAGCCGTCCGATCGCTGCTAGGGCCCGAGCGTTGGAGTGCCACCCGCTCAGACCGTCCGATCACACACGTGGCGTCCATCCTGCGGCCCGCATTAATAAAGGGTAAATTACCCTTAGGCCCCCTCTTTTATTTTATTTAGTAATTAGTCTTGTAAATACGTAGTGTAGTTGTTTAAGTTTTTGGATATTTGCATAGAGACCCTCGTGCGTGGTTTTATTTGCTGATATGCCCCTGTGTATGGTGTGACACGTGCATCGACACGTGATCTTCTGGGCTTTTTACATTATATACCCTGTAGTTCTGAGTGTTAATGAATGAATGAAAGTTTTTGAGTATTTGCATTTATACCCCTGTGCGTGAAACATTTGAGCATGTGCGGATATTTTTGGGTTAATTGCAGATTACCCCCTGGACTTTTGGTACCTGTTACCAAATAGCCCTCGGAAATATTTTCTTCACATTTGGGTCCCTGAGTGCCTCATGCGCGTGCGACGCATGTGTTTACCTGGGTTATTTGCACCATACCCCTCTGAACTTCGGGTATTTGCACTTTGGTCCTTGTGCACAGTACCCTCTTTCCATTTTTGAATAAAATAACAAATCATCTCCAAATCCAACGAAAATTGGATACGTGGCTCCTTCCATAGTGTAAAATTTTCGAGGATTTTTGGAGACATTTTTGTTTTGTTTTGACATTTTTAAAAATTCAAAAATAAGTATTTTCTTTACTGTTCAGCTTTGAAAATCACAAAAACAAATATTAAAACCTATCTAAAAATTACAAAAAAATTACTTACTACTTATTTTGGCTTGCTTGATTTTCTAGCCAATTTTGGCTATTTTTCACTATCTAAAACACCTAAAAATTGAAAAACACTCAAAAACTCATAAAAAATCTAATAAATAATTTAAAAATCCAAAAATCATAAATCTAGTGCCATAATTTTCCTTGAACTTTCTAGTTTATAGGAAAATTACCCTCAGGAGCTGGGAGCCTCTCTTTATATTTTAGATTGGCATTTTTCTCCTGACTGGACAGCACCCTTTATTTCTATCATTGTTTCATTTTTAGAAAATAAAATAAATATCAGAAAAATCCCAAAAATTCACCAAAAACACTAAAAATTATAAAAGACATAAAAATATTTTTGTCAGAATTTTTGGTTGATTTTTAGTGCATTAAATAAATTGTTGAAGTGTGTTGTTTTCTTGCTTTTCTTATTTTCTTAAAACATTAAAAATCTAAAAAATATAAAAACCCTTAAAAATCACCAAAAATATCTTCTCTTCTCTGATTGACTACTTCGTAGGCAGCAAGGCCAATCCGTGCTCCTTGTGTTCGACCTTGGTCGCTATATTAGGTTAAATTAATAGCAAGACCGCTATCATGTGTTTGACTGATTTTATTTCTGATTGGTGGTCTCTTCTTTTTCTTGATTGAGCCATCTTGATCGCTCGGGTTGCAACGACCATTTAGCACCTTATTCCCTAGTGGTCGAGTCGCTCATCAAGGACAAAGGGGGGAAGGGAGGTGACATGCGAATAGGAACGAGGAAGAAGGGGAGGAAAGAGAAAAGGAAAAAATAAATTAATAAATTAATAATTCAATAAAAAAGTTAACACATAATTATAAATTATAAATAATATAATAAATATTTTAATTATAAATAAATAATATTAATTAATTAATTAAGTATATAAATAATATAGGTACATAGACCTATAAAAATAATTTATTAACTATTTTAAATAATTTTAATTTTAATAAATTTTATTTTTATATTTATTAAAAATATAATTTTAATAAAATATTAATTAATGTAAAAATACAAGAAATAACAAAAATTAAATAGAATAGGATTAAGATAAATTATACAGTCTATACCAATTGGGTCTCAAAACCTACTTTTTGCATATTATCTTTGATTTCAGTGAAATCACTCTTATTTGATAGATAATTTTATAAGACAAACTTTAAAAGTGAGTACGCCCAATTCGGAGTTCATATGGTCAAGTTATAAGGATCAGAAGTTTATGTTTATGACTTTTAATTTTGGGATTTATTAGCATTTATTGATAAATAATTTTAAATTATATTTTTATACTATTTTACTGATTTTTTATAAACAATTAGAAAAATAATTAGATTAAAAGAGATTAGAAATAATTAAATAAAAAATAAAGAAGATTTATATACATATAGTACATATACACGAGGGGCCTAAACGCTAAAACTCACGCATTTTATTCTAATATTTTTGGTATCTTTGGTAAATAGTATTAGTTATAAAACAAAATTTTAAAGTAAGTTTGGTCAATTTGAAGTTTTCTTTAAATAGATATGAATCTTAGAAGTTGGTCTTTATGTCTTTTTTAGGTTCATCATAATTAATTATTTATAAATTAAATAAATTTTCCGACATTTTTATAAATTAATATATTATTATAGACAACTTTGAAGGAAATATTTTGATTTGAGATGATCTAAATGATAAATAAAATAGATGAACAAATGTACAAGGTGAAAAATGTGCTAATGTACATTTATGATCTTGGTTTTCTAACCTTTTTTTATAAATTAGGATCTTTATCTCTCGCTACTTATTTATTTTGTCAACCACGCCAATATTGACCTGGTCTCAGGGTTTAGATCAGTTCGTACATATTTCATATCTACATCCTTCTTTTTTTTATTTTTCTTTTTCTCTTTATTATTTATTTTGGATAAAATAAGTGTTATATAATATTAATAATTGTGGTTAGAATGTTAATTAGTGAGAATTAATGAATACTTACATGTATTTTACTAAGGATATTAGGTAAAATGAAAGAATAAAGGTGATGAATCATGGATTCACCATTTCTCTATACTTTACCTTTGTTAGTCCCTTAGCAAACACTTATTCTACAAATAAGTGAAAGAGAAAAAGAAAAATAAAAAGGAAAAATAAAAGAACTTAGAAGATGATATTTTCTTTAAACCGAATTTCACTTCACCCAAATAAAGATCTTGCAATAGACCTTTGGATTAACAGTTTGTCGGGATCTTATTAGAATAAGGATTTAAGTCTCAACAACCTTCAAGTTCCACAAATCCCTATCCAGGTTCACCTCAACAACCAGGTTAGATCCGCCCATCCATTACGCACACTATTCGTCTTTGAAGTCAATTTGTACTGTGTGTGAAAGGAGTTAGATCTGCATGCTTGAAGAAGCGAAGAAACCACCCATTCCAGTAATACACGCTCATTGCTTCCCCATCTAGCTACTCGATCCTTGAGGAAGGGGTATTTCCTTCTAAGATCGGGTCGTGCTGTGTCCACAATCGAATAGAGAGAGAGGTAGAAGAATGGGAAGATAATTGGAGTGTGATCAGTTTAGTCATGTCTCCTTGTGAAGCTTGGTCAGTTTACCAAAGTCTCCACTAAGATATGCAAGTTATCTGAAGCTTGGACCATTGTGGTCATGTATGTATTTGATATCTGGCTTCTTTTTGGTAGAAAGCGATTGTTGCACTACATTGATCTTTTATACCCTGACGGTTATAGAATCTTTTATTTCCATCCATCTTTGGGGGTATTGGAAAAAATATGCCAGCAGATCCTTCCCTCATCCAAAGATTTATTTCAACCCTACACTCCATCTTTAGACATCTAAGCCACTAGACAAGGATGAAAATGCACCACCAAAATGGACTGCCCTTCGCAACCCCATGCAAGTTGAGCTAAGTATAGAGTGCATGAGTTCAAAATTGGTTTATATGATGAAGAGTTAAATGAATGACACATGCTGTCCTACTTAGGCAAGTTTAAGTTGAATTCCGAACACGGTGGAACCCAAAGGATTAAGTCAAAAAACCTGAAGAGTCGTACTTCCAGTTCCTAATAAAGCTCATTTACAATTAAGCGGATTAAGGTCTAAACCAAGCTCCATCATTCAGACTTAGCTCCCATTGATTCAAGAATCAAACTTGTTCTGAAAAATACTAATGAACGCAAAACTTTTTTTATGAAGTGAATTTTTTGAATTAATCTATTTCTATATTTTTAAAGGATTTTGCAAATTTTTACCGAATTTTAAAACTTTTAATTTTTTTACTTTTTTTAAAGAGTTAGTGAATTGAATCAATTACACAAATTTACAGGAGTTATGTATATTTTACGAAGAATTTTATACATAGATATGTATAAGATTATACATATTTTATAGAAAATTTACAAAAGAATTTTATTTACAAATTTTATATAATTAAAGATTTTATACAAGCAATTTACAACACATTTTATATACATCATTTAAAACTCTTTTTTCTAATAACTCATATTTACAGTCTTCTATCGTCATTTAAAAACCTAAAATATATACCCATACTTTTAGAGCCATATAAAAAGATAATAAAGTATGAGTTGTGGCTTCTAAGTATATATATATATATATATATATATGACACCCTCCAATACTTAGCGTGAACTATTTCCTCATAGTGACCAAAGAAGCAACAAAGGATGACATAAATCGGGCTAAGTATAGATTCATGAAATGAATACTTTACTATAATGACTCAAAAGAATAATGAATAAAAGAATAGAAGTAAAGCATCCCCTCTATGCTGAAGATCAAGTAATTCTAAGGATAGAGACTTAAAAATGAAGATAATCGAGGTCAAGAGAATGTATACAATCAATGATTCAGCTTGTCCCCCCAATACTTAGGGTAAAATATCCCTAACTATAGACAATAATATCAACAGTTAGGGGACAAGAGAGAGAATAGATGATACGTAAAACGAAAACAATCAAAAACAAAAACGAGCGACATTACCCCCTATACTTAAGGTAAGCTCTCCCTAAGTATAAGCAACAACAAGGGTAACATAATAGAATGATATGAACAACACGATGTCTACACCCCTGATGAATCTACGTTTCATCATCTTTATTCTAACATTTTGGCATTAAAACCCTAGTAAGTGCGTGTAAATAGCGTTAATTTATGCATTTTATCATTCATGCATTATTATATAAATAACGTATAAAATGTGGTTTTTAAAGATAAAATTATAGAATAAAGAAAAGAAAAGAAAAAGAATAAAATAGTGCAAATATTTTATGACCCGAAACCCCGAGACTGAAGCATCTCGATGACTAGGTCGATAAGGAATAAAGTAGGGGGAGATAAGGGCTAAAATACAATAAAAATACATTTTATCTAATTCATTCTTTATTCACTTTGGGACCTATTTTGTAAATAAAAGTTGTAGATAAATAAATAAAAATAAAAATTGATTTCATACAAAAATAATGTACAGATAAAAAGTTATGATCTGAATAAGTTTCCAAAATCGCAACTTCCCAGACATGTATCTCTCAAATAAAAACTCGAAATGTATCAAAATCATCTTTAATTGTATATAATTTTCAATAAGCTATTTAATAAAGATGGTTTCATATTTTTTGGAGTTACGGTTTGAAAGTTGAGTTTTGGACCCCTATTGTATACTTATACCGATTAAAATATTCATTTTATTTATTATTCATTATTTTTAAATTTTTATATTTTTATAATTTTATAAATATTATTTATAATATAGGTTTATATTAAATCAAGAATAAAAAACATAAAGAAAACATAAAATTAAAATACTTATTTGAAATACATAGGTATAATACCTATAAATATACCTATAAAGAATACACTTCTATTTTTTTAATTGTATAAAATACATCAGAAAAATAAAATAAAAATATATTTAAGTTTATAAAAATAATTTATAAATTTATAAAATAATAAACAAAAATAATAAAATTAAATATCCAAAACAAAAATAAAATATTAAAATATATAGATAAATATACCTAAACATAGCCTTAAAAGGTAACTTGTAATTCCCCACCGCGAAAAAATAAATAAAAATCATCATAACATACTTTATAAAATAATAAAGATTTTTCATTTAATAACCTAAAAATAATTAAATCATATGCTATTTTAAAATGAATTTATAAGTCTTTTTTCCAGGGATTTTTCTGGTTGGTGCATGTGGACCAACCGGGTTCTTTCCCTGGTTGACCTCGGTCAACTCTCTGATCGAGGTCTGGCCTTGTGTCAAAATGGGTTTTGACCCGTTTTCGCAGATTTTTCGAGGATGAATCTTGCATCCTTTCGTGATGCTCCCTTTTGCACTTTTGCTCCTCGACAATCCAAGATACACGCCCATAGCTCTCCTTGGACATTGCATCGCTCTGCAAGATTCACCTCGTTCTTTTCGCCGCTCCGTCAACTCCTTCAAAAGAACTCCCCAGCGTCCTTGACCCCTTGATTGCTCTTCCCCCACGCAAACCTAGATCTAGCATCTCGGCTACCTTCCTGGTGACAGCAGGAACCGGTGGTGCCCTTCGGGAGGTCCAGATGGTGTCGAATCGAGTCGTATCCACCTCGTCGGAGTACGCCGCCCTAGATCACCGCTGGCCCACCTCGGTGAGTGTTTCCTCTTCTCTCTTATCTCCTTTGAGTTCCTTAGACTTCTAGTAGTCAGCTTTAGCTTAAATCGATCATCTCCCTTGTCCGCATCGCCACAAAATCACCACAACTAAGCATTGCCGGAGCTTGAGTTTTTCCGGCCACTGATGATCATTCCACACACTTCCACCTCATTTCTATCCCTCTGCGAGATCGCAGCAAGTTGTCCGCGATTCCCTTCACTATTTTTTGCAGGTCTCGTGCCTCTAATCGCACCTAGGGGGGTTTTGATCCCTCGCCGGAGGCGCCTGGTCTTCACACTCTCCTTCGACGACGTGGAGGAGCTCTAAGGCGCCTCGTGACATTCTGACACCTCCAGCATATAGAGGACCATCCCAGGAGTCCTCCTAGCATTTTTGCGAGCTCCAAGACCACCGGAGGACGAGGATCGAGGCTGGGGACGATTGCCTCACCGACGATTCTTCCATGTTCTTCCTTCTAGGCCCTCCGCCATCCGATTTGGCCGGCTCTCAAGAGAACACAACCGCCGTCAGATCCTGGACCATCTCAGTCGTCGATCATATTCTCTAGATCTGATCTCAGTCGTGCCCGCGAACCGTCATCGCGAGTCCTCGAAGCGCCACGTGTATAAGTGAAAGGGCTGTGACCGTCGGAAGTATTTTGCACTCTTCACCCCAGTCATTTTTGTATTTATTAAGTAGAATGTAAACTTTCATTTGTAGTTTAAATTTTCTGTAATATTTGTAAAAACACCCCCGTAGTCTTCATATTTGCACATTGGTCCTTGGCCACGTCACCTCACGTGACCTGTGCACGTGAGGTTGGACATTTTGCACCAGGGGCCCCAGGACTTTTTGTATTTCAAAACAATCCAAGAAATGTTTATTTCAGTTATATTTTTTGTGGAAATTTTGTGATTAAACCCTTAGGTTTCTGGACATTACATACATGTTATTCACAGGTCACGTGCCCCGTGCGCGTGACCTTGGTGTTTTTGTAGAGAAACCCCTACGGGTCTTGAAATTTACATTTAGTCTATAAAATATTTTATTGCAGTATATATTTTCTGGAAAAAATGCACTTTGGCCCTGATACTTTTGCATATTTACAAAAATACCCCTACTAGTAGCGTAGTTTCTCTTTGTTGTCTCTAATTATTTCATGCATCTACAAAACCCTAAACAATACTAGAAAAATAACATTGTGTGTCTGTTGCATCGTGCTATCACACCATATTTTCATTTTGCATTTTTGTTGCACTTTAATATTCATAAAAATTTAAAAACATGCATTTTCTTCATTATTTGTATTAGAAAATATATAAAAATTACAAATTTTTTTTGAAAATTCCAAAAAATATATTTTGTGTGTTTTAGCATCTTTTACCTTTAGACCAAAAATGACTAAAAAATATAAAAGAAAACTCATAAAAATAGAAAAACTCTAAAAACCTTCATAAAAATTTATAAAATCTATAAAAAATCTAAAAATTGTGTTTTCTGTTCTTGAATTTTACTTAGTGTATTGTCTGTAGTTTAAAATTAATTGGAGAATTTTTGACAGTATTTGATATATTTCATCTCCATTTTAATTTCGACTAGCACTTTTATTCACTGTTTAAGTATTTTGGACTTTAAAAATACCAAAATATTAGCAAAAATATAGAAAAATAACAAAAACATTAGAAAAACATAAAAAAACACAAAAGCACTTTATTTCCTTGATTTTGAGAGTTTCACCTCTTTTCACCTCTCTCTCGTCTCTCTTGTGTTTAGATATTATATATAGCTTTGTATGTTATTTTATAGAAAAAGAAAATATAAAAATATAAAATATAAAAAGAAAATACATAATCAGAAAAATAAAAATCAAAATATAAAAATATAAAATCAAAAATTAAATAAAAAATATAAAATTGAAAACCCACAAAAATTCCAATTTGGCTAAGTATGTGAAAGGATATTGGGTGTGTGATATTTTTATCTAGCTTGTCTATGCCTTGCTTCCTGTGTTCGACCCTTACTTGCTTGCCACTGTACATTCTTAGTAGGGTATAATAAATTTTAACTCTTGTTCTTAATTGCTTGACTATTTGTGTGGGTTAATTGTTGATCAACGTGAGGATTGGAGTAGTCGCCTCAGCGACAGTGAGCCTGAGTTGTCAGGTCATTACTTAGCGACTTTCGTCTTTTCATTTTTCAACTCCCCATACTTAAGATAAAGTAATCCTGAGTATAGAAAAAATCCTAAGCGATATTAAGGGGTGCAAGAAAAATGAAAATAAAGAATGAATAAAATCAAAAACACATATGTACAAGGTGAAAAAGAATGAGGAAATCAAAGTAAAGTATAAAAGCTCAAGAAAGTCGAAGAGTGGCCTTCTTGCGAGATTGAGGAATGATAGAATGTACAAGAGAAAGGTAACCATTAGGGACATCCTCAAATACATCCATATATAAATCAGAGGATCCCTGACCTGTGTCAACTGGTGAGGAACGACCCATATGACCGAAAAGATGGACATAACTGAACTCTGTAAGCTGCACCACAGTCTCTGAATCATTATGACCATTAGCACCGAAATAGGAAGACGAAGAAATCATTCTCTAATGTTGTATCCTCAGCTCTGTGTGACTGAAGAGACCTTCGGGTCATATCTGAAGTAGATGCAAAAAAAGGGTCAAGCTCTACTGCAATCTGATCAATATCCTCAACAAATCCCTCGTCGAATTCTATCTAAAGAACATGCTCATCAATCTCTCAACTAGAAGGCTCGACCAAAGGGTCTACAACTGAATCAGGTACGACATTTGATGTATGTGCCACTAGCAGTTTCGTCTTAATAACGTATATACTACGAATCTCATTAATATATCTCCAAACATGTGTACATAGAAGAAGAAACAAAAATTTGCGTAAAATCAGGACTCGCTCCATGTAGAATAGAAGATACAGATCTAGTAGGAGAATCAAGAGCCTTGTCTTTATTCTTATTTTTGGATTTCTCTTTTTCCCATTTTTTGTGATTTTGTGCCTTCCCTACGTAGAGAATCATGTTGTATCTGTAACTATGCACCGTTGCCCACTATGTGCTCCTCACTCCTAGATGTCTCAACAACTGGAGGTTGTCTTTGAACATCATGGGAACTAAGAGTAGAAGTACTCAACAACTCAGAAGTCTACTGAAAAGTAGAATCTGACCTCGCTCTGCGACAATGATGGATATGAAATCTCTGAATGAGCCCATCTGCTCCCTACGAAAGGCGCTCTGCTCATGAATTAGATGGTAGATGGACTAACTACTCAATCATGGGACTGTATGTAGCTCACCTATCAAAGTGACATTCCAAGTCAAAACTTGTCTGTTGAAATGGATAAGTATGTGTGAAACAATATGAGAAAGTATGATCCTGAGGTGTATACTACTCATGACATTGGTCATGACATGGAAACAAATAAGACAGAGAGGGCAGCTAAAACATTGTATGCTCTTTGATGAGTCGCTAAATACGATATTTAATTTGGTCACGTTGTGGTACGTGTACTCAGCGATTCAGTCAGAACCGAGAAAAAATCTCCGTGAAGAGTGTCTCGGCTTAATTTATATCCCGGACAAGTCCGGGGTCGAACACAGGGAGGCAAAGGAACAACTTTGGGTTAATTTGCAAATTAGGTTTTAGATTTCCAATGCGGTGTTTTTTTATATTTTTTTATGCAACAAGAATGCAAATGCAAATGAATCGACACTAAGAAATCATACAATAGGCCAAATTAATTTTAATGTTAAATTAATCCAATTCAGCTAAATTATATTTTTTCTAAAGTCCTAATCCAGTGGGGAACACAAAACACATTATTTTGTATTTTTTAGGTTTAAAATGCAACAATGAAAAATGCACACTTTTTTATGGGCTTTTTCACATTTTATCATACAAACAGTAAGCAAAAATTATGAAAAAATTATTGGAACTAAAACATGATGCAAGGAAGCTACAATAATTTTTTTGGAATATTTTGACAAGTTATAATTTTTTTATGGATTTTTTAGTGAAAATAGAGTGACAGTGAGTAAATAATTTCTAATAAATCCACATTGTCAAATTAATCACAGTGTGAATTATTTCAGAAAGATATTTAGATAAGAAATCCAGTAGAGCTGAAATTTTGCAAAAAAGATGTACGTGGATTTAATTAAAAATCAAATATTAATTTCACTCTATAATTTATTTCAGGCACAAGATAAGCCCACTTTGGATGAAATTTGGACAGTAGGTTAAACCTCTTCAAGGCATCACGTATAATTTTTATGGAATTTTTAGAGCAACCGTGTCTGAGATATAAATTTAAGTGCTCAAAATAGGTAAAATATGTAGAATTTTAGTCTCACAATTTTAATTAATTACCCAGAACTCAAAAAAATACAAATAAATATTCAGAATCTAGAAAATTAGTTGCTCAACATAATGACATTTTTCATTGAATAAACTGGTGCTTAAAAGATGTCCAAATTAAGTTGCGAACACAGGGTTATCTTTGCAAAACAGAAATTAAAAATACAACTTGAACTTATGCACAGGGACTAAACGGCAATTACAAAAACTTGAAAGAAAAGACTTGCAATTTTTACAAATAAAATATTAAAACAAATGACCTTCCTCTTCGTTGTTGTTTGCAGGTAGGGCATGGAGGAAGATGAACCCAACAAGGGGTCGGTGGTGGCGGCGGCTCAGGGGAGCGCAGCGGCGTGAAAGGGTGACGGCGGAGGCCGGCCGACGCGCGGAGGTGCGCACACGTGGGATGGTGCCGCCCGCGCGGCCTTGGTGGGCGAGGAGAGGGCGGCCACCGGCAGCGCGGCGGCAGCAGAGGGCTGGTGTGGATGAGCTGGTGGTAGTGCCGGCCGACTTGAGGATTGTGGCGGGCGGCGGCGGTGGCGAGAGAGGTGGGGCGGCGCCGGCGGTAATGGGTGCGCTGAAGGAGGCGGCGAGCGGCGGTGGTGGGTGCGCCCCACCCGCTGCTGCTGCGATTTTTTTAATTTTTTTATTTTTTTTTGAAATTTTTTAATGTTGTGATAAAAAAAGTTTTTTTTTTAAATTTTTTTCCTTAATCAGAGAATTAATATGAATATGTACAAAAGGTGGAAAAATGGTAGATGGGAGTGATGAAAAAGATGAAGATGGTAGTGTGGGTGATGGTGGTTTGGATGTGATGTGCTAAAAAAATAGAAATGATGAGACAACAATGAAACAAACTATTAGATAAAATAAAATAACAAGAAAAATAAGAAGGAATACTTACCTGTTCTTCGCCGGATTGGCGGAGCAGCTACGCTGGACTCCTGTCGTCGTCTCGATCCGATTGGCGAAATAAAAATCGGAGAAGTTGAGCGAGCTCGATGGGGAACTCGTGACGCGGGGCGAAGCTCCGCGGATCTCACCTGAAGGAGGTCGTCGCTTGAGGAAGATGCTTCGCCGCTGTCACCAACAAAACACTCCAAGCTCTCTCCTTATTCTATAAGAATGGTGGATGGGGAAAAATGAGGATGTACAAATGAATATAAAGAGAAGAGAAAGGGAAGTTAGAATGGTGGTGGTGTTGAATGGGAGGTTAAATTAGTGATGGGGTTGAATGAGAAGTTAGATGAATAATGGTGTTGAATGGAGGTTGATGAAGACTTAGTGGTTAATGGGGGTTGGTGGTAGAATGGAAGTTATTGTAGAGAATGGAAATTAAATAATAAATAAATAAATAAAGTTGGATACTTCAAATACAATAAAATAAAAAGAGAAGAGAAATTGTGGAGAATTTACAAGGGAAGACAAACAACATATACACATTTTTTTTACTTTCTCTAATATGTATTTTTTTGTCTTTTTAATAAGAGATATTTACAACGGAGAAAATACAATAAGATACTACAATTAAAATACAACACAATCATGATATTTTTTGTATTTTTAGTAATTAAGAAAGATACAATAAAAAATGAAGAAAGTATGAATATATACATAATGTACAATGTACATCTAGGTCCCAAAACCCAACTTTTGCAAATAAGCTCCGATTTTAATAAAACCACTTCCGTTGGATAGATAATTTTCTAACTTGAACTTTAAAAGTGAGTTTGGTGAATTTGGAGTTCAGACGGAGCGGGAATTTGACTTGGAAGTTGGACTTTACGGCTTTTTCTCTTTGGGATCTAGGAGCATTTATTTGAGGTGAAATTTGTTTTGTATTTTTGTACTTTTATATACATTAATATGAACATGTTGGAGAAAGAATTAGCCAAAAAGGAGTTGATATGAAATTATTAAAAATCCATGAAGTTTTGGACTATTTATAGGTGAAAAACTCCTTTAATTTGCGGCTTTTTAGTGTTAATTTATTTTATACAATATAATATACAATAATTAAAGTATTTTATTTACAAGAGTCATTTTGTTAATTTACGGATTTTATACACATTTATTTGAGATTTTACTTGAGGATTTTGCTAAGATCAAGATATTAAGATGATGAATCGTGGATTCATCACCCCCCTATACTTAAACTTTGCTAGTCCTCGAGCAAATAAAGAATGAATAAGTTGGGTTAACCCCTGACTGTACATGTGAATACAAGACTTGATCCATTCAAGAACTCTCGATTTTAGAAATCCTAAAATTCTAGGCTGAACCAAGCTCTAGTCAAAAGGTATCCAATTTCCCTAATCATCAGACTCTTTTTGTATACATATATATTAGGGATATGACTTTAAGTGTTGGCGGCAGTTACAAGAGTAGAGTCACAACGTCACCCAAGGTTCCAGTCCAAGAGACTCTCCTAAAGACCCGATCCTCAACACTAGGGAATAAACCATTTCTTGCATCCAATCCACCGTCTCTTTAGTTGTCAGACTTAAAAGTGTGGATGGAAGGCCAGTTGATGGAGGGCATAGGATTGTGTCATTTCTTCTCTCCCTCTCATTGGAACAAGGATCCTCTCGAGTGCCTTATTACTCAACGTATTTTTTTAGTGTTGATCAGTGCGTCCGTCAAGAGAAGTTGGAGCCGTCTGCACTTGTTTTCCTGTGAGTACACCGGGATGTGCCTTTTTTGAGTATCTATTATACCTTCTACACCCAGACTTGTAGCATTTACGATGCAGAGCCCTTTTTTGGTGCAAGCCCGACTCCTGGTCCTAATAGAGGTGGTCCAAGTGGACACTTTGAAATAGTTGGGAGCGCTCGCCTTTGGTGGAAACTCTTTTGATAATTGACTTTGTGGAATGAGAGCTTTTCTTTGACATTTCATTGCTTTGTAGTATTTTTGGCTAGCTCCACTGCTTTTACCAAGAGTTGGCGCACACTGATCAACATTTTTTTATTTTATCACACCCTGGCACAGAGGTAAATGTCAAGAGATAGTACAAGAACCATGTTCTCATACTGGCTAAAGATGCTGACACTCAGGTTTCATGAAGCCTTCATTGATTTTATCCCATCCTCGAGCATCATTAAATCAAGTCCAAACTCAAATCCCCCCATCCCAGCTCCTCAGATGAAATTTCAACTCATCTCATCATAACTGCAGTCGTGTATGTGAGGTGCTGATCATATTCTTGAGGTAGAGACTAAGCATGCAATATAGCACACAAATCTTTCAAACTAGGGAAATGTGAATAATTAAGTCAAAGACCCTAACGACTAAGGCTGGTTAACTCAAAATCTCAAGAGCACATAAACCAAGTGTTCTTGAACATCACTAGTCTTGTGTGAAAGTGAATGTGTTAGGGGTTAAACCAACTTATTAGTTAGTTTTTTTGATGATTGATTGATTTTTTTTAAGTTTTAGAAAAAGTTTTTTTTCAAACAAAGGCAAAGAATTTTTTTTAGACAAAGGCAAAGAAATCTTTTTTTTCTTTTTATCATTTTTTTTTTCAAGGTTTTATTTTGTTTTGAAAAAGATAGGTAAATAAGAAAAGACTTTTTTTTGAAAAAGTTTGTTTTGTTTTTTTTTTAAAAAGAGGATTTTTTTTTAAAAGTTTTTTTAGCAAATAAGGAAAAAGAGTTTTTTTTAGAAAAAAGTTTTTTTACCCACCCCATAATTATTGTATAATATATACAAAAATACGTGAGAGTACGAGCTATGGGTAAAGTATATATGTAATATATACACGCCCCCCTATACTTAGCATGTGCTATGTCCTCATGGCACAAGAAGCGAGAAAAAGACATAGCTTGTGCTAAGCGTAGGATGGCTAAAATAATAAACAGAATAGAAGTCGATCCGCCCCCCTATACTTAGGCTCTGGACAACCTAAGTGTAGAAGAAGAGCAAAAATGGGGCGGATGAGGTCAAGAAGAGAAATGGATGAGTATACATATGGAGGGCATCGGCTCCCCCTATACTTAGGCTCTTGGTAAGCCTAAGTATAGGACAAGAATAAGTGTAAGAACCGATGTGATCTGGAGAATATACAAAGAAGGGCGAATGTACAAGAGGAATGAATCTTCTAAGATGTTGAATCTTGATGTTGCATCTTCATGATGAGTAATATGATGTATCTGCTCTGTGCTCGCTCTGCATGAAGTTGATGACCTCGACTTGGACTAACTGCTCTTTTGAATCCACAAAATGCTTCAACAATTGTCCATTTACCAAATGAGACTGTGCACCATTTGTGAGATCAGCTATCTCTACACTTCCATTCTCGTGCACTTTCTTAACAACAAAGGGACCCGTCCATTTAGATTTGAGCTTCCCATGGAACATCTTCAACCTGGCATTGAACAACCATACCTTTTGTCCAGGGACAAAGTCTTTGCACCTAATGTGTTGATCATGCCATCTCTTTACTTTGTCCTTATAAATCAAACTGTTTTCAAATGCCCTGTTTCGGATTTCCACGAGCTCGTTCAAGTTCAAGTCTCGACAAAGCTTCCCTAGGTGACAACTCCAGTTAATCTTCTTAATTGCCCATTCGGATTTATGAATCAATTCCGCGGGCAAATGGCATGGCTTGCCATAGATCATTCTAAATGGTGAAGTACCCAATGGTGTCTTGCAGGCTGTCCTATAGGCCCACAGAACTTGGTCCAAAAGCTGAGACCAGTTCTTCCTATCGGGACGAACCAATTTCTGCAAAATACTCTTCACCTCTCTGTTCGAAACCTCTGCCATACCGTTGGACTATGGGTGGTAAGGACTAGTAACTCTATGCTCAAATCCATAGTCCTTAGCTAAAGATCTCATATCTCGATTCACAAAATGGCTACCCCCATCAGATATCAAAACTTTTGGCACCCCGAACCTAGCAGTAATATGATCTCTCACAAACTTACAGACAGTCTTGCTGTCTGCGGTTCGGGTTGGGATAGCCTCCACCCACCTGGATAAATAGTCAACCGCCAACAATATGTACTCATGTCCTTGGCTGTTGGGAAAGGGACCCATAAAATCTATGCCCCATGCATCAAAAACATCACAAATAATCATCGGTTGCATAGGCATCTCATCTCTCTGTCCAACTGTCCCTCCCATCCTTTGACAGATCGGGCACGACCGTACAAAATCAATGGCATCTCTAAACAAGGTCGGCCAATACAATCCACATTGAAGTACTTTGTGAGCGATTCTCTTTCCCGAATGGTGTCCTTCATCCTCAAGTGAATGACAATATGTGAGGACACTCTGGTATTCCTCCTGAGGAATACACCTTCTCCAAACACAATCCGATCCTTCGAAGAAAAGGAAAGGATCGTCCCAGTGGTATCTCCTCGAATCCGACTTCAGTCGGTCAATACTGCTCCTAGTCCAACCATGGGGAACATGCTTGGAGACAAGATAGTTCACCATGTTGGCATACCATGGGAGTGAGTCAATAAAACAAATTGACTCATCTGGAAAGGTCTCTCTAATCCGCTCATGATCAGGAGAATCCTTAAGTTCAATCCGAGAAAGGTGATCAGCCACAACATTCTTCACTTCAGGTTTATCCTTTATCTCCAAATCAAATTCCTGGAGGAGTAAAATCCACCTAACAAGGCGCGCCTTCGCGTCCTTCTTTTCCATTAAATATCGAATGGCTGTGTGATCAGTATAAATTGTCACCTTAGAGCCCAAAATATATGATCTGAACTTCTCGAGGGCCCATACTACTGCGAGCATTTCCTTTTCAGTCACTGTATAATTTTTCTGTGTAGGATCTAAAACTTTGCTCGCATAATGAATCGCAAACGGAATCCCCTCTCGCCGTTGTCCTAACACAGCTCCTATAGCAAAATCTGAAGCATCAGTCATGATCTCAAAGGGGAGAGACCAGTCAGGAGCTTGTAGGATAGGCGAGGCACAAATCTTCCTCTTCAAGAGCTCAAAGGCCTCCAGACACCTGTGATCTACAATGAACTCTGTGTCTTTTCCTAAGAGCTCAGTCAATGGGCGGGCGATCTTTGAAAAATCCTGAATGAATCTCCTATAGAATCCAACATGCCCTAAGAATGACCGCACTGACTTCACGTTGGTAGGTGGATCGAGTTTCTTGATCACCTCCACCTTGGCAGGGTCAACCTCCATTCCCCTTTTGGAGATGACATGCCCCAACACGATACCCTCCGTCACCATAAAGTGACTCTTCTCCCAGGAGAGTACCAGATTCACCTCTCTACACCTCGTGAGGACTCGGTCCAAGTGCGCTAAACATGTATCAAAAGAATCATCATGGGCCGAGAAGTCATCCATGAATACTTCCAGGAAATCTCCCACCATCTCGGCAAATATGGCTATCATGCACCGCTGAAATGTACCCGGGGCATTGCAGAGCCCGAATGGCATGCGCCTGAAAGCATAAGTGCCGAACGAACATGTGAATGTGGTCTTTCCCTGGTCCTCAGGGGCAATGGCCACCTGGTGTTAGCCTGAGTACCCGTCAAGAAAACAGAAGAACTCTTTCCCTGCAAGTCTCTCCAAGATCTGATCAATAAAAGGCAAGGGAAAGTGATCTTTCTTGGTCGCGGCAATCAGGCGCCTGTAGTCAACACAGACACGCCATGACGTAGGTACTCGTGTCGCGATCTCTACCCCCTCCTCGTTGGTGACCATCTGAATTCCCGACTTCTTCGGGACAACATGAAGTGGGGCCACCCACTTGGAGTCGGAAATAGGGTATATAAACCCTGCTTTGTACCATTTCTCAATTTCTTTCTTCACTACTTCCCGTAGATTGGGGTTAAGTCTCCTTTGGAACTCACGGGAAGGTCTCACATTATCCTCAGTAAAAATGTGGTGCGAGCAGAGAGCAGGGTTGATGCCCACGAGATCCGACATTGTCCAGCCTATGGCTTTGCGGTTCCTCTCTAAGACTTCTAACAACCTAGACTCCTGTTCTAAAGTCAAGTCTGAGCTAATGATGACAGGATATCTCTCTTTGGGTCCCGCAAGAAAGGCATACTTAAGTGTAGGAGGTAGTGATTTCAGTTCTGGCAATGTGGTATCATCAAGCAGATCTGGCTGAACTGAATCTGAATCTGGTTCCGTGCTGCATGAAGGTGGGCTAAGCTGAGTAGTACTCGCCACCTAATCAGAAGTATCGGGAGTCGGATCGTCAAAAGTATCCAAACAATCGGCAAAAGCCACGTCCGACTCGTCATCTATGTCCCATGATTGTTCCGAAGAGGATGGAACTGACAGATCCGGATGGATCTCTAAGTCATCATGAGAATAGGTTGATGCATCTCTAGCAAGATCAGACAACACCTGGCAAACTGCATCATGCACTATATCCTCTCCAGATGAAAGGGTATCTCTCTGTCCTGAAGGAATCTGTCCCCAAATCCCAACTGTGCTAATCATACTGCAATCTGCCTCTAAAGATGAGTACTATGTACTACTCTCTGAATCAGGTCGCTGACACTTGGTTTGCTTCATCTCAAGGTTCACTTCTCCACCTGGAGAACGGAACTTCATCATTCCTGTACCATAATCGAAAGCTGCGCCTGCGGTCCTAAGGAAAGGTCGCCCGAGAATGATCTGAGATTCTCTCCAATGATTGGGGGTCTCCATGTCCAAGACTGTGAAGTCCACCTGATAGTTCTGCCCCTCAATCGAGATAACGACGTTCTTCACTTCTCCCTTAGGTCTCTTCATTGAACGATCTGCGAATTGGAGTAAAGCTCTAGATTTGCGAAGTGGTCCCAACTCCAATTTCTAGTATAATGCTAAGGGAAGTAAGTTGATCGAAGAACCGTTATCTAAGAGTGTGCGTGCAAACGCAATGTCGTCAATACGACTCTCCACATAATGAGCACCCATGTCTCTCTTTTTCTTTGGCAGAGTCTGATTCTTGAGACAATAGGTTGTGGCCACTGATAAGACATGTGTCTTTATATTTCGGTTATCTTTCTTCCTGCTAACCCTTCTAGGTGTGCATCTCACCTTAAGGTATTTTTGGAAGGCAGGATGGTTAGCCACATATTCATCAAATGGCACCTTAACTGTGATGTTTTCTTTACAAAATCGTGCCATATCGGGGTCATCTTTCTGAATCTTTTTGATGCGCTTTCCTGCCGTAAGAGCACGGGGGAAAGGGATGGAAGCTAGAGAAGCTGAAGATGAAGAGTCTGAATCATGAACTGAAAGATCATTCTTGGCATTAACAGAAACAGAGTTCTTCATACATGAATCTTTTTGATGCAACATGGAATCGAAATCAAATCTATCTACTATAGGTTGTGGAATAGAAGCTGGAGTGGTATCCGCCACAACTGGAGATGCAAGGTCCTCCGTAGACTCAGAAGTGTATCCTTGCTGCCGATGCTGCATACGTGCTCTCCTTCTTCTCTCAGCTCCCTGAGTAGAAATCCTCGAATGATGCTGATGGGGCTCCGAAATATGATGCCTCTCCTCCTCGTCCTCTGAAGACTCCTCAGGTAGAGCTCCAGAGATGCCCCTCCTCGTATCCCTCGCCCGGTCAGGTACGATCACGGTCCTTCCGCTCCTGAGTGACATGTGGTTAGCCTCGTCACACGAAAGAATCTCATGTTTAGATCTAGGAGATACTGAATAGTATACCTGACCAAAGTGCTGCTAAGAACTAGATCTGTTCAGGCTATTGGGATTAGCCTGAACTTGGGATGGATAGAGGTAGAGGGTGCAGTCTGCTCGTCTCGCCATCTGGACAGGCGGTTGACATCCACCCGTAAGTCTTGAATCTCGTTCCTGTAGGAACGTAGCTCGTCGAGTATCTGCTGCTGAATATCCACGGGACTAGACGAAGAAGGAAGTGGATAAGACTGGGAAGAAGAACGGGAAGACTGGCCCTGCTAGCCAGAGTACTGCCTCTGCTGCTGCTGCTGAGGTGGCTGGAATCCAGGGCTCTGCTGTGAAGGAGGTGGTGCGGAGGTGAATGCGGTGTTATGAAAGGTCGGGGGACGCTGATAGGACTGTCGGTCTCCCGTACTTCCCTGCCTGGCAGGAGCCTGAGTATACCATACTCCATTCACCTCCCAAACCGGTGGAGGTTCCTCCTGGACTGTCTCTGCTACTGGAGGCGGCTGCTGGAAAGAGTGGGTGTAGGATTGGTCCTGCTCCCACGGCTGGGGTTGCCCTGACACCAACTGCTCCTGAACATGGTGAACTCGGTATACGGGAGTAGAGGGTGCAGTCACGGCAGGTATCTTTATCTTAGATACCTTCTTAGTCAACTCCTCCATCTGTTTTGGAAGTTTGGAGACACTCCGATCTAACTCATCAATCCTCCTGTCAATCCTCTCGACTACAGTAAGCTTGTCAGCAAGAAGTCCCATGCTAGGGATCACGTCCTGAGAGAGATCAACTACAGCTGATTTCCCCCCTCCAAATGAGAGTGAACTGGGGGATGGTGTATAGGCCCTGCTGGCCATCTGTGAGCGGCTAGTTTCAGCCATCTGCTAGAATACCCTCCAGACGGTATCCGCTCCTCGAGATGTATAGCTGCCTCCACAGGCAGCGCTCACTAAACCCTGCATCTCAGGGTTGAGACCAGTGAAGAAGGATTGGACCAAGCTATTGTCATCTAATCCATGACAAGGACACTTCTGCAGGATGTCCTTGAATCTTTCCCAAGCATCACAGAAGGCTTCATGGGGTAACTGGGAAAAACTCGTAATTCGCGTCCTCATCATGTTAGTTCTACTCAACGGGTAGAACTTCTTTAGGAATAGGTCCTTGAACTGGGCATAAGTGGTGATGATGATTCCAAGATTCTTCACCCAGTAATCGGCTTTTCCACCCAAGGCAAATGGAAGGGCTTTGAGCCTAATATAATCCTGGCTAACATTATTATGTTTGAGGTTAGCACAGATGAGCTCAAAGTCCCTTAGGAATGCATATGGCACCTCAGAAGCATTCCCATCAAAATGTGGCAGCAGGTTCAGAAAGTGCGGCTTCAACTCAAAGTCAACAGTGGGTTCAGCCGGACTCAAGTAGTTATGAATTTGATATTGTCCGGGGTTGTATGCCGCATCCATTGGTAGTTGGACCCCAACATTCAACTGTCCTAACTGAGCTCTGAGAAGTGCTTGTTGCTGCTCAGATGCAGCCAATCTGGCAAGTATCATTTTCATTGGGTCTTCATTGTTCTCTTCTTCCTCTTCTTTCTTCTTTGGAGGCATTTTACTTGTGTCTTCTATATGGCCTGAATCAGCAATGTGTTCTTGATTAGAAGAGGATTTATGAATCAAGATATTCTCATCGAGGCGAAGGTCTTCCTCGGTGAGGTGGGAAGAGAGAAAGGGAATGGTTTGAGAGTAACCATCCCGAGAGTGGGTGATCCTGGGCTCAAGAGGGTCATGAGTCCAGGTTGGTCCACGTTGCGCATGGACCTGTGAAGACATACTTCTTGGAGGGTTCAACGGGAAATTCGCAAGGTCCGAATAATTATCCCCCCAATCGGTCATCTTCGATGTCAAAAGAACCGATTAGAACACGATATTTCAATGAGGTGCTAGTTCTACGGTGCACGTAAATGTGCGGAGTAAACTCACACAATACAAACGCAGTTCAAACCCTCAATTTCACCAACTCAACACGTGAAGGCCGTAAGAGTTCGGCCGAATTATCTTGTCAATTTTAGTTGGTGAGAATACAATCTTGGAAAGATTATCGAGCTGTTAGGTGCCCGTATTTTCCTACAGACTGATCCGGTTCTTACGACTAGTTTGGCCTACTTTCAGCCAGTATAGGAGTAAGTACAAGCCGAAGCCCGTTCCTTGAGGACTAAAGCGCCCTCTAAACCTCCCACTCTGCTAAGGAAGTCCGGACCGTATAAATAGGGCTACCTGTATTCCTCACTGAAAAGTAGCTAATCGCCTGAAAATAAAGAACCAGTAGTAAGTAAGAAATCCAGACTTGGCTCTATCCTAGGGTCGTCTCTCTCTCACTTGCAAGTAAAACAAACAATGAGGGCTTTATGCACCCGAGAACAAGGGTTCTTTTTATTCCAATTATTTTAAATCGACCTGCTCAATTCAGTCCCAATTTTAGAGTTAGGTTATCACTTGAAATTTATGTGAACGCACAAGCACGTCTACCGTTCAGTCCCAATTTCCTTTTGACCTTAAGTTGTAAAACAAGAGGGGAATCGGAAATCAGAATGCAAACGAGAAACTATGATGCATGCTCAGAAGAAGGTATACTTACAGTGAATCCCAGCACTCTTCATGCGTTATGCAAAACTGAATTTGTAAATATTACACTAAATGCATGCAGATCGAGAAAAACCGCACCTAAACAGTATACTATTAGCGGGGAAGAATTGATTGAATTTTGAGCTAAGTAGTACGTGTTTATGTGCGTCTCATTATGAATCTTATAAGATATGTGAATCTTCTAAGATATGTGTGGCCTAACTTACGAAGGGCACAAACAAATTTGATTCTAAGCTACCGTGTGCCTAATCCTTAGTTTCGCCACTCAAGTCGAGCCCCACCCTCACCGGAGAGTGAAACAGGTCTCGACACACCAAAAATAAAGTCCAAGTCTTTTTTACACACGCGAGCTCTCAAACAAGAGCCGTTATAAAGGAGCAACTACCTAAATAATTACAACAATTTACAAAAATTCTCTCAAAGATAAATAAATTCTCCAAGCCCTTCAGCAGTCGGCGCGCGTCGCGTCCGTCGACCTCCGATGCACTCCAAGTCCACCGGGCCCTCGCAAGGAAAATAAGATTTATATTAGAGAGATAAAAACAAAATATATACAAGAATATGAAGACAAATAATTGAAAGAAAATGGATTAATTACAAGTGGCTCGGGGGTCAGACTACCCGAGAAAGCGAAAATCTAAATCCAAATTTTTAAACTAATCCCTAAGCCGTTTGCCTCCCCGGCAACGGCGCCATCTGACGAGTCGCTAAATACGATATTTAATTTGGTCACGTTGTGGTATGTGTACTCAGCGATTCAGTCAGAACCGAGAAAAAATCTCCGTGAAGAGTGTCTCGGCTTAATTTATATCCCGGGCAAGTCCGGGGTCGAACACAGGGAGGCAAAGGAACAACTTTGGGTTAATTTGCAAATTAGGTTTTAGATTTCCAATGCGGTGTTTTTTTATATTTTTTTATGCAACAAGAATGCAAATGAAAATGAATCAAGACACTAAGAAATCATACAATAGGCCAAATTAATTTTAATGTTAACTTAATCCAATTCAGCCAAATTATATTTTTTCTAAAGTCCTAATCCAGTGGGGAACACAAAACACATTTTTTTGTATTTTTTAGGTTTAAAATGCAACAATGAAAAATGCACACTTTTTATGGGCTTTTTCAAAATTTATCACACAAACAGTAAGCAAAAATTATGAAAAAAATACTAGAACTAAAACATGATGCAAGGAAGCTACAATAATTTTTTTGGAATTTTTTGACAAGTTATAAATTTTTTATGGATTTTTTAGTGAAAATAGAGTGACAGTGAGTAAATAATTTCTAATAAATCCGCATTGTCAAATTAATCAGAGTGTGAATTATTTCAGAAAGATATTTAGATAAGAAATCCAGTACAGCTGAAATTTCGCAAAAAAAGATGTACGTGGATTTAATTAAAAATCAAATATGAATTTCACTCTATAATTTATTTCAGGCACAAGACAAGTCCACTTTATGAAATTTGGACAGTAAGTTAAACACTCTTCAACGGCATCACATATAATTTTTATGGAATTTTTAGAGCAACCGTGTGTGAGATATAAATTTAAGTGCTCAAAATAGGTAAAATATGTAGAATTTTAGTCTCACAATTTTAATTAATTACCCACAACTCAAAAAAATACAAATAAATATTCAGAATGTAGAAAATTAGTTTCTCAACATAACGACATTTTTCATTGAATAAACTTGTGCTTAAAAGATGTCCAAATTAAGTTGCGAACACAGGGTTATCTTTGCAAAACAGAAATTAAAATACAACTTGAACTTATGCAGAGGGACTAAACGGCAATTACAAAAACTTGAAAGAAAAGACTTGCAATTTTTACAAATAAAATATTAAAACAAATGACCTTCCTCTTCGTTGTTGTTTGCAGGTAGGGCATGGAGGAAGATGAACCCAACAAGGGGTCGGTGGTGGCGGCGGCTCAGGGGACGCGGCGGCGTGAAAGGGTGACGGCGGAGGCCGGCCGACGCGCGGAGGTGCGCACACGTGGGATGGCGCCGCCCGCGCGGCCTTGGTGGGCGAGGAGAGGGCGGCCACCGACGGCGCGGCGGCACAGCAGAGGGCTGGCGTGGATGAGCTGGCGGCAGCGCCGGCCGACTTGAGGATTGTGGCGGGCGGCGGCGGTGGCGAGAGAGGTGGGGCGGCGCCGGCGGTAATGGGTGCGCTGAAGGAGGCGGCGAGCGGCGGTGGTGGGTGCGCCCCACCCGCTGCTGCTGCGATTTTTTTAATTTTTTATATTTTTTTGAAATTTTTTAATGTTGTTATAAAAAAGTTTTTTTTAAAATTTTTTTCCTTAATCAGAGAATTAATATGAATATGTACAAAAGGTGGGAAAAAATGGTAGATGGGAGTGATGAAAAAGATGAAGATGGTAGTGTGGGTGATGGTGGTTTGGATGTGATGTGCTAAAAAAATAGAAATGATGAGACAACAATGAAACAAACTATTAGATAAAATAAAATAACAAGAAAAATAAGAAGGAATACTTATCTGTTCTTCGCCAGATTGGCGGAGCAGCTACGCTGGACTCCTGTCGTCGTCTCGATCCGATTGGCGAAATAAAAATCGGAGAAGCTGAGCGAGCTCGATGGGGAACTCGTGACGCGGGGCGAAGCTCCGCAGATCTCACCTGAAGGAGGTCGTCGCTTGAGGAAGATGCTTTGCCGCTGTCACCAACAAAACACTCCAAGCTCTCTCCTTATTCTATAAGAATGGTGGATGGGGAAAAATGAGGATGTACAAATGAATATAAAGAGAAGAGAAAGGGAAGTTAGAATGGTGGTGGTGTTGAATGGGAGGTTAAATTAGTGATGGGGTTGAATGAGAAGTTAGATGAATAATGGTGTTGAATGGAGGTTGATGAAGACTTGGAGGTTAATGGGGGTTGGTGGTAGAATGGAAGTTATTGTAGAGAATGGAAATTAAATAATAAATAAATAAATAAAGTTGGCTACTTTAAATACAATAAAAATAAAAAGAGAAGAGAAATTGTGGAGAATTTACAAGGGAAGACAAACAACATATACACATTTTTTTACTTTTTCTAATATGTATTTTTTTGTCTTTTTAATAAGAGATATTTACAACGGAAAAATACAATAAGATACTACAATTAAAATACAACACAATCATGATATTTTTTGTATTTTTAGTAATTAAGAAAGATACAATAAAAAATGAAGAATGTATGAATATATACATAATGTACAATGTACATCTAGGTCCCAAAACCCAACTTTTGCAAATAAGCTCCGATTTTAATAAAACCACTTCCGTTGGATAGATAATTTTCTAACTTGAACTTTAAAAGTGAGTTTGGTGAATTTGGAGTTCAGACGGAGCGGGAATTTGACTTGGAAGTTGGACTTTACGGCTTTTTCTCTTTGGGATCTAGGAGCATTTATTTGAGGTGAAATTTGTTTTGTATTTTTGTACTTTTATATACATTAATATGAACATGTTGGAGAAAGAATTAGCCAAAAAGGAGTTGATATGAAATTATTAAAAATCCATGAAGTTTTGGACTATTTACAGGTGAAAAACTCCTTTAATTTGCGGCTTTTTAGTGTTAATTTATTTTATACAATATAATATACAATAATTAATGTATTTTATTTACAAGAGTCATTTTGTTAATTTATGGATTTTATACACATTTATTTGAGATTTTACTTGAGGATTTTGCTAAGATCAAGATATTAAGATGATGAATCGTGGATTCATCACTCTTGCTCTAAAAAAGTGCTGAAGTGGTCCATACTTCAATCGGAAACCAATGGAGATGGAACTCATATTTGAAGAGTAGAACTTTCTACAAATGTCTCAACGTCCATCATATGCATTGCATCAGTGTCCATATCAACTACTTGATGTGTGATCTCTGAATAATCATGAGGTGGATCACATCTAGATGGTCTAGCATCTCCCTTGTGTATTATCTTAACATCAACAATCTCTCGAAAAAGAGTTCAAAGTGAATCCTCGTTAAGACTACAGTGTGAACTGCCACGCGAGGCATCAACCAATGCCTGCTGCTCTACGGTCATACCTTGGTAGAAGATCTGAACTAACTCAGCTTTGGAGATCCCGTAATCTGGGAATCTCCTCAAAAAAATATGAAATCGGAGACATATGTCCTGAAGTGGCTCAAGGGGATCATGTAAAAAATATCTGATAACCAACCACATGAAATTGGCTTGACTAATGGGGTAAACTCTTCTAAGGAAGGCAACTCGAAGCGTACCCCAACTAACTCTCTCCTCTCCCAAACTTTAGAGACATCTCGCGGCTCCGTCCTTGAGTGACAAGGGAAAGGTCTTCCTCACAACATATTCAAGTGTAATGTCTGAATAGAATCTCATACCACATATCTCCTCAAACTCAAAAAGAGCTCATAAGGCTCCTCATGCGACTTCCCATGAAACTTCGGTAGTAATGAATGAAGTCTGAATTAATCACAAAAGTCAATAACCTCGATGTAGAAACTGACTCAACTCCCAAATAAGAAGCATGCTGCTCAATCCATACTCTAGTCTCAGCAATTTGTGGACTCAAATCTCTCATCTGGTCTGAAACTATCTCACAGGTCTCGCACATTCGTCAAGCTATTACTTATGTAACTAAAGGCTGACTCTGAATGACAAAAAGTGAAGGAGTAGGAAGAAGTGGAGATGGCAAAGAAACATGAGAAATGAAAGGAGAAGACTCCCAAGCATCAGAGTTATACCTGGAGAAGGACGGCAGACTCAACTCAGGTTCGAAACATGAATTATCTCAAACTAACCTAGATGAACGGGTAGGCGCGCATGGAAGCGATCCCGTAAGAGTCGGCCTAAGAGATCGCCTACCCATCATCTCAAGAAAATGAAAAGAAATAGACAAAAATAACAATGCAACTCCTCGTATCTGCCTCATGATGCTACTCTGCAACTAGCTCTCAAAGATCAACAACCTCCACGTATCTCGGCAGCTCGACACCCGAAGAAATCAACCTCAATACCTAGGGTCTACAACATAAAGAAAACACTAAAGTTATAAAAATATACAAGAGAAATTTGAGAGAGAAAGGAAGAAAAATGCAACAATAAGATGACGAAAAAGAGAGAAAACAAACCCTAAAACCTAAGGTTTTAATATCTACCCTAGCATTGCCTCTCCGGCAATGATGCCATCTGAAAAAGTCACCCAACCTACTACTCTAAAAGAAGAATAGTGTCGTCGAATCGACCACGTGAATTTTACTAGAAAATTTATTTTCATTATTATACTCTGAAACTCAAAGTTATAGTGATAAGTACGAGAATGCCGAACTTAGGGAGGCAAACTGTGAAAAAATAAGGTAAAAAGATAGAGTGACTAAAGTAAATGGGTTTTCTGATTTTTATATATTTTTAAATAATTTTTCTAGAATAATTTCATGATTTTTTATTGTTTTTGTGATTTTATATATCAATAAGTAGAAAAATGTAGGTATATTATTTTATATTTTATATCTTATATTTGAATTTTATTCTGTAATTTTTATGTTTGTAACTTGAATTCCTATTTTTTAAAATATTAGATAATTTTTAGAATTTTTATGCCTTTTTAAATTTTAAAGCAGAAAATATTATTTTTTATGGAAAATTGGGATTTTTTATTTTGAAAGGACTGAACATGAATAAAACATTTTTATTTTATTTTAATGGAAAGCAGGTAAAAATACCTTTTTAACAAAGTATTGTATGTATTTTTCTGATTTTTATTGAATTAGTTATGTATTTTTAAATTTTTATATATTTTATTTTTATTGATTTTAATATTCAAATTTAATTTTATTTTGTTTTTATATGTAAAATATATTAAAATTTCATGAAGATAATTTTTGTAGGATTTTTATAAGTGTTTTTATATTTTTATGTATTTTATAAGTTTTAAGTTTTAGTATTTTTAGAGTTCATTCTTAAAATAGAAAATATTTTAATTTTCCAAAACTATTATAATACTATATATAGTATAATACTGAGTATTTATACATATTTTGTTTTATTTTTATATTTAGTTTTAATATGTATATAATATGTAGTATATAGTATACTACATAGGGGTATTGTTGTATTTTCTAGAAAAATCGGGCGCTTGCAAATATGCAAGATATCTAGGGACCTGTCATGCAAAACCATAGAAAATCACGTGCTCACACACGTGATAGCAGTTCAGCAATTCTTGGTCATAACAAAAGATAAATAATAGGGATAAATTTACAATTGTCCAAATAATATTCGATCGTCACTTGAGATGCACGTACATGGTGCTGTATCGAGCATGTTCGAAAATTACAAAAATGTTCGGGAGATAGATCGCAAAATGCCCAGAAATATCTAGTTCCTCACGTGCAAGGCATGTGAGGTGGCTTGAGCGGTGCGATAGTGCAGTGATGATGAATCTCGTATTCATCGTGTTAAAATCGACATATTAAACTCCTGGCCTAAATAACTCAATAAAATGCACTTATATTTCTTATTATTATATTGTATATAAACAATGTTTTATTAACCTATATTTATTATAATTAATTATTATGTTCTTTTTTTTAATTCTCATTAAAAGCCCATCTTCCACCATAGTCGTCTAATCAAACCCCCTATCTCATCTACACCGCTCTTCTCCGCCTCACTCACAACCGCCCGATCACCTTCTCATCCTACGACGATCTCTACGCTAGTCGCCCGTTCACCCGCCACCGTAGGATAAGCCCTCAGATCCCATCCCAGTCGCCCGCCTCTGCCTTTGAAGGATATTGAGTATCCTCAAGCGCATCACGGAAGCGTGTCGATCGCATCGTATGCAATCGGAGCAACTAGTCGCACTAGATGCTAGATGCAGCGGAAATTAAAATTTTTAACTTTAAAGATGAAACCACATGATCACGAGAACACTTCTCGGATCGTTTCATCAAACCACAAAGTACAAGGAATACCTCTTGAAGCGTGGTTGTGATCGCGAGATCCCAAAGTAGAGATCCTCCTATCTTAAGTCCGATCCACGAAGAACGCACTTGCGGGCGCGATGATGAGTCATGTTCCTTCCCGCAATCCTCGATGAAGATCCAAGCGATGGCTCCCCTGATTTCGTCAAACGAAATCCGTCGTCTTCCTTTAGAGTAAGAAACTCCAAAGAAGATGGAGATCCACGAGTCGTCGAAGAAGAAGCCGAGAGTCTCTCCGTTCTCAACACAAAGTGGACGGCCACTTGATGGAGAAGAGAAAGAGAGAGAGGACGAGAATGAGAGAGAGAGAGAGAGAGTTGTCACCTTGTACAACTCTTAATGATGTACCATGGAGAGGCTACCCTAGCCCTCCTTATATACTAGTTTAGGATCCAATGGATCTCAATCCATGGGACACATGGATCCAAGGGATATGCTTGGTCCATGATAAATCAATGGCCATGATTTGTTGTTGGTTAAAAACAACAACATCAATTTAAACATTAATTAACTAAGAGATAATATGATAAATGTAATGGAGCCAACCACCCTCCTAAAAAAGGGGGGGCGTCACCCATGAACCATTCATGGGTGACGCCACCTATGAAGGTGGTTATTGCTCCATTTTATTTATTTAATTATTCCTTAATTAATCACAAAAAATATTCACAAAAATAATTCTAAATTAATTTGTGAATATTTCAATCATGCCATTGAATATTATGTGAATCATATTCACAACCCAAACTAGTTAGTAAATTGCATTTCCAATTAATTAACAAATGTGAATCCAATCCACATTATTAATTAACAAATGCTATTTACATAAATTCTCTCTCTTATTATATGTATATTATAAATCATATTTATAACACACATATATCATGGATAGTGTTATCCACATTCTCTTAATCTTTGATAATTAAATCTCATTTAATTATCTTAGATAATCATTTTCACAATATGAATCATATTCATATTTAAGCTTGATAATTAAATCACATTTAATCATCAAGTCCTTGCTTGGATATACATTTCATCAAAAGAACTATTCTTGAACCCTTTCAAGAATAATGTGCTTTCTCCGCAGATACTTGGAGATAAGGACAGGGCGATTGTATTATTCCACGTATAGTGACTTGGATGTTGAGATCTTATCTCAAATCCAGATCGTACGAACCTCCCACAGATGCTTGATTAAATCAAGACCGCAAATCTAATCTTCATTGAATCTGAATCTCATTCAGATCAATGTCCAACACTTGGACTAAGATCAGAATGCTTCTCTACTGAAAGGAGTCACTAAAATCCAGACCTGTTTCATCACTCCCTCGGAATGGAAGCGTCATGGATATACAATCGTTTATGATCACATCACCCTTCAGGTATTCCCAATACCTGTACATCCTGCATACTGGAAGACCTATGGTCAACCCGAAGATCAAGATCTATTTTACACTGTCTTCTTCAGGGTTTGATCACTAAGTTTCTCATTTGATCATTGGGATTTGGTATCGATCATATACTTTCCAAAAGCATATATCATACCTAGGTCTTGATCATATACTTTCCAAAAGTATATATCAAACCTACAAATTCAGTCAAGCTTCCAAAGCGAGACGACCGTGCACGGAATTTGATTCCTCCCAATATCTCATGAGTGAGCTCAGGTCTTCCGGTTCAGTAGTGAACCTGTATGATCCCTTTGAGAGATCGTATTACTCATATGCCCTTATATGCACACCAACGCGCCGGTGTATAGACCTTGGTTAGGTCATCAACCTATTGGTCTGTCAAATGTACATACTCAGACATATAGCAATACATCTGTCTCCGGTCAGAGGATGCGTGCCTATGCTGTGACAGCATTCAACATAGGACTTAGGTTATCTCGATCTCGTTAAGTCAACTCTTTGACCTAACTAATCTGACACCTCCGAATCTCTATTCCTATGCAGAGGACCTGCATCAAGAGGTCGGTCAGATATCAACCTATGTGAGAAAGGATTGCCATCTCCTACTCAGGCTGGAGATCACATCTTAACAATCATTTGACGGTGCTTGATGAGTCCTCAATCTAACTCTTTAGATATTCATCCAAACACCAGCCTCTATGATTCAATAATTGAATCAACAGCTGTATGATCATTAAGATAGCCATGGTACATAACCCTAATTGTACAGAGGGACCTATTATGCAAATTATTTATTCTTCATTTCAGATCAGGGAATGATATTTGCAATAACATTTATTGCATAATGGCTCGCCGTGGGCTCACATGTCCAACAATCTCCCACTAGCCCAAAGAGCCATTAACGGGCTAATCATTTAATCCACACTCATGTGACAATCATATGCTATTTAGAAAAATAGCTAGGTAAGCTGATCAGTCACTCTGTTCCCAAAAGACTATGCCAAGTCCTTTTACGGCACTTGCATATCCCTAGGTAACAGTGCTCGCATCCAATGCGAATGTTGCATCTAATGCAACCTATACTCAATCTTGACAAAGCAATTATAGTGTCCTTGACACTATTGCTCAATAACTATTATAACCAGTATTTCCATAATCCTTATTAGAATACCCTTATTCCGGGAGATCACTATCTCTCAAGGTATCCACAGTTAAGCCTTTTAGATCTCTATCTATAAAGTCTTAACTTCTTGAAAATAAGACATAGAGATCACCATCTCTAAAGCCTTGTCATCTTTGAAGATATCGTTATTACTGCAATCAAGTGTTCTTTCTCCATAGTAGGATTAGTAACAGTTTACCACTCCCACTGCATGGCAGATATCTGGCTTTTGTACACATCAAGCATACACTTAGCTTCTCGTAACTGATGCACGGGTGCAAGCAGTTCTAGCATTCACTTCCTCAACTCTTTGAGGTGCTATCCCTTTAGATAGGTCAGTACCAAATCTCAAGGGAATGAAGCCTTTCTTGGAATTTCCAAGAATGGAATATGTCCAAGGTGTACTACAAATGTGACAGTCCCAATACCCTCTTTTCTTTGCTTCTGAACAACTTCAGAACTAAGATCTAAGAGGTATTCTTGAGATCATATCTCAAGGTATGGAATAGCCAGTCTATAAAACACTTATTCTCATCCTTATATCATTCCAAATGATTAGGATATTATCTACATTTAGCACGATGAACACAATGGCACTCCCACTAAGCTTCACATGGTACATCAAGATTCTATTTGAAATCATAACATTTATAATTTCATCAAATCTTATGTTCCAACTTCAAGAAGCTTATTTGAGTCCACAGATGGATTTCTTTAGCTTTCACACCTTACTTTCCTCAACCATGAAGCCCTGGGGCTACTTCATGTGAATATCCTCAGAGAGGTATTCTTAGAGGAATGCAATCTTGAATTACATCCTGAAGATGCAATAGTCAAGTTGTGTAGCTAAGGTTAGCAATATTCTGATGATTTTAAGAATGGTTACCGAAGAGCAAGTCTCATTGCAAGCAATGTCTTCTCTTCCGGTGTGTAGCTTATGGCTACGAACCGAGCTTTGAAGGTCTCTACCTTCTCATCATGTTCCCTTTCTCTTGAAGATCCATTTACACCTTAATGGGTCAAACCCTTATAGGTGGATCCTCTAGGGTCCATATACAACACTTGTATATGAAGTCTACTTTAGACTTTATTGCTAATATCCATCTTTCCATGTCATGATCTTTAGGAGCTTCATCACATGAAGTCCGATCATTGTCATACTCAACTGACACATGGAATACATCCTCAAACTCATTTGAAGAGGTATTAATGTTTCATCTTTAATTGTCCTTTTAGTTTCCGATTTCAGGAGTCTCATTATCTTCTCAAGATTAAATGAGTTCCTATACTTCATTTTCATCTTGATTCTCAAGAGAGTCTCAATCTACTAAGAATCACATTCTCAGAAATGATATCTTTTAAGAATCTCAAGGTCATAAAGTAGGTATCCAATACCATCCTTTATTTTCCTAATGAAGTAGCACTCTCAAGTGCTAGATTCCAGCTTACTTGCATGGAATCTTATTAAGGATATATATTGTAGTCTCTACTACACATATATACATGGAAACTAAGAGGATAATTATGCTAAAATTCATCATTGATCAAATCATGTCACACATGATCCAATTGTATCTCCCTACAACTCCATTGAGTTTAGGTGTATTAGGAGGAGTGAGATAGAAATGATATTCATATCTCCATAAGGTATTCTTTGAATTTTATCTAATAGGTACAAGCTACCTAGGTTAGATCAAATTCATTTCATCTTTCTCCAAACTTTGGTTCTAAACCAAAATTGTGAAATCTTTGAATATTTCAAAGGTTTCTCAGGTGAAGAGAAGAAATCTCATATCATACGTAATCATCAATAGATATCACATATCCATAATGTTCACTATGATATAGATGATCCACATACATCAATATGTATGAGATCCTGAATACCTTGACATCTAACACCATTCCCAGAGAAGGGTGTATTGGACATTTTTACTTTGAATACAATATTCACAAGTATGTAAGATTTGAAATTTTAGACATTCTGAAGTTTCATATCTTACTAGTCTATTGATCAAATCAACAGACATATGTCCAAGACTTGATGCCAGATCATTGTCAAATGATCTTCATCCTCCTATTGATCTTATAAGGTTTGATTTTCAGTATTAGAAATCTTAATGAACTATTCATTAATTTTCTAATTTTGTGGAGTCCACTAGATGTTAGATTACTATCTGAAATATATCAATCATAACCTTTTATGATAGTTCTATCTCAGAATTCATGTTTATTTCCAACATTTAGAAACAAACAATGGGGTATTCTAATATCTAGGTCATAGAGACATTCTCTAAGACTAAGGGCTCTCCCACTGAGAATATGAAGTCCATCTATCCAACAGAGACTGCTGCAACAATTACAGCAATATCCATGTAGATGACTACTAAACCTTAAGATCAAATTTCTAATCTTCTAATATGTATATGCAACCAATTGCAAATGTCATTAGAAGATTGGGATACAATTGTCAGACTTTATCTTATGAAATAATAAAGTCAGAGTCAATAATTATATGTAGATTAATTTGATGCTCTATCTGAGTCCTTCACTAAGGAATTTAGACAGACTTGATAGTCATACTATCAACACATCAACTTATTGCAGTATTGGCATTCATCCAACTCTTTGGATGTCATATGGAAGTCACAGAAGTAGGTCAACTCTTTGACTTTCCTTCTTACTCGGGTCCGACCCATGCTTCCACTGCACTCTCTTAATCTATAAACAACCATTGCTTAAGACTAAGGATCTCTTATGTTAAATTCAAAAGAATTCAATGTAAGAGCATTTCAACATTTATACATGCTTCATTAAATTCATACAATATGAATATCATAAAGCTTCATGAATGACTTGAGTATAGATAGTAGAATGATGACACTCATCATATCTACATTCATCTTAACTCTTGGAGACTTAGGTTCAGGTAGGTATTCAAACATTTTGAATACATCATCTCTTTTGAGCCACCATTCTGCATAATGCAGAGAACCATGTCATTCATGATTAAATGTCTAGAGAACATATGTATGCCAAAATATCTTCTTCTATTTTATAAGGATTATTCGACAATTACGATCACCATCGACATGTCACTTCCAAAGTACACTCGATGAAAGATCAAGACTATAGAGACATACAAACCCTAAGGTGATGTCTTATTGTCTTACATAATTGTCATTCCTCATTATGTCGAGGAAACTTGCACGTTGCAACCACATACATTATGTGTGCAATTGCAAGTACAATATCTGGATCATGAGTCAATCCATGATATTTTACTGGTTATTATTGAGTATAACATTGAGTGGGTTTAATGAAGGATTATCTGAAATAAGAAATTTGCATAAGTGTATATATATTATATATACATGTTTTACTTTGATTTAGGAATTTTTATATCAAAGTTGTCTTGCCTTGTCAACACTGAAAGTTCATTCCCTTAATCACTTTCAATGTAAGAGATATTCTTACCATTATATCTCTAGCAAGATCTGGGATCTCCTTTCCTATCTTCGTTGCATCCCAATAATATGAGAACCTACAACTCGGATAAAAAGAAGCGGGAACACATTCCGCCTTGCAAGTCCAACTTGCATCTCCCAATTCGGTCTTTAACACCCGGGCCCACCACCCCTAAGATGATGTTGACCCGTCATTAATTGAACCAACCGTCAACAGGCTTAATACTCGCTATACGCAATCCAATATCGCCCCAATAATATGAGGACCCGATATTGGGGTCACTACGTATACGGCCTTACTCTTTCGAGAAGCAAAGAACCCGATCCAATTAAATCATGCACAGGATCTGTCACTTCGGACAGGCGTCTCCCATACACAACAACTGGCGACGAAATCCTTTGCCTTGACGGGAGACCATGGATGTCACTTATGTGATCCTCCACCTCATATTCAAATTTTATAATTAATTATCGTGAATCACATTCACATAATTAATTCTTCCAAGGGAAATACACATCTATTCAAAATAGAGTGTTTATTGGATATAATTAATTTAATCACATTAAATTAATTATTAATCCAATCATCAACAAACATGTCTTTTACTTGAATAGTAGGTATATTCTCAAAATACGTATTATTCGAATTTTAATAATTAGAAAAATACATATTGTCTGTCTCCGGTATTATACAGTCCCTACCCGCTGTCATGGCCAGTACCGACGAGAGTGGGACGGACCACATACGTTGCAACCCGCGACCCCAATGCTCTCCGACTAGGCACCACATCCGCCTCGGGAAAGGATAATACCAGATAGACCATCATGTACTTTGAGATGTTCATCGGTTCTTCAACCGAAAATTATACCATATAATATAAATCAAAACATTTTTGATTATAAGGAGATTTGCTAGACAAATCCCCAATCCTATTCAAGCAAAAGGGTTTTTCATGTAAAAGTTGTCCTACAACTATTGTAGGATAAACTATTGTTTTCATGAAAGCAATGTTTGTTGATGAAACAATGATCAAGATCTAATATCTCATCATTGTAGTTTAGGCAAGTGTCATTCAATGAAATAATTATTTCTTTAAATATTTCACAAATATTTATCACTAATTATTCCAGAAAATTAACAATTAATTTTCATCATGATAATTGAATGACATATCACAAGGTTCAAGATCAAAGAATGTTAATTTCCAGCAGTGACCCCCAATCACTAAAATTAACTTATCTTGATCAATATAAATCCAAAAAATGCAAACTCAGTTTCCAAAGATTGCCTATTTGATTTATTAAAGAACCCAAGTGATAATTCACGCATTTCAAGGCGGATTAAAACCGTAATCATCTCATTAATTTCGTTCAAATCCGCAGTTCCCGCAACAGTGAATATGGTCATATTCAAAAAGCCATATCTTGAGCAAATGAAGTCCAAATTTAGTAAACTCAAGTCCTATGGTTTCCTTGTTTAATGGGGAACAAAATCCAATTGAAAATTTCATGTTTAAACATTTTAAACAGTACAGAAAAATTCAATTAGACAGAGGTGCGAAAATTGAAATGCAGTAAAAATTTCGCAACCCTTTCAAGAACCAAATCGTCTAAGATCTATGGATCATATCCAAAACCTTATTCAACCTGGCTCTGATACCACTTGAAGGATATTGAGTATCCTCAAGCGCATCACGGAAGCGTGTCGATCGCATCGTATGCAATCGGAGCAACTAGTCGCACTAGATGCTAGATGCAGCGGAAATTAAAATTTTTAACTTTAAAGATGAAACCACATGATCACGAGAACACTTCTCGGATCGTTTCATCAAACCACAAAGTACAAGGAATACCTCTTGAAGCGTGGTTGTGATCGCGAGATCCCAAAGTAGAGATCCTCCTATCTTAAGTCCGATCCACGAAGAACGCACATGCGGGCGCGATGATGAGTCACGTTCCTTCCCGCAATCCTCGATGAAGATCCAAGCGATGGCTCCCCTGATTTCGTCAAACGAAATCCGTCGTCTTCCTTTAGAGTAAGAAACTCCAAAGAAGATGGAGATCCACGAGTCGTCGAAGAAGAAGCCGAGAGTCTCTCCTTTCTCAACACAAAGTGGACGGCCACTTGATGGAGAAGAGAAAGAGAGAGAGGACGAGAATGAGAGAGAGAGAGAGAGAGAGTTGTCACCTTGTACAACTCTTAATGATGTACCATGGAGAGGCTACCCTAGCCCTCCTTATATACTAGTTTAGGATCCAATGGATCTCAATCCATGGGACACATGGATCCAAGGGATATGCTTGGTCCATGATAAATCAATGGCCATGATTTGTTGTTGGTTAAAAACAACAACATCAATTTAAACATTAATTAACTAAGAGATAATATGATAAATGTAATGGAGCCAATCACCCTCCTAAAAAAGGGGGGGCGTCACCCATGAACCATTCATGGGTGACGCCACCTATGAAGGTGGTTATTGCTCCATTTTATTTATTTATTTATTTATTCCTTAATTAATCACAAAAAATATTCACAAAAATAATTCTAAATTAATTTGTGAATATTTCAATCATGCCATTGAATATTATGTGAATCATATTCACAACCCAAACTAGTTAGTAAATTGCATTTCCAATTAATTAACAAATGTGAATCCAATCCACATTATTAATTAACAAATGCTATTTACATAAATTCTCTCTCTTATTATATGTATATTATAAATCATATTTATAACACACATATATCATGGATAGTGTTATCCACATTCTCTTAATCTTTGATAATTAAATCTCATTTAATTATCTTAGATAATCATTTTCACAATATGAATCATATTCATATTTAAGCTTGATAATTAAATCACATTTAATCATCAAGTCCTTGCTTGGATATACATTTCATCAAAAGAACTATTCTTGAACCCTTTCAAGAATAATGTGCTTTCTCCGCAGATACTTGGAGATAAGGACAGGGCGATTGTATTATTCCACGTATAGTGACTTGGATGTTGAGATCTTATCTCAAATCCAGATCGTACGAACCTCCCACAGATGCTTGATTAAATCAAGACCGCAAATCTAATCTTCATTGAATCTGAATCTCATTCAGACCAATGTCCAACACTTGGACTAAGATCAGATTGCTTCTCTACTGAAAGGAGTCACTAAAATCCAGACCTGTTTCATCACTCCCTCGGAATGGAAGCGTCATGGATATACAATCGTTTATGATCACATCACCCTTCAGGTATTCCCAATACCTGTACATCCTGCATACTGGAAGACCTATGGTCAACCCGAAGATCAAGATCTATTTTACACTGTCTTCTTCAGGGTTTGATCACTAAGTTTCTCATTTGATCATTGGGATTTGGTATCGATCATATACTTTCCAAAAGCATATATCATACCTAGGTCTTGATCATATACTTTCCAAAAGTATATATCAAACCTACAAATTCAGTCAAGCTTCCAAAGCGAGACGACCGTGCACGGAATTTGATTCCTCCCAATATCTCATGAGTGAGCTCATGTCTTCCGGTTCAGTAGTGAACCTGTATGATCCCTTTGAGAGATCGTATTACTCATATGCCCTTATATGCACACCAACGCGCCGGTGTATAGACCTTGGTTAGGTCATCAACCTATTGGTCTGTCAAATGTACATACTCAGACATATAGCAATACATCTGTCTCCGGTCAGAGGATGCGTGCCTATGCTGTGACAGCATTCAACATAGGACTTAGGTTATCTCGATCTCGTTAAGTCAACTCTTTGACCTAACTAATCTGACACCTCCGAATCTCTATTCCTATGCAGAGGACCTGCATCAAGAGGTCGGTCAGATATCAACCTATGTGAGAAAGGATTGCCATCTCCTACTCAGGCTGGAGATCACATCTTAACAATCATTTGACGGTGCTTGATGAGTCCTCAATCTAACTCTTTAGATATTCATCCAAACACCAGCCTCTATGATTCAATAATTGAATCAACAGCTGTATGATCATTAAGATAGCCATGGTACATAACCCTAATTGTACAGAGGGACCTATTATGCAAATTGTTTATTCTTCATTTCAGATCAGGGAATGATATTTGCAATAACATTTATTGCATAATGGCTCGCCGTGGGCTCACATGTCCAACAGCCTTTACCCTCGCCGTTAGATCAGATCATATGATCTGATCTAAGGCCTCCACCCTCGCCACCATCTGGACTATTGGATCACAAAATCCAATGGCCCACAAGTCTTCTTCCTCCTCTGTTACTCCCTTCCCCAGGCATTATGCCTGGCGAAACCTCCTCTCCCTTCCATTTCTGGCGACCTCCTCTGATCACCCCTCCTCGTCCTACGTCCACCCCGCTTAGCCATAACTTCAGCCATCCTTGCGTAACCTCCAGCACCCCCTTCATCACTCCGCAACATCAAGACACCCATTACAACTCTGCTCGACCTCCACCTGCGACGTCCAAAGACCCCCTATAAAACCTCCCTATCCACCTCCTTCTCCGATTATCCACCAACCCAAGGGCTCCGGCCTAGCTTCCTCCACCCTCCGATGACAATAGAGGGTGGCTTGTCGAGGTGACGAAGATCATATGCTCTCGGTGTTATCCATGGCCTTCCTGGCCAAGTCGCGGCTGCCTTGGCACTGTTGAGCGTCGTGTCCTAGGATGAGCACGTCGTGCGACGATCGGAGGCTCCCAAGGAGCCTCAGCCCAAGCCTCCCTGATCGCGTTCTTCCACCTCGCTCCAGCTAGGTACTCTTCTCTTTATTTTTTCAATTTTCTCCTAATTATTCCACACTTTAAAACCATCTTCACCACACATTCACCATCCCTCGAGTTCAACCCTACCACCAGCACCTTCGCTGCCTACCCTGCTCACCCCTTCCCTTCTCTAGAAGCCTTCCTAACTCCGACCCACCTCCTTCTCAGACTCACCAGAGAAGAAGAAAAAGGGCCTCCACCTCCCGTCGCCCCACCCCCAAAACCTCATCAACGTCATTCTACTCGCCTACCACGAAAAACATGCCTCGACTATCATCTAACTCCTGAAGGTGCTTCAATGGTCGGAGATCGCACGCCCTCACAATCTCTAGCTCTCTCTCTAGTGAGGTGACGCCGACCACCATCTACAACTATCCTGGCAGCTTCCTCGATAGAAGACCATCATCTTCAGGGGACCACGAAGGTCTTATGATCTTCCTCGGCCACTAAGGAGCTCGGAGGAGGTGTTGCGTACTCGTCGGATATCCAACTACACCACGGCTCCTCCGGCGAGATGAACGCACAGGTGCCATTAGATGGTACCTCTGCACTGGCCATCCAACGACCCAAATGTGGCCATGTCACCGCCCCCAGACCTGCAATCTTAAATCATCCGAGTCATCCCTGAGCCACCAATGCCTACAACGTGCCAACCGAGTCTCACGCCTCCCGAGTCTAGACCCCTCACGTGAGGAGTACCCTTGACAGTTTACAGATATGCATATAAGTCCCCAGGCGCATGCCTTAATGTAATTCACATTCAATCAAGGCTTGAGGATTTAAGGATACCTGATTTCTGTGATCTTGAGAGTCTGAGTTAGCATGACTTAGTCATTAGGATTAAAAAAATAATAATACACACTACCCTAGTTTGAAGGATTTGAGCGCTATATTGCAATCTTCATCTCTACCCTCTAAAGAATATGATCAACACGACACATTCACAACTACATGATTGATGAGATGTATAGAGTTATCACTTGAGGAACTAGTAGTGGTGATTTGAGTCTAGACCCGATCTAATGATGCTCGAGGATGGGATAAAGTTAACGAAGGCTTCAAGAAACCTGAATGTCAGGAAAACCCTAGCCAGTATGTGAACAAGTTCATATGATATCATTTGATATTTACCTATGTGCCAGGGTATAATGAAACTTAAAAAAATGTTGATCAGTGTGCGTCAACTTTTGGTAAAAGCATTGGAGCTAACCAAAAACAAAAGAAATGAAAAGAAAGAAATATCAAAGAAAAGCTCTATCATTACAGCCAAATTCAAAAGAGCTTCCACCATATGGTGAGCGCTCCCAAACATTTTCAAAGTATCCACTTGGACTAAACGCTATTAGGACCAAGGAGTCAAGCTAGCACCATAAAAGGACTATGCATCGTATAGTGATACAAGTCTTAATGTCGAAGGTATCTTAGATACACAAAAAAGTCTTACCTAGTTTACTTCCAGAAAAACAAGTGCAGATGACTCTGAATTCTCTTGACCGAACCATTGATCAACAAACTAAAAATATACAAGTGTTGAGTAATAAGGCACTCGAGAGGTCCCTTGTTCCAATGTGGAGAGAAAAATAGACACAATCCTATACCCTCCATCATCTGGCAGTTCATCTACATTTTCAAGTTTGACCAACTAATGAGACTGTTGACTGAAGTAAGAATGGACTTATTCCCTATTACTGAGGATTGGGTCTAGAGGAGAGTCTCTAGGACTGGAACTTTGAGTGATGTCTCGACTCGACTCTCATGAATACAGTATACTAAATTTCATATCCTTATATTATATGTACAAACAGAGAGTCTGATAATTAGAGGTTGGATTTCTTTTGACTAGAGCATGGTTGAGCTCAGAAATTTTGGATAACTTAAATTAAGAGTTTTTGATGAATTGATCCTTGAAATTTTCACATGCACTATCAGGAATTAATCTGACTCCTTCATTCCTTAGATGCTCAAGGATGAGAATAGTTTCTGTATAGAGGCATGATGAATCTCGTATTCATCATGTTAAAATCGACATATTAAACTCTTAGCGTAAATAAATCAATAAAATTAACTAACAATTCCTTATTATTATCTCGTATTATATTGTATATAAATTGTGTTTAATTACCTATATTTATTATAATTAATTACTATTATTTTTTGTTTTTAATTCTCGTTAAAAACATATACGAATTAGATTTAAATAATTTCCTATAATTTCCCTAACCTTTAAAAGAAATAAAAATCACAACAAAAATCAAAACCCAACAAGAGGTGTTTTTATCCCTTTAAAAATACCCCCAAAATAAACTTTTGTACAAATGACCTCTTTTAACTTTTTGTCCAACATGAAACTTGTAGGTCTCATTGAGATCTACAACTCTCATGTTTTGACTTTTTCCTAAATTTACATTTAACTATTTCTTTTATATTTTTCTTTATTTTTGTAACTTTGAATTTTCTGATTGGGCCACATGGCACCATCTAGGCCTCCCTCGTGGCCCTCCTACTCTCACACCACCCGACACCCACTTCTGGCCATTGGATCTAGCTCTTCTTCATCACAACCATTCCTCCCATCTTCCACCACAACCATCTGATCAAAACCCCCCATCTCATATGTACCGCTCTTCCCCGCCTCACTCACAACCGCCCGATTGCCTTCTCATCCTACGATGATCTCCGCACCATGTCACTCGTTCACCCCCGTCGTAGGATAAGATCTCAGATCCCATCCTAGCTGCCCACGTTTGCCTTTACCCTCGCCATTAAATCAGATCATATGATCTAATATAAGGCCTCCATCCTCGCCACTATATGGACTGTTGGATCGTAAGATCCAACAACCTGCAAGTCTTCTTCCTCCTCAGTTACTCCCTTCCCCAAGTGTTACTCTTGGAAAAACCTCCGCTCCCTTCCATTTCTGGCGGCCGCCTCCGATCACTCCTTGATGAGCGGCCGGAGCACTCGGGTTAAGTAGTATCTAAAGGTTGTTGCGACCCGAATCGCAAGGCACAGTTAATCAAGAAAAATAAGACCACATATAAAAAAAGCAAGCTCAAAAATCTAATGTAGCGATCTCCACTATTTATTTAACCTGCTATAGCGATCAGGGTCGAACACAAAGAGCACGAGCAAAGCCTACAAAATAGTCAAGAATCATGAAATAAAGGACATCTTTTTTGGTTTTTTATTTGATTTTTTATATTTTCTAATAAGGTGCTTAATAAAAGATGAAGGAAATCAAACTTCAACAATCTTTATTAAGGCTAAAAAATGCTCAAAAAATAGAAATAAAAATATTTTTAAAATATGCAAGTGTTTTTGCTGATTATATGGTGTTTTCTAGATTTTTATATGATTTTATAAAAATAAAATAAACGCCCAACGGAAGCATATTGTTCAGTCGTCACCTAAAGGCAAAGTTAAAATGCTAAAATTGCCTAAAAGACCTGGTGGCTATTTTTCTGAAAAAGTAGATAAAAAGAATTAATTACAAAAGCTGAAATTTCATTTTTTTTTAATTTTCTAGAATTTTTATAAGATTTTTGATATTTTGTGATTTTTAGAGGTTTTATAAAAGATAATGGAATAAAACTGGTACTGGGTTAAAACACACTACAATAAACACACGAAAACTTTTCTAGAATTTTTGGAGGTATTTTTATATTTTTTGGTATTTTATAAAAAAGATAGACACATTTTTAGGGATTTTTTATTTTTAGAAAATAGAAAATAGAATCAATTATGTCACAAAAATTATCAAAAATATTACACAGTAGCAGGAGCTAATGATAATTTTTGGAAAATTTTTGGAGTCGATTTGATAATTATTTGATCTAAAACAAATCACACAGGTTGTAGGGACCTATCTGCAAATAACCTAAAGTTTCTAGACTAAATAATAACATATAGAAAAGTATAGAATTATCCGTGCAAAAATCCCATGCAATACACACACATGTTAATTAACCAATGCATAGGGGTATAAATGCAAATATAGAAAACTTTTCATTCAAGCGGTAACCATCGGAAAGTACAGGACGAAACATGCAAAAACACCAAAGTCTCGTGATTATGCACATGTTTTCAGACTTAAGGGACTAAAATGAAAATACTGGAAACATCAAGGTCTAAAATGCAAAAAGTTCAAACTACAGCTTTTTTTAATAGACTAGAAAATAAAAAATGCAAACTGTAGGGAAAAGAATGCAATATACCCTCGGCGTGCACATGCGGAGCGTGTGAGGGGATGTGTGGCGGGCTTTGGAGGCGTGCGGACGTACGGTTGCGATCCTCTGTTGTGTCAGATCTGCCGCCTTAGGTGCTATCGGGGTCGTGGGGCTCAAATGCATCAGGTGTCAGATCTAACAGCCCCTAAGGCTGTGACGGTCGGCGGCTGAGATTTAATCTGGAGAACGAAGTCTGATCCGACAGAGATAAAGGCATATGGAAGAACAGGGGCCCGACGAAGTTCACCAGAGACTCGGAAGGGATCCGCGGCTCCGATGATCGATCGAAAGGGTCCGGAATGATCGTGGAAGCCACCCGCGTCTCCTGAACGGGTCCAATGAAAGAGCTGACTATCGGATGTGCGTATTAGTGAAGGTGGCCTGGAGCTACTCCGGTGAACCCTCTAAAGGTTGTGAACGGAGTCCCTGCGTGCACAAAACACCTGCGGAGGAAAGCTTGACTCGGGGCGAAGCTTCAGTCAAGGGTTATTTGATCGGAAATGGAAAGAAGCGACGTGGGGTGTGACGAAGATGAGGGAGGAGATCTGCTCCTTAATATTGACCTAAGGGACGATACTAAGGGTGATCAGGTTGCAGTGCAAGGTGGAGCGAACATCGGGGGTTCGATCGGAGCGGATGGATGCGAATATCGAGGCTCGACCACCTTGTCGGAGCAGAGGAACGTGCGACAACGGTGAATGAAATGACAGAATCGAATAGAGAAATAGACGGGAAATAAAGGGTACCTGGAGGAGGGAATGTGATCCTGAGATCCAGGCGGAGGTGGTCGGAGAGGTATTGGCCTCGACCAAGCTGTGGAAGGCCGGGAGGCTGAACGCGACGGTGGTCGCCAGCCACTTAGCTTGAGCAACGTGCCTGCTCCTCCAAACTTCGATCTGAAGGGACCCTCAGAAAGTTGTCACTCAACTGGAGGTGGCTAGGGATGAAGGGAGGCACGAGCTACCCCTCTGTGGATGCAAGAGAAGATGCTTTATAGGAGTCCCAAGGGTCCAGAAAGATCAGAGTGAAGCGTGAATCCCTAGGGCAAATCAGATCAGCCAAAGGACCTGCAAGGATGTCGGAGGTACAAGGATAATCAGTTCCAAATCTCAAGGCCAACGGAGCATTGAGTCAGGCAGGAACATTTCGAGAAGGGGGCCCCGACGAACAAAATCCGAGTCTGACTCGGGGAGGAGAGACAGTTGACCAGCGGTCAATAATCCAGCCGGCCAATTAGAAAATTCGAAAGTACAAAATACTTACAAATTCAATAAAAAATAATAAATGATTTTAAATCAAAAAGTGTATAAAAAGAAAAATATTTGTTATTTTTCACTATTTTTCAGTGATTTTTATTTATTTTTATAAAAAATAAATTAATCTTTATACAGTATAATGTATTATATACAGGTATAACATACCTTTGTATTTTGTATAATTATTTTTATTTTGTTATTTTTACAAAAATACCCCACTTTTTTATTTTATTTATTTACAACATGTTTTTAGGAGTCTAAAATAATTTTTATTTTATTTTTATTATTTATTTACATGTATATCATAAATAAAGAATGATGTAGGTATACATTTATTTTGTACGAGAGGTGAGTTTATTTTAATTTTATTTTATTTTCATGATTTTTGTTTTATTTTTAGGAATATATTCAAGGAGGTAGAGAGAACATATTGTTTTTATTTTATACAAAAATAATTATTTAATTGCATAAATAATATGTACAACATAGAGTAGGCCCTATCTCTCTTTACTTGTTTTATTGGGCGATAAGGCCAATGCTTGACCTTCTCTTGGGTTCGGGTCACTATGTATTTATTCTAAATACCTTCTTCCTTTTTCTTTTCTTTTATTCTTTTATTTTTGCATAAATACATGCTAATTATTTAATATTAACAAATGCATGCATAATGCTAACTTATTGTATTTACATCTATTTACATGATGCTTTGCCAAGATAAATAGCTAAAATAAAAGAATAAAGAATGAGAATCAGAGATTCATCACCCCTCATCCTAACGAGCGACCCGCTTAGCCCTAACTTTAGCCATCCTCGTGTAACCTCTAATACCCCCTCAATCATTCCGCACCATCAAGATACCCGTTACAACTTTACCCGACCTCCACCTGCAACGACCAGAGAACCCCTATAAAACCTCACTCTCCATCTCCTTATTTGACTATCCACCAACCCAAGGGCTTCGACCTAGCTTCCTCTGCCCTACGGTGACAACAGTGGGCAGCTTGTCGAGGCGATGACAGTCCTATGCTCCCAGTGTGATTCATGGCCTTCCCGGCCATGTTGCAACTGCCTTGGCACCGCTGAGCACCATGACCTACGCTGAGCACATCATGCGACGACCAGAGGCTCCCAAGGAGCCTCAACCCAAGCCTCCCCAACGTCCTTCTTCCTCCTCGCTCCGGCCAGGTACTCCTCTCTTTATTTTTCTTCAATGTTCTCCTATTTATTCCACCCTTCATAACCATCTTCATCACATATTCACCATCCTCCGAGATTTGCCCTACCACCAACACCTTCGCTGACTACCTCGCTCGCCCCTTTCCTTCTTTAGAAGCCTTCCTCGCTCCAACCCACCTCCTTCTCAGACTCACCGAAGAAGAAGAAAAAAGGGCCTCCACCTCCCGTAGCCCCATGGCCCCCGTTAACCTCGTTCCACTCTACTTCCACGCACAACACGCCTCGACTATCATCTAACCCCTATAGGTGCTTCAATGCCAGAGATCGAATGCCCTCGATGATCTCAAGGTCCCTCTCCGACGAGAGGTGACGCCGGCCACCATCTACAACTATCCTGGTAGCTTCCTCGATCGAAGATCATCCTCACTAGGAGACCACGAAGGTCTTAGGATCTTCCCTGACCACTAAGGAGCTCGAAGGAGCTGTGGTGTACTCTCCGTTGCTCCAACTACGTTGTCACTCCTCCGACGATATGAATGCACAGGTACTGTTGGATGGCACCTCTGTGGTGGTGATGAATCCATGATTCATCACCTTTATTCTTTCATTTTGGCTAAAATCTTTGGTAAAATACATGTAAATAATTACTAATTCCCATCAATTATCATTCTAATCACAAATATTAATATTATATAATTAACATTTATTTTACCAAAACAAAAGAATAAAAATAAAAAGAAAAATAAAAGAAAAGAAGGCTATAAATATCTAATATATACAGACTGATCCTAACCTTGAGACCAGTCGATGTTGACTTGGTTGACAAAAGAAATAAGTAGGGGGAGATAAGGATCCTAAATTATAAAAACATCAAGAAAACCAAGACCAAAAATGTAATTTACCCATTTACACAGTGTAGATATTTCATCTATTTTATTCATCACTTATATAATTCCAAATCAAATGACTTCTTTTATAAAAGTTGATCACAAAAATATGTATTATTTTATAAAAATATCAGAAAAATATTTTGACATTCATAACTATTTATAGAAAACTCTAAATGGACCAAACTCACTTTTAAAATATGTTTTATACATAATACTATTTATTAAAAATATCAAAAAATATTCGAATAAAACTGATGGGTTTTGGCATTTTGCACCCGTTGTCTATATGTACTATATGTAAAAACTTTCCAGATTTTTAATTAACTGATTGTAAATCCAATTAACTTAATTTTTTCCTAAAATATTCTAAAAATATATAATATAAAAATAAAACTAAGTTAAAATACCAATAAAACCTGAAGCCTTGAAGCCGACACCTAAATTTTCCGGACCTCATAACTCGTCCGTAAGAACTCCTAATTAGGAAAACTTAGTCTTAAAATCCGTATTATTTAATTATCTATAAAATGACATTAGTTTCTCTAAAATTGGAGTTAATATGAACAGTACAATTTTTGGATCTGTATTGGAATAATGTACAATGTATTGTAATATATTATTATTTAATATATGTTTTTATATACCTTATTAGTATTTAATTATTAAAATAAAAAGTGTTTATTTATTTAATTCACTAATTAATTAATTTAATTAATTGTGTAATTATATACTTAATTATATATTAAACTTTTTTATTTAAATACTTAATTACCTATTTAATTCCTTAATTAACTTTTAATTATATTTTAAATTATTTAATTATTAATCTAATCAATTATTAATTATTAATCTAATTTATTTAATTGATTTTATTAATTTTTATTTTTCTCTCCTTTTCTCTCTCCTCTCTCTTCTTCCCTCTCTCTCTCCAAATTTACCTTTTCCCTTTCTTCCACTCATTCTTCTTCTTCATCACGCTCGTCATCCTCCCTCCTCCTTCTCGCCACCAACAACCTCAACGGCCGGTCGTTGTTCCAACCGCCCTCGCTCCCGTCACCACCGTGGTGACCGGACTCCTCTCCGCCTATATATAGGTCCGAGCTCCCGCAAAATCGGGATCTACCATTTCTTCCATGTCTCTCAAAACTTTGGTGACCTCTGGTGACAGGAGAACGTTCCTGCCGTCGAGCAAGGTTAAGGTCGAAGTCCGGTGAGATCAAGCGTCATCGCAGCGAGGTTCGCCTCTGTAGCCACGTCCAGCCTTCGTGTCGTCGCCGAAGCGTCAAGGGCATCACCTGGATCTTTGCGAGCTCCACCCACAGGCGTATGCATTTCACCATTCTTCCAGGTTAGTCCTAGATTCCTTCTCCTTCCTCTAATCTCTTCCTCAACCTGTCTCTTCTCTTCTCAGTTCCTCTATTCTCCTTATTTTCTCTTTGAACTAATACTCCAATATGCTTTCCATCTTCAATTTTCCCCTCAATTATCTTCTAATCCACATAATTTGTTCACCTCCAGCCACGCACGGTGGCCGGAGATCTGGAGCATATCCATCACCTCGCTAGCTTCTCCATTCACTCCTTCTATCTGCCATTTTGGACCAACTTCGCCTCGAGTTGTTAATATTTGCAGGTCTCCCTCACTGTGGATCATATGGAGAATCGATACATATTATCACAATATGGATTTAAACAGAGCCATCGCCATCATCAAGAGCTGGTATCTGAATATAACATCGATTCGATCGATTCCAATCAGTTCAACCACGAAAGCCGGCGCATAGAAGATCATTCTGGAAGAACATCGCTTGCGGGGTGAGCAACATGCACGGACATCGACTGATGCACAAGTGTTAAGGCCATAACCTAGAGCGAGCTATGAAACGATGCGCCTGGAATCAACAAGTATCTCCAGAGACCTGCCTGCACTTGATCATCGAACTAAGAGTAACTGAGAATTTAGCCATTCCTGAAGCAAAGTCAAAACCCCAAAAAATCCAGCCTGCATTCGAAGAACAATCTTTATTGTCACCGCATCCACCGAGAAGAGTTGCTGCAAGAGTGCAATTAGCCGCAGCTCAAAGCCCCATAACCGCCTGGAGCGCTTGATGACCTGGAGCGCTTGCAAATCGCTGCGCCTTCAGATCATTCGCTGCCAGCATTCATAAGTAAGGGGGATGAGCATTCGTCTGTCCAGCTTATACAGGGATCGGTGATCACCATCAGATCACACAGTCATCATTTTACCACGTGTAGACGCCAAACATTAAATATCTTTTTGATATTTGCAAGAAATTGCATGTCAAGCTATCCCACGTGCCCAAGCACGTGGGCTCTGTGAATTTTACAAAGAGACCTCCGTTCTTCCCGGATATTCCGCTAAGGTCCCTACTAGGCTGAAGCATGTGCCCAAGCACATGATCCTGGGACAATTGCGCGTTATACCCCTCAGCTTCTGCATTTCATCTACGCCCCTATACTTTCCATAATGCTATAGATATACCCCACGTACAGTATATATATTATTATATATATCCCTATACTATACTATATACTTTATAAATAAAATTTAAAATATATAAATATAAGACAAATACATATAATTACCAGTATTATACTATATACAATATTAAATAAATTTCGAAATTAAAAATATTTTCTATTTTAATAATTCATTAAAAACACCATAAAAACATAACCAACTTTAAAAAATCATAAAAAAGAAAAACAACTTTAAAAAACCTATAAAAAATTACCTACATAATATTTTACCTTATTTTACATTTTAGACCTAAAATAAAATAAAAATTGAATAATAAATAAATAAATAATACATAAAAAACATCAAAAATTCAGAACTAAATAAATAAAAATCAACTAAAAATAAACAATATATATATTTAAAGATAATTTCACCTACATGCTAATTAAAATAAAATAAAATATTTTTGTCTTGTTTTCAATTTTCAAAATAAAAAATACATCACAGTTTTCCATAAAAAATAAGTTTTCACCTTAAAAATAATTAAAAATCCCTAAAAATCCAAAAAATCTTCTAAAAATTCATAAACATAAAAAATAAAAATAAAACCATAAAAATAATAATATAAAAATTACAAGAACATTTTCTAAAAAATTACGACATACTTAAAAAAATCACAAAATAATATCAAATTTATTAAAATTCAAATAAAAATCTAGAAAAATCCTTAAAAATAAAATAAAAATTAGGAACATGTTTACCTTACTTTGTCTATAGAAAAAATTATGTAATAATTAAATAAATTCAATAAATAAGTACATAATTATACATTATAAATAATTTAATAAATATTTTGATTATAAAGAAATAATATTATTTAATTATATAAATAAATAAGTATATAAATAATATGGGTGTATATACCTAAATAAATAAATAATTTATATAATTCATTTTTAAATAAATTTATTTTTATTTTATATTAATCATATAACATTAATAAAACATTAGTGAAATGTAAAAATACTAGAATTAAAAAATTTATAGAATAGGATTAAGATACAATGTACAATTTATACTAGTAGGGTACTAAAACCTACTTTTTGCATGTTAACTCTATTTTTAGTAAAATAACTTTTAATTGATAAATAATTTTATAAAACAAACTTTAAAAGTGAGTGCGTACAATTCAGAGTTCATATGGTCGTGTTATGAGATTTGGAAGTTTAGATTTACAACTTTTTAGTTTTGGGATTTATTGACATTTATTGATAAATAATTTTAGTTATATTTTTATATATTTTTATTGATTTTTATAAACACATTGGTAAAAAAGGTTAATCTAGATTAGGAATAATTAAAAAGAAAATAAAGAGGATTTATATATAGTGTGTATGTACAGAGGAATGCTAAAACTCACACATTTTATTCTAATATGTTTTGTATTTTAATAAATAGTATTAGTTATAAAATGAAATTTAAAAGTGAGTTTGCTAAATTTGGAGTTTTCTATAAACAGATATGAACCTTAAAAGTTTGCTTTTATGACTTTTTAGGTTCATCATAATTAATATTTATAATATAAATATTTTTTAATATTTTTATAAATTAATATATATTATTATAAATAACTTTCATGAAGAAAATATTTTGATTTGAGATGATCTGGATGATAAAAAAATAGGAGAACATATGTACAAGGTGAAAAATGTGTTAACGTACAATTATGATCTTGATTTTCTGACCATTTTATAAATTAGGATCTTTATCACTCCCTACTTATTTATTTTGTCAATCACATCAATCTGTACATATTTCATATCTACATCATTCTTTTCTTTTATTTTTATTGTTCTCTTTATTATCTTATTTTGGATAAAATAAGTGTTATATAATAGTAAAATCGAATGTGCAATCGATCACCGTCAAGAAACCATGCGAAGAAGAAGACACCAAAACATAGTTTTGGTCGGTCATCTCCCACGTCTGCTGATGATGAACAAAATTCAGTAAGAAGAAAAATAAATACGAATCTATCCATTTCCCCACTCTCTTCAGCCTCCTCTATCTCTCTCCCTCTCTCTCTTTCTCCCACAATGTAGCACTCTCTTTTGTTGTGTTGAATGACTCCACCAATCCCTCTTTTTTTACTTTCTCAAATACAATCTTAAATTGGTTGTAACATCCAATCTCAGTCAATCTACCTTGGCGTGTGTTAGTTTAACCCAGGATGAAACTTCATACATGTACGCAGCCATAACTATGTCTTAGTTACAAACCGGTCAAAATCACAACATTTAATCTCAATATATTTCATTCTTTTCAACGTCATTTATGGGCGAATTTCGACATCATAGTACGGTCAATAGATACCATCTTTAGCAGAGAAGTCAAAGAGAAAATTAAAGCATGACTGTTGAGCATATACATAAACACAACACAGGATTAAAACTCCGACAGTTATATATCAACGTAGAACACAAACAAGCAAGAGAAGAAACCTCAAAGATTAGACAAATTAAACGCAGTCGTACTTAACTATACGTGCAACCCAAATTACTATCAATTCTTTAAAGATGAAGACAACCAATTCCAGCCATTGCAGGTGCTTAATAATAGTCTCAAGCTGTCGAGGATGAGCTGTTATGCCTAGTCGGCACAGGACAAGTCTCTGTAGATCTACAATACTCAAATGACGAACAAATCACTATAAGATGCATCTACGCATGGCAGGACATAGGCATCCTCCAATTAACAACAGATTCTTATACAGTACTGTGGAGGATCACTGCCACAGCATTAGAAAGAACAGATATCACATGCCACTTGCTACCTCAAGCCATGCATCGAACATTTTATTTTTGAGCCATCTGTTCTCTTGCTTAGAATCTGTCCAAATAAGACAATGCGATGCTTATTTTAATATAATCGTGTCGTACCCGTGTGAGTAATTTGCACTGCTAGTCAAAGTCTGCCAAGATGCATGGGCCATGCACGTGGGAGTTCAGAAGATTCTGATCATGATGCTGGATGTGTACAACTGTACCAAGCTGTGATTAAGCATACGTGCAGGTCAAGATGTTATATGATTATTTAAGTCGACCTGTACATACAGTAAGCAAACCATGATGTGCAGTACACACCAATGCCAATGATGCTGTTCTTGTGTGTTTAGTTACAATCTTGTTCCCAATTTGCTTGGTCTATTCTATAAAGGATGGGGGACGTATATACATATGCACTGGAAGACAACATTCATGTATTCCTGTTGTTATTAAGTTCCATGCAAATAGGCAACACTAATCACCTCGACGATCGATTAACTTGAGTGACATACCTATGTGCTTTCGCAAAACAAATCCAGCTATGCGCTGGCAGCACGGTTGGCAGCAGACAAGAAGCATCATTAGAATTTGGTTCTGGACATTTTATAATCCCGATATTTGATAATGCTCGGTTGGTCACTTACAAAACACACGTTCTATTATTCTATCACATGGAGATGGCAATGCGTATATTGAGAAACACTGTCCAAAGACAGAGCATATACAAGAAGGGGGAACAATCAGACACTAAAAAATACAGCACGAGATATTCATTGATCCTGTCATGCAACCAGTACCGCAGGGGTAGATAACTGCTGTCACATTGTATGGGCACAACATGTGATCGAGAATACTGATCAACTCTTTCTCCCCTCGATCATACTAATTATTATGATAACATGCCAACCAGTTATGAGCTGCTTAAGTGTTGTTTGGCGAATGTGGTTACACCTGGTCAGGCAGATTAAGTACTGAAAGCATCCAAACTGGGGGCATGTTCATGTATTGTTTGCACAGTAACATGTGAGAGATCTGACGGGCATTTTGTTAGACCAGAGATGGGGGTGGTTGTTGGTTGGTCGATAGTGTGGAGTATCTGCTGATCAGTGAAAGGGATCGAACAGTGCATGGGGCATCAGATGATGAACTACTGCTGATGTGCTCTACCGCACGGAGAGCAAGGAGTGGTCTCCCATTTCCAAGTGTCCAAGAGAGCGTACGTGGGAGTGTGGGCTGCCATTCTGAGGTGAACGTGATGTGATCCGCAGTTGATCAGTGTCCATAATATATCTTGTGTTGAGTTCGTCTGTTTTCTTTATTTTTTTTCTTTTGAATTTAAGGATAATGTTCGTTACTCTGGCACTTGTGCCTCTGCAAGAACTATCAAACAGTTTTCTGCAAAACAACAAAATACAGAAGATTAAATATTTTTTTAAAGGAAAAAGGATGTCACACCGTGAAGGAGAATATCTAAAAACTTTTATTCACAATTTACGTACAATGGTTACAAAGACCAAGACTCATATAAGAGTCTGGAATGCTCTAATACATTTTCACTATAACATCTTTCCCCACGAAAAATAGTTCCATTTCTTGCCAACCAGATCGCCCACAAAATTGATGCCGCACGCTGCTTCTCAGCGAGTGTGCACGTCCCGAACCGATCAATGGACTCCCAGAACTCTTTAACCCCTGAAGATGCAACAACAGGTAAATTGACCCCTGTCCAAACCTGCCTCGATGAAGAACAAAGAAAGAATAGGTGATTAGCATCCTCCATCTCCTCGCCACATCGCATGCATGAGCTGTTAGCCCCAAAGAGCCTCGCCCTCCGAACGCCAGTCATCACACGCTCTCTCCCGAACAACCAGAGAAAAACTTTCACTCTTTTAGGGATCCTCCAAGACCAGATTTGCCCTAAGCTTGGTTTCGCAATTCCCGGATCAAAGACGATGGAAGCATATAAGACCTTGTAAGCTTTCTTCACACTAAAGGCACCAGCACCCCATCTCCAATAATTAGCTCCACCACCATCCCTCAACAAGATCTAGATGTGGGGAAATCTGTGGAAGCACCGAGCACACTCCACACCAAAAGTTTGAAGGTTTCATTCTTCTATCAGGACGCCACTCCAGGTTCCCAGTCACACCATAAATCATCCTCAAAAGCGTACAAAGCGTATCTGAACCATCACCCCAAATACGAGTGATCCATTTTGCCAGAAGGGCCTTGTTCATCGCCTCAAGATTTAAAACTCCCAAACCACCATCGGCCTCGGTAAGTGTCACAGCACCCCAAGAAACAAGTGGAGTGCCAGCCCAAAAGAATTTACGCATCAGAGTCTCCAAACGCCCCCGAATCCCCACCGGGAGCAATCGAGAAGACAGAAAGAAGACAGGTATCGCAGAAAGGACCGATCTCAAGAGCACCAAACGTCCACCTCGTGATAAGCAAGAAGCCCGCCACCTCGCAAGCTTGCTCTCAAGCCTCTCAACCACAGGAGACCAGTCCGATTGCCTTAAATGCCCATCCACCACAGGTAATCCCAAATAGGTGAATGGGAGAGCCCCACGCCGCGAGCATAGGACAGCTCCACAAGCCTCGTTCTCCCCTTCCGAAAGACCAAAAGGGATAAGAACTGACTTCTCCTCGTTGAGCTTCAGCTCTGAGACTTTCCCAAATAGCTCCAAAAAAGTAGCAACTCGCTCAGCTTCATGAGAACCACCTTCCACAAACAGGACCGTGTCATCAACATACTGTAATAATGGGATAGATAAGCCATTCAAAGTGTAACCCTGGAAGAAGTTTCCATCCACCGCACGAGTAACCATCCTTGACAACGCATCTGCTACAATAACAAAAAGAAGAGGAGCTAGCGGGCATCTCTTCCTAACACCCCATTGCGGCTGAAAAAATCCCCCCTCCTGTCTGCCATTAATCAGCACCGAGCAAGATGTCGTCGTCACACACCTTTTCATCCAGGAGATCCACTCGTCTGGGAAACCACGTCTGGAAAGAGATGCCTAGATGATTTTCCAGCTGACACAATCATACGCTTTGGAAAAGTCAATCTTCCAAAGAAATCCTTTGACCTTCCTTCTTTTCCAAACTGCGACAATTTCTGAAGCAATGACCACACTATCCATCATAAGCCTACCAGGGACAAAAGCCGTCTGCGAATCACTGATAATGTTCCCCAGAACCACACGCAGTCTATTCGCAAGAACTTTTGCAACAATGAGATAAATGGCATTTGAAAGGGCAATAGGCATGTAGTCCTCAATTCTATCCGCCACCTCCCTTTTGGGCAGGAGGAAAATCAAAGAACGGTTTAGCCGATCAAAACCATGGTTCTCTCCTCTCAGCTCCTCAACCACAGCCAGCACATCCTGTCCCACCAACTCCCAGAACTCACGGAAGAAGAAGACAGGAAACCCATCCGGCCCCGGAGAGCCATCTGCATTCAAATCCAACAGAGCTGCATGAATCTCTCGAAGAGTGAACGGGGAAATCAACTGAGCCGCATGGATCTCAGAAACTTGAGGTACATCTCTATCATACCAACGAACCCCACCTAGATGGTCCCTCCTACTCATCTCCCTGAAATGCTGAACCACCGTAGCCCCGATCTCCCTCTCCCCTTCAACACGTTCTCCCCTAACCTCCAATGAATGGATAAAATTTCGTCGCCTTCTTCCATTTGCCACAGCATGAAAAAATCTCGTATTTGCATTGCCTTCTCTTAACCATACTTGGCGCGAACGCTGTCTCCACTCAACCTCTCTTTTCTTGTCCTCCTCCAGCAGCACCCCGTGTTGGACCGACCTCTCCAACTTCTCTTCCTCAGATAGGTCTCTGGTGTCTTCAACTCTATCAAGTCTAGCCACTTCCGCCTGAGCCAGGTCCCTCTTCTCATTACGGCGTGATCTGAGCTCCCTACGGAAAACCACCAGCATTGACCTAACCGCTTTCAAACGAGTCGCCATATCTCTGCAAGCTGATCCAGAAGACTCAACCTCTCTCCAGCACTGGGCAATGCGGTCCTTGAGATCCACCTCCAAGAGCCAAGAACGCTCGAACTGAAATATGCTACCCAACCGAGTAGACTCACCAGCGTCCCAAAAGATAGGTGTATGATCCGAATGACAACGTGGTAAAGAGCTAGTATACGCCAGCAGAAAGGCCTCCAGCAATTCCCTCGAACACAGAAATTGATCCAGCCTAGATCTCGAGGAAGTATTCCTCCATGTATATCGGGAATTCAAAGCATCAAAAACCTCCAATGAATGGTCCTCAACAAAATCCCTGAAAGCGGGTGAGCCAGGATCCAACCCACCCCGATCCCGGGGCCGATCCGAGGACAATAAGGTGACATTAAAATCACCACCAATGAGCCAAGGGAGGTCCTCAAACCTCGCCCGCATCAGACAAAGCTCCTCCCAAAGACCCGATCCAGCATGCGCACCTGAAGGCCCATATATAGCAGACAAAAGGAAGCGGACACCATCAGCCCTACGCACCAGATTGACCGACAATGAGTGCTGAGCCACCACCGAATCACGCAGCTCCAGGGAGCCACCATTCCAGCCAACGAGGATTCCTCCAGAAGCACCAGTAGAAGGGACCGCTTTGAATTCAGAGAGTCTAACCCCATACAAAGATCTCCAACGAGAAAGGTCCCATGCCTCAGTCTTCGTCTCCTGCAAGAAGACCACATCCGCTCGCCACTCATCAATCAAAGAACCGACAGTTCGTCTCTTGTCAAGCTGCCCCAGGCCACGAACATTTCACGAGACGATCTTCATTTACCAACAGATGGGGCATCCCCCGCCAACTCCACTCGAATGCATTGAGCCACTTGTTGTTGCAAACCAACCACTGACCTTTGTTCAACCGACCCACCACCTCCTACAGCTGCAATTTCCTCCAACAGAAGCTGCTCCCCTGAAGCACAAAGTTCAGCTCCTCCCTCGACATCATTCAGAGGCCCCGGCCCCCCTCCACACGACGTCGCTTCCTAGAAGTAAGGGAGCCCACATCCGAGTTCGGCGACCTCTCCAGCCCTTCCGCCGTACTTCCCCTGCCCAAACCCCTTCTCCTCTCCCCTTTCCCCGCACGCGCCCAGCACCTTCTAACCATCTTCTCCAGCCTGCCGAAAGTAAACAGACCTCCTCCTCTGGCCTGACCCGCAGCTTCACTCGGCTCAACCGGCACCGCGTTGTCGAGATCTGGTGACAACAGGCCTGACCTCTCGGGTATAAGGTACAGAAATAGGGTCGTTGCGACCCAAGCGATCAGACCGTGTATGTCAAGAAAAATGAATGAACCACTCGATACAAATAAAATCAATCAAAACGAAGAAGCGGTCCTGCTATGTGATTAACCTGGTATAGCACCCAGGGTCGAACTCAAGGAGCACGGATTGGCCGAGAGGCCTACGAAGTAGTCAAAATAAAAGGAGAAAATCTTTTTAGTGGTTTTAAATTTGTTTTATATTTTTTTTGGATTTTTAAGTTTATTAAGAAAATAAGTAAAGCAAGGAAGAACACAATCCAACAAATTATTGCAAGCACCAAAAATCAACCAAAAATCAAAACAAAAATATTTTTATGTGTTTTATAATTTTTTATATTTTTGGTGAATTTTTGATAATTTTCTGATGTTTATTTTATTTTCTAAAAATCAAACAGTACCTACAAACAGCGGTACTGTCCATCCAAGCCAAAAGTCCCTAGATAAAATATCTAAGGGCCTCAAAATGGCCTGGAAGTAATTTTCCTGTAAAGTAGGTAAAACAAGGAAAATTTAGCTACCAAGTTTATTGTTTTTGAATTTTTAATTTATTTACTAGAATTTTTATGGGTTTTTGAGTGTTTTTAAGTTTTTAGTGGTTTTCAGTAATGAAAAATAGCCAAAATTGGCTGGAAAATCAAACAAACTAAACTAAACAGTAGCTAGTTTTTATAGAATTTTTAAGTGAGTTTTATATTTTTTTGTGATTTTTCAAACTAGACAGTGACAAAAATAGAGGTTTTTGAATTTTTAAAAATACCAAACGAAATCAAAAAAATCCTCAAAAATCTACAAAAATCCTACACCATGGCAGGAGCCATGTGTCAAATTTTCGTTGGATTTGGAGGTGATTTGATATTTTATTCCAAAAATAAAGACAGGGCACTGTGCACAGGGACCAAAGTGCAAATACCCGAAGTTCTGGGGGTCCTGGTGCAAAATACCCAGCAAAACACGTGCCAAGCGCGTGCCTGGGGCACTCAGGGACCCAAATGTAAGGAAAATAAGTTCTGAGGGCTTATTGGTAACAAGTACCAAAAGTCCAAGGGTTTATCTACAAATAACCCAAAAAATATCGCACATGCTCAAATAAACCACGCACAGGGGTATAAATGCAAATATCTAAAAACTTTCATTCATTTAGGAACATCCAGAACTACAGGGACATCTACTACAAATAACCTAAAGAAATCACGTGTCGAAGCACGTGTCCACAACTGGCAGGGATATAAATGCAAATAAACTAAAGCTCAGGGTCCAATGTGCAATTTAACCTAAAACTAAACAACTGACTAAAACACTTACAGGACTAAAATGAAATAAAGTAAAAACAGGGGCCTAAGGGTAAATTACCCTTTATTAAGCGGGGGTGCTGGATGCGCGCCACGTGTAGATCGGACGGTCCAGATGGGGGCGGCAGAACTGGTCCCCGCGAGACTCGCCGGGCTCGTGCGGGCGCTGGCCTCCTCCTTGGAGCGCTCTGATGGTCAGAGAAGAAAGCTGGAGCGCTCCCGCGTCTACTGCGATGCTCCGATGATCGGTCCGAGCTCCGAGGAGTTCAGGCGCGGTCGGCGGAGCTGGGTCTCCTGGCTTGAATGCCCAGGCCCTCAGATGGGCTCGGTAGGACCTGCAAAGTGGCTCAGAAGACTCGCGGGTCGAGGGCAAACTGCCTCGACCCGGTTAGGCGAAGCGAAGGTGGCTGGTGCGTCGGGATGGCGGGCTCCGGCGAAGGTGGTGGACGGAGGAGCCCGGTTCCCAGCTCCTGTGCGAGCTGGGTTGAGTGCGTGGGTGCAGAAGGTGCGTCGGAAGGAGACGGTGATGGTGGTCGATTCCGATGATCGAGATAGGTGATAGGGTGGTCGGAATCAAGGAACGACGGCGGAGCTGCGATTTGGGCGAAAACGGAAATCGAACGAAATGGGAAAGCTAAATGGCTACCTGAATGGTCGAAGAGACTGTGGTGGAGCTGGGGAAGCTCCCGGTCTTGGCCTCGAGGGACGTCTCGGCCCGAGGCTCGAAGCTCGCTCAGGTGGCGGAGCTACGGCGGCTACGTCGCCGGATCAGTGGATTCCTCCTCCTCTCCTCGCTGCAACAGGTGGAATCGCTCGCTGTCACTCTCGCGGTCTCTCTGGAGCTCACAGGGAAGGAGGCGAATGACCAAAGATAGCGATAGAAGGTGGCGGAGCTCGCTTATATATGCCGGAGGGGTCCGAGAAGACGAGCGTGGGTAGGGCATTCTGGAGCGCGGATCTCGAGGTGGATACCCCGGCGGGGTTGACGGATATGACGTGAGCAATTCGGAGCCGGGGTTTGATGAAATGGTGATCGGGTTGAGTGGACAAAAATTGGAGAAATCGGGTCCGGAGCTCAGACCCGTGGGAAGTGGTCCTGGGGGGGCTAGTTGACCGGGCGGTCAACATCCCCAGGACCCAATGAGGATGGGCCACGTGGCGGGATCTTGAAGCTCAAAATTAAGGTAGCTAGGGCCCGATTTTGCAAAAACTTAAAACATGAATTATTTTTATTTTATTTTTTTCTATTTTTTGGTGATTTTTAATTAATTTTTGGAAATAAAAATAGGCTATATGCATAATATGTATTAGATATAGGTATATACAATATATAGGGTTTTGATTTTTGATTTTTATATATTATTTTTATGCAATTTTATCCTTATTTTATATTTTATTTATTTATAGTATAAAATAAGGAGTAAAAGGGTGTTTTTATTTTATTTTTATTATTTATGTACATAGGTAAAATAAATATATATACATCCATATGCATGGTATATGTACAATGTATTTTTATATTTTTAATTTTTCTATTTTTATTTTGTTTTGATTTTTAATTGTTTTTATTTTATTTATTTACAATGTATAACATAGACTATTTACAAAAATTATAAAAATTACTTTTATATATTTACAAGGCTAAATAAATATATAGGTGTGGTTTATGTACATGATGAAAGGGAGTGTTTTTGATCTTTTTGATTTTTAACTTTTTATTTTGTTTTTATATTTTTATAAATATATACAAGTATTTACAAGCATATTTTTGGATGAGGAAAATATAGTTTTATTTATTTACATAACTATTTACACATGAGCCCCTATCTCCCTCTACTTTTGGCTTTTATGCGGTCAGGCCCATGTTGAGCCCTCCCTTGGGTTAGGTTGCTCAATATTTATTCTAAATATTTCCCTCTTTTTCTTTTCAATCTTTATTCTTTTATTTTTGCACAAAAACATGCTAATTATAGGTTTTTACACAATGCATGCTTTTGGTAATTATTCCTATTTACACATATCTACATGTATTTGCAAAGGTTTTTGTAGCTAAAATATAAGAATAAAGAGTGATGAATGGGTATTCATCATCTGGGTAGCACGAAAAATCAACAGCAAAAGCCAAGGGCGCAACCACTTCAGGTCCCGCGGATCCAGCCAAATGAAAATTTGGTCCGTCTTTATCCACGACACACCCCACGTTCACACCCCTTTGCATGGAAATCCCTGGAACCTTGCATGAAATGGTGTCATTAATTGGAATTGCACCCTCTGCCGAATCAATAGACACATGAATTTGAAAAGCTTCCAAGTTTGGCACCCAAGAATTACTGCGGGCATTAACTCCTCCCATGAAATGCTCCTGGAATTGTGGCTCACCCCCCCCCCCCACGGGGGAGAGCAAACAACGCACCACCGATGGGCTCCTCCGCCGCCACCGGAGCCGAAGACCCATGCGGCGCCGCCTCACCCGCCTTCCCATCTCCCCCGCGAGTGAAGGCGTCATTGTTCCCAGATTTACCAGATAAGGATGAAGCCTCGCCGTCCACCACTACAAGGCCGAGAATGAAAGAAGTTCGCCCGACGACCATGGTCGTCTTCTCCGGTAGAGGACAGGACGTCCCCGACAATTCCACCAGGACCTCGGTACCACCTCCAGGATTGAGACCGTCCGAGAGGATCGCAACCACTCTTCCAAACGGCAACAAGCAATCCCGGATAGCATCAAAACTCCTACACCTCAACGGAACTCCAGAAAGAAGAACCCGTCTCGACAACGGACTTGCCGTCGCCTCAGCCCCGTCTCGGAATCGAGGCCTTCGCCACCAATGATCGTCCACAGAGCCGTTGCCTCCCTTCAGCAAACACGCCTCCTCCTGCTCAGAAAGACCGCGGGCACACACGACCCCCCGCCGAAAGCCACTACATCACCTTTGAACCCCGAACCCAGCACAGAAAAAAGGTCCTCCACCGCCCTTTGCATGTTACCTGCATATGCATCCGAGACCAGAAGACGATTTCTGGCTGTCAAAACTTGCTCTGAAGCCTGAATCTTTGGCCTCCAGGTTCCCCGGCGACGGCATACATTGCTCCGATGCCCCACTCCGTTGCACTTGAAGCACACGATAGCTCTGGAACAAGTCCTGGCAAAATGGCCGAGGTCGCCGCACCTAAAGCATCGGACAGAACTCGAAGACTTCTTCCTTCGGCCACCCTTTGCCACGACCGTAGACCACCCCGCCTCAACGTCCGTCTCTGCCATCTCCACATCCCTGGAACCTCCCACGGCAACCTCAGAAGCCTCCCTTTCTCTCCTCCCATCTCTCTTCCCCTCCCTCACGCTCCCGCTCCCGCTCTCGCTCACGCTCCCTCGTTCTCCCTCGCTCACGCTCCATCCACATTCTGCTGAAACTTCAAGATTAAATATATATTCCCATCAACTTATTCAGAACAGTTTTGACTTGTCAGTAAATACTTCCACAGTTACAACTGGATTTGTAGAAGTCTTGAACGGCCAAGGATGTTAACGGTCCAATGTTTGATCCATCGAATGACCTTCCTTTGATTTTTCAGGTACAAGAAGTATCGTTCTAAAAAGAAGAAGTTACGATTGCTTTATGATGACTTCTGAAATACTTCAAAAATGAACACGTCTTAAGAAGAGAAAACTGACGGTCTTAAAAATTCATTTTAGAAACGTTGTTGGCACACTTTGTTGGGAGTTTGGTCATAAGAGAACAAGAGTCGTCATGGCCATGCTGAAAATTTTGGGGATTTCTACGAAAGTAAATGGAACGTTATTGGGTTTCCTTTAAGCAGAAAGATGACCAATAGAAGGAGATTCGATTTCACCCCTGCTCTTCAAAAACACTTTAAGCATTCTTAACGGGATGTTGGATAGACTTGCAGAGGAAAATGGAATTCAACATTTGAACTTCCACATTTAAGCACGAAGATCACAAATATATAACTTGAAGATGATTTTCTTATTTTCCATTTTTTTCTCTAGGAACATATATAATAAAAAATATTGCAACCCCATGCTCAAGATCTTGTCTTAGATTTCTGGATTACAAATAATCCCACAAAATCAACCTTGCCCAAACTTTAGAATAAAGTAAAATGCATGGTCTCTACAGGTGTGGGGGTAGCAATTAGGTAACTTCCTAGTGACTTGAGCTTTCCTTTATCCCAAAAGATACAAAGACACGAAAACTGATCATCTTTTATTGAAACATTCACATCTAAAGTCCCAATATGGAAAACAAGCTGTGGTTACAGAACTATGACCACAGATATGGGGTTTGTGGCCACAGAATTGGACTCTAACCACAGAACTTCATTCGGAATGTAAACACCCAAACCTTCCCCTCTATGATGTAGATTTTAGAGGTCGTGGTGTAAAAATCCTTGATAGAAGTCCTTATATGTAATTCAGAATAATTTATTAGCTGAGCAGTTGAGAAGGCGATGCACGTGGCATTGGTGATCAACCGACCGATCCCCACAGTAGACCTAGGAACGCTCCCCTCCTCAGGTATGTTTTTCTTCGGCTTCTCCACACTCCTCTTCATTTCACTTTACTCCCTCATAAGCTTTCCCATGATCCAACATCCATCCTCATTCCACCTCCCTCCCAATCTCCACCCTCCACCATCCATCATCAATGGGTTTGCAAGGGTTATCGGAAACACATACTTCTTAAGAATATCCGAGCAATAGCCATCAAACCTCCCCCACGAGCCAATGATACCCCCATCAACAAACAAATACATACGGATTAACCAGCCACTTCAAATACCTCTACCACCCGAAAACAGAAATCCGAGAAGCAAAGGAAATCAAAGAAATCACAAACAACTGGCCTCAAACCTAATCAATAAGATAAAAATCCCTCCAATACAAATGCCATCTGCTTATAGAAGGAAAACGCATGCCCTTACAACCCACCCAGAATCAACCAAAATTGTATCACACTCCTGGGGTGATTTGTGCCTCTCAATTAAGAGGTCTTCCCGAAGCCGGCTAAACAAAACCAAAGCCCATCCTCCCTAGTGGTTATCACACATAAAATGAGCAACTCGAAGGTCATCTCCAGCTAGGTTAGCCACACCTTACCCTCTTTTGATTCTTCTTCACCCTCTAAATTAACGCACGATACCCTGCCCATCTTGCCCCCATCCCCCTGACTATGCTTCAGGGAAACCAAAAAAATGAGAAGGCACCCCTTCATTGGCAATGGAACAACCTTCCTATGTCTCATACTGACAAACAAACCAACTACCCCCGAAATTTCCCACCTTCCCCGTGTCGCGATGTGGATCGTCTGTTGCAGTGGGAAGCCTAACAGAATCTGCAGTGCCCGTTTGAATCATTCGATCTTGATCGAGCGATTCACATGATTTAGCACTTTTTGTGGGCCCATACCGTGCAAAATCATGTGAACCGCTCGATCAAGATAGCGCGGCTCAAACAGATACTGCAGACTTTGTTGGGCTTCCCACTACAACAGACGATCCACATCCTCCTCGTGGATCGCACCCTACCACACATGGCATCGGAAGAAGGACAACAAGCCCTTTTGGAACGCTTATCCTCACCATCATATCCCACAACCCCTAAAAAAGATTCACCTCCTGAGAAAGAGAGAGAGAAATACTCTCTCACTCAGAGCCCGCCTCCCAACAGTCACCACCAAAGTGGCACGTCCCCTCAGCTTCATCTCCAACCTTACATCAAACCAACCTCGAAAATCACCCGAACTGCCACAGACCACCAAACCCTGCTTTCGAAAGAGCCATTGCCGTATCCTATTCATCCTTTTGACAACATTGAAGGATATGGAATAATCCTTAAACGTGTCACAGAAGCATGAGGATCGTATCATATACGATCAATAACGACTAGTCGCACTAGTTGTTCGATGCATCGGAATTTAAAATTTTTTCATGCGATGAAACCACATGATCCAAGAACACTTCTCAGATTGTTTCATCTAAACTACATAATAGATAAAAGAATACCTCTCGTAGTGTGGTTGCGATCAAGCCTCTAAGAAAAGAGACCCCCTGTCTCAAGTCAGATCTTTGGAGGAGCCGCTTGCGAGCACGAGGATGAATCGTGTGCTTCTCGCAATCCAAGTAATTGATCCAAGCAAGAGAACTCCTGACCTCATCGCATGAGATTTTACATCTTCTTTGCGAGCGAGGCAAACCAAAGAAGATGTAGAACCAAGGGCAGTCAAGGCGACAGCACAACGGTGAAGCGATGACAACAGCTTCTTCCCTCTAGGGTTAGGGTGGACGATCACCCAAAAAGAGAGAGGAGAGAGGGCGTAAGAATGAGAGAGAGAGAGGAGACAGCTTGATGATGTTCTCATAAACTTGAGAAGAGCAAGGGGTTCCTATTCTGATATAGGGTTTTGGGAGTCCATGGATCACACTCCATGAACTACACAAAATCAATGGATGAGATTCATTTGTGCTTCTTTCAATGGCCAAGATTTTGTTGGAAAAATATAACAACAATTAATTTAATTTAGATTAAATATATATTGATAAATAAATATAATTTAATCCTAAAATTAAATTTATTAAACTTGGAGACAATGGAAAGGAGATAGCCTCCTTCCATATAGGATGAGTGGACGGCCACCCTTTCCTTATAGGAGTTGGTGGTCGTTCCCCTCTCCTACTAAGAAAGGGGAAATCCTCATGTGATCTCCAACATTACATTATTCCATGTATCTTCAATTTTACATAAAACAATTGTTGTAAATTATTCTACAAAAATAATTCATAATTATTTTGTGAATATTACAATCTTGACACTGGAAATTTGTAAATCACATTCACAACCCAAAATAAAATATGATTTAAATTTTCAATTAATTATCCAATGTGAATCCAATTCACAACAATAATTAATCAACAAATATAAATCATAATAAGCTCTCTCTAATACATTATAAATCAAATTTATAATATATTATGAATAATTTGGATATTGCTATCACATTTAATTATATTTGATCATCATTCTCATGCATTCAAATAATGTGAATCAAATTCATATCATTCATGATAATTAAATCGCATTAATTATTAATTTCTTAATGCTTAGATACAATTCAACTATTGAATTATACTTGAACCCTTTTAAGAATTGTCACGACCCGCCCCGCTAACCGGGACGAGTGCGACATTTAAAACAATCTGATCACCTTTATTATAATTAGCATGTCAAAAAAATCCAACAGCAATTCCTCTATTTTATGAACTCCTAAACGCCACCCTGTACCTGAACAAATTTATATAAAACTTTTCATAAACAAATCCACACCATTCACTAACACTACCATTCAAGTCCTTATCTGTATCTAGTTCCTTATATACAACTGTCAAATACTATCACAAGCTCGGATACAACTCCTTTAACTTAATAAAACATTAAGTTTTCTTGGATGTTAACTATTTACCTGGAGTACACAAAAATAAGCCACAATATAACAGAAATGGAGTGAATGCCCCAACACTATCTGCAAAAAGGCTTAATCCATTCCCTCGCGCCTTCTATAGCTCCTTCTCAGATGTATCTGTAAATAATATTTAATAATAGAGGGTTGAGTCTAAACTCAAAATGAGCTTAAACCCAGCGAGTGGGTCTCAAGCATTTTGCTAAGAAAATATATATCGACTATTTTGAAAATGACTTTGCTAGGTGAAATAAAATGAAAAGCTACAATATGACAATTGTATAAAAGAATATAAACTGAAGCTTTGCATAATAATGACGTTGTAAGGATATTGAAATGTCAACAAACCGACTAAAACAAAATTTTCTAACTGACTATTGAAAAATCTTGCTGAAATAAAAAAAATATGTTTGTTTTCCAACTGTTATAATGACACCACTGTGGCTGACGTACTAAGTACATGAACGCTGAAACAAACTGAGTCACACGCGTAGACAGCCCCAAAGGCAAAAGAACACCCTACATACGGCCCAAAGCTTATGTGTATACAGAATGCGGACCCAAAGTCCTCTGAATCACATCTAATGGTTGCCATATCTGATGGCATGTTTCAGGGTCATATCTGATGACATCACCATATCTGATGGCTAGTTCATAACTATGTTTGAGAGCTACTGTGGTTGTCATTATTTCTGACATGCTTTCTGATCACTAGTAATATAACTATAGTCTGAGAAATCTATGAAATCTGAATCATATTGTCATACTGAACTTATCTGCTTGTGTTTGAGAAACTCTTTAGTAATAAAGCAGCATAATTAAATACTGAAAACATTATCGACGCAACCGTAAAATAAGCTGATTCAACCATGCATTAAGTTCGAATACTTATATAAGTTGCCGTCATCTGGAGTAATAATAAAAATTATCTGATTATCCAACTAAAATATACATGTGCAATTGTATAATCAAAAGGCTCCAAAAACTGTAATATTACAATGTACCTGCGAAAATAGGAGTTACATCATAAAATAGGCTGGAGACCACTCACCTTGTTGTGGTTTCTCTCTCTCTCTCTCCTTCCTCTATTTTGTCCTTTACCATTTACAATGCTATCATTTCCTAAATATACACATGAAAGTGAGGTCAGTGTTGCGATCAATTGAGTTTTATATATATATATATATATATATAATTATATATAATTATGTGTAGGTACACATACACGCATACATACTCTATCTCTCAGCCATGTTTAAGATATCTTCTTTCAGTTGGAAAATCTAGAGGATGTCTCTCTCTACATGCCTTTGAGCCAATAGGATTTATATGTAAATATGAATATCACCTTGCTAAAAGAAACGTGCATGGGGTCCCTAAATAACCACTGAAAATGTTTAACAGATAAATAAGTATATGTACAAGGAAGGCTATCCATTTGAGGGGGTAACAAGGAGAAAGTAAATAAACAATATCATATGTATTAACTTTTATAAGTTGTATACCTTATGTCCTTCCGATTTTAGATTCAAAGTAGAAACCCAACGTTAACCTAATGTTAATAGCTGTTTTTTTTTCTATTCTACAACAAGTAATGTATGTTTATTATGCTACTTTAATCTATATTAGTAAATCTATGTCTATCTTTAGGTTTGCATTCTTCTTATATTTGTATAATTCGTGACAATTTCTAACTAGGAATCCCTCTCTTAAATTTGATTAGAAAATTGAAAGTTGGCATATACTACAGTGATCATGAAATTTTCTATACGGGTGAAATTTTTATGTTATTTGATTTTTATATGAAAATAAAATGGATGAACAACTTGAGTTAGATCTCTAACCTATAGTTCTTCGCTTGCTCTATCTGGTATTCCTGTTCCAGCTCGTGCCGACAATTATGGGGAAAACCCTACATGTATAACCCTTCTCTCCTATAAATAGTTGGTCGTGCAAGTCCCATACACTCTCTCCCCCTTTACACGTATCCCCTATGTGTCATTATATCATTTACTTCTACATGCAACAAGGAAAACGTTAATTCCAGAAACCCAGACTGATTATTATTTTATACTATATTTACCTAAGGCATGTGTATGAGATTCGTAAGTAAAATAACTCATCTATGAATTTATATTTCCTCATTCCTACAAGACTTATTTTAAAAAAAACTTATAAAGGTAACCTCATGTATAACCTAACATCCCTTTAACTTAATAATGTAAATAGTCTTACTATTAGTTTTACTAATCCCAATTACTACCATGAATATTGTACTTCATGCAAAATACTTGGTTTCTCTTTTTATATCTTATGTTCTTTTGCTCGTGTACCTCAAAAGTTATCTACATTCGTATGCATTATTTTGAAATGCATATGGTAATATCATACCCGTATCCGACCATCATATTCTGTATCGTAGGCTTAGTATAACATATTACATCAAACGTTACAAGAATAATATGCTTTCTCCGCAGATACTTGGAGATAAGGACACGACGTCCACGTATAGTGACTTAGATATTGAGATCACATCTCAAATCCAGATCTCATGGACCTTTCATAGATGCTTGATTAAATCAGGATCGTAAATCTAATCTTCGCATTACATCTAAATCTCATTCAGATCAATGTCCATCACTTGGACCAAGATCAAATTACTTCTCTACTGAGAGGAGTCACTAAAATCCAAACCTGCTTCATCCCTCCCTCAGAACGGAAGCATCATGGTTATACAATCGTTTATGATCACATCATCCTAAGATATTCGTAATACCTGTACATCCTGCATACAGGAAGACCTATGATAAACCTAAAGATATAGATCAATTTTACATTGTCATCTTCAGGGTTTTATCATCAAGTTTCTCAATCTTCGTCATTGGGAGCCACTATCGATCATATGCTTTCCCAAAGCATATATCATACCTTCAAATTCTTGTCATGCTTCCAAAGCATGAGGACCATGCATGGAATTTGATCGATCCCAATATCTCATGAGTGAGCTCATGTCTTCCAGTTCACAAGTGAACCTGTATGATCCCTTTGAGAGATTGTACTACTTATATGCCCTTGCATGCACACCAGCTCGCCAATGTATAGTCCTTGGTTAGGTCATCAACCGATTGGTCTGCCAAATGTACACACATGGACATATAGTAAACATCTATCTCTGGTCAGAGGATGTGTGCCTCTATCGTGACAGCATTCGACACAGGACTTTGGTTATCTAGATCTCATTAAGTCAACCCTTTGACCTAACTAATCTGACACCTCTGAATCACTATTCCCATACAGAGAACCTGCATCAAGAGGTTGGTCAGATATCAGCCTAATGAGAAAGTATTGCCATCTCGTACTCAGGCTGGAGATCATCTTAACAATCATTTGACAGTGCTTGATGAGTCCTCAATCTAACTCCTTGGATATTCATCCAAGCACCAGCCTCTATGATTCAATTATTAAATCAATAGGTGTATGATTATTAAAATGACCATGGTACATAACTTTAACTGTATAGAGGGACCTTATAGTGCGTTAATCTTAGAAAGGGGGTGAAACAATCGATAACTTTTATTGATAAATCATATATTACAATAACATTTATGGTAGGAATGGTTTGCCTCGGGCTCACATATCTAACAATCTCCCACTATCCCTTAGAACCATTCATGTACAATCCTTAAACCCATACTCATTACATGTTGGTTGAAAACCTTCTGTGTCAAAGGTTTGGTAAGAGGATCAGCAACGTTGTCGGTAGAGGTCTCCTTAGTGATGATGATATCCCGATTGATGCGGTATTTTCTTTCCACGTGCTTGCACTTTTAATGCCATCTAGGTTCCTTTACCTAGGCAATATCTCCTGTGTTATTGCAAATTAACAGGATGGGAGTATAAGAGGAAACTACGCCAAGTTCCAGGATGAACTTGCGCAACTATACCGCCTCCTTTGCAGCATCCGATGTGACAATGTATTTGGCTTCTGTTGTTGAATCTATTGTAGTGTCATGCTTCTTGCTTCTCCATCTCACAACACCACCATTCAATGGGAACACAAACCCTGATGTCAACTTTCGATCATCGAAATTCGACTGAAAGTCTGAATCTGTATATCCCAAGACTTGGAGATTACATCTCCACAGACCAAGATGTAATCTTGCGTCCTTCTTAGATATTTGAAAATGTTCTTCACTACATTCCAGTGTTGATCTCCATAGCAGGATTGGTAATGACTTACCACTCCCACTACATGGCAGATATCTGGCCTAGTACACATCATGGCGTACATTAAGCTTCCTACAGCTGATGCATAGGGCATCCAGCCATGGCTTTCTTTTCCTCAACATTTTGAGGAGTTATCCCTTTAGATAGGTGGATACCATGCCTTAAGGGGAGGAAATCTTTCTTAGAACTATCAATCTTCTTAATGTAACCATGTTGTGATAATCTCAATATCCTCTTTTCTCGGTTTCTGAACAGTTTCAGACCTAAGATGTAAGAGGCTTCACCAAGATCTTTCATCCCGAAGGTATGGGATAGTCAAATCTTCATACTGGTCATCATCCATGTATCATTCCCAATGTAAGGATGTCATCAATGTAAAGTATGATGAACACAATGGTGCTCCCATTAAGCTTCTTGTACACACAAGGTTCATCAGGATTCTGCACAAAATCATAATTCTTTATGGTTTCGTCAAATCTGATGTTCCAGCTACGAGAAACTCGTTTGAGTCATAGATGGATTTCTTCAGCTTGTATACTTTACCTTCATCAATTATGAGGCCATGGGGTTGCTACATATAGATGTCCTCCTCGAGATATCCATTGAGAAAAGTCATCTTGTCGTCCATCTGCCAGATTTCGTAGTCAAGAGATGCAGCTATAGATAGTAGTGTCCTGATGGGATTAAGCATAGCCACAAGAGAGAACGTCTCATCTATATATAAATAAAAACATCATGACCTCCTTTTTATGGTTGATCATTCTTCCTCTATCGTAACCCCAAAGGAACTTACTGCGATCAAGCCCTTGGTGACAGCGAGTGGCTCCAGATATCACAAGAGAACCTCAACGTGAAGGTCATATGCACCCTGTCTATAGGAAAGTAAGAGCTTCTAGGTTGGGTTTTTATAATGCATTTTCTTTCCTTAGCATAGATCAATGCTTATTTTCATTAGATTTCCTTTATTTTAGCATAGTTTTATTAACTCGTAGTTACCGGAGCTCTAGCTCCGGAGACCTACTGACGAATCCGGAAATGTCGAGTTAAGGATGTGTTTTTATCGTTCGTGTTAAAAAGGTATGTCATGCGTTGTAGGCGGCAATCGGAAACGGTCAAGAAAATACCACAATTAATTTATTCAATTTTTAATATCGTGGGTTTATGTTTATTTTACTTGGGCAAGTCCCAAGATCGATCACAATGAGGCAAAGGAACAACCTAGAGTCATGTCTATTCAAGTTCGTGTTCAGTTTTCGAGGCGGTCTTTTTTTTTGGAATTTTTAATGCAATAAAGGGTGTAAAATGCAAATTCGGCCTATTTTAGGGACTACAATGTAAAATACGTTCAAACGATGTCTGAAAAATACAAAATTTGGCCACAATGTAAAAGATGATGAAATGAATGCACTGTAATTTTTTTTGGAATTTTTGGATGCAATATGAATTTTTTATGAATTTTTAAATGCAAACAAAATGAATTTCAGTATTTAATTATAATAAATATTAAACCTACTTATTTTCAATGGATAAAATTATCTAAGATCCATCACTAAGTGATTGATCTAAGAAAAATCCTAAACGTAGAAAATGTGAGATTTAATACCTATTAAAAATTAAACACCGAAATATGCCAAATGATTTTTACAGGGCAAACTATGTATGCAAAACCAAATCTTCTTGTGCACAATATTAAGCACAATTAACTCTACAAAATGTGATTTTTTGGGAATTTTTAGAGCAACGGTTAATCAACTATGAATTTTAGAGCAAGAAATGGGCAAAATATGTAAATTTCCACAAAACAATTGTTTATTAATTAACCATCCATCATAAAAATACCCACAATATATCAAAGTGTAGAAAATTAATTGACAAACAAAATGATACTTTTTAATTAATAAAATTACGTAAATAAAAGTTCCAAAATCACAAGGGAACACAGGGGTGTTTATGCAATAAACATAAATAGAATAAATAAAACAAATTGTAGTGGGGGGCCTATGAGAAATTACCAAGAACTCAAGGGTATGTATGCAATATTTCTAGAGTGGCACGTGCGTTGCACGTACCCTCTGGTCTGCGGACTTGAGTGCAATATGAGAGGAGATCCGGGGGGTCTTTGCAAATGACCCACGCGGTCACGTGCCAGGCACGTGACCCGTGGGGAAAAGTATGGGTGGCGTCGGTCGGTTGGCTGGGGCTGTGGAGGTACGGCTGTGCGAGGGCCGCCCTGGCGGAGGTGGCCGGTGGCGTTGACGAGAGGTCCTGCAGTGTAAGGGCCCAACTCCTCCCTTTTGCAGCTGGGCATCGAGGAAGCGGCGTTTGGTGGACGAAGGCGAAGTCGGAGGAGCTTGGTGGCGGAGATGTCGCGGCGTAGTTGGCGATGTTGACGGCGTAGTGGTTGTCGGTGAAGGGCGGTCGGCGGAGGGTCGAAGTCGATGGAGAACGTCGTAGCAGTTAAAACGAAGTTGGTGGCGATGAAGTTGATGGCGGAGGCTCGACGATGTAATGGCCGGAGCTGGAGCAAACGCGGTGGTTGGTCGCGCGCTGCAACGAGGTGCCTGACCTCAGATCTCGCCCTGAGGAGATGAAGTCTAGGCTGTCACCACCGGTGTACTCTCCTTCGAGGTGCAATCGGCGGATGAAAATGACGTCGGGGGGCTGCGGTGTTTAAATAGGTGGAGAGGGTACGTCGGAAGAGGAAGGAGGTCGGGATTGAGGGAGGAGATAGGCGAGGATCGGAGAGGGAGGCGGTGCAAGATACGCGGTGAGGGAATCGGGGGAGGCACGAAAAAATCATGGAGGAAATCGGTGGGGCAGCGGTGATTTCCTTCCAAAGGAGGCTAAGGAAGACGATGAGGGAGGGTCGTCCGATCGGCCGAGATCGGACGGCCCAGATCGTGCCACGTGGATGCTTAGGGGGGGAGAAAGGGGAGGCACGTGCGACGCACGTGCCATTTTTTATTTTTTTATATTTTTTATTATATTTTTTAATATGTTTTTTTATAGAAACGATTGTATAAATATGCGAAAAAATGGCTGACATGTGGCGGCACCAGGTGCTGCCACGTGTCAGCACTAGAAAATTCGAATTTTAATTATCTTGTAAAATCAAGAAAAAATAGTAAACGACCTCAGATCAAAAAAGTTTCTTCACAAAAATTGCTCGTCTCGATGAGATCTACAACTTTTATGAAGACATCATAACTAAATTCGATCATTTGCTCAAAGTAGTATTTTTGGGGTATCCCATGTACATAGAACACCTTGATTTTGGGGTTTTGTAATTTTGATATCATTTTTAGATCAGATAAAAATTTGGAAAAATTACTGTAAAATCAAAGATAAATAAATACACATTAATCTAATTTTTTATTTTTATTAATTGATAAAATATGTATATAAAATATTAGGTCAAAAACCGCTAAAATATACAATATGCAAAAGAGGCCCAAAACCCAACTTTCACATATGAGCTCCGATTCACTTGAACTTGGTCTTGTTTTGAAGGTAATTGAATGTACATTAGTTCAAAAGTGAGTAGGGTTAAATCGGACACTGGATGAGGAAGATATGAGGTTTTTAGTCCGGAAATCCTGAAACTAGGGTTCGGGTTTTTGGTCCACTTATTTGGGTTTATTATTTTTTGTATTTTTCCTTTATTCTTGTTAGTGATATCTACACAGTGGAGGTGGTTTTGGGTCATCCGGAATTAGCATGAATGAGCTAAAAATCTGGGAAGTTAGGTTATTTACAGGTCATTTTGGCTGGGATTTTTGGCTTCTTATTTTGTGCAGAAATTTATGCTAAAATGCCATTCTTATGAAAACATACACGAATGCTAATTATGAAGAATAGATGCCAAAGTACTGTTGATTTTAAGGGATTTGAGCTTAATAAATGAGATTTAGAGTGATGAATTCGGGATTCATCATCCCCCTATACTTAAAGCATGCTCGTCCCTGAGCATCAAAAAGAAATGCCATGAAGTGAAATGAGATTGGGTTCCATACCGAGACCATGAGCTGAAGGTGAAAATGAATCTAGACTCAACCTTTGGATTAATAGTGTGTCGGAACTTCTGTGAGACTTAGAATTTTTAAAATCAACAGCCCTCAAGTTCTACACATCATTGCTACAGTTTCGGCTCAGAAGTCATCTTAGATTGATCCTCTTCCCAAAGCATACCCTATGAACATTGAATAATCGACTCATATGTGTGAACAGTTTTAGCTCTTCCCATCCAGAATGTCGGACTACCGCGCAAACCTCCTCTCCAATAACTCGTCCTCGGGGAGTCAGGTATTTCCTTCTAAGGTCTGTCGTACTGTGTTCACAATCGAATTGGGGGAGAAGTTAGAAGAATGAGAAAAGAATTGGAGGGTGGCCAGTGTAGTCACCTCTCCTTGTGAAGATGGCCAGTGTAGCCGAGTCTCCACCAAGATCTGACGGTTTCTTGAATCTTGGACCTTTTTGGTCAGATTTTATTTGGTAGTTGCTTCTTTGTATTTGGAATTTTTGGTGGTTCTGCTTGGATCTTGTTGTGCCCCTACGGATATAGAATCTTTTGTTTCCGTACATTTTTTGGGGTCTTAAAAAATTGTGCCCAGTCGTCCATCCCTTTTCTGAAGCTTTATTTCAACCCGTACTCCGGTCTTTAGATTTCCACACTAGCAGAAAAGAAACTCACACAGTCTTCCAACATCCCGTCTGAGTTGAGCTAAGTGCATAGTGCGAGAGTACAAATTAATTCCTTATTCCATAGTTGTACCCAGAATGAAGAGACCCGCTTAGACACTAAGAGTCAAACTCTGCACATTGTCATGTGTAACTCAAAGAATTAAGTCAAAGACCTGAAGCTTCTAAAATCCTATTTCTCGGTAAAATTCCTTTGAAAATTAGGTGGATTAAGGTCAAGTCCAAACCACTCTCGGTTTCGGCTCATAACTAGGTTCAGAACCCAAAGACTTTTCGCAGATGCAAATGAATGCTGGATGAAGTGCAAGTGTGTGGAATGCAGACAAAAAAATTTTATTTTATGATTTTATGATTTTTTTTATTTATGCAAAAATGAATAAGAAGCAAGTTTTTTTAAAAAAAAAAATTGGGCATAGTCAGTGTTAGTAGCAAATCTTTTTTTTGAATTAATAACCACCACGTAAATACATATATACTTATGCGCAAGTACGAGGTATGGCTAAAATATATACACAGTATATATACAGACCCCCCTATACTTAGCAAGTGTTATGTCCTCAGAGCACAAGAAGCGTAAAGAAGACATAGCACGAGCTAAGCGTAAAAGAGTAAAATGTTGATATACAATGGTCCGCCCCCTATACTTAGACTGAGAATAGCCTAAGTATAGAAGAAGAGCACAAAAAGAGGCGGTCGGGATATGTAAATGAGGAGAGTATATATAGGTGGGTGTTGGGTCCCCCTATACTTAGGCTCTGGTCAGCCTAAGTATAGAAGAAGGATGGATATGGAGCGATCGAGAGATAGGAGTGTGATGAGGGAAATGGCATCGTTCTCCCCCCCCCCCCTACTTAGGCCTTTGCCTAAGTAGAGGAAGAAGCTGTACAAGGAGACCGATGTGGTCGAGGGGGAGGGGTGTTTATCCAATGATTAAGGCGGTTTACGGCTGATCTTTTTGTGAGCATGTGGTGGGAGATCGTAATGATGAGACGGAGATGAATTATATGATTCCCAACTATTATCAGTGTCTTCCTCAGAAAAATCATGATGGATAGTAGATGAAACATTTGAATCAGATGAAAGGTAGCCATCATCAGAGTTATCCTCAGAGGAATAGTATTTGAAAGTGGACATACTCCAGATCTTCATGTCTTTTTGTTTCTTTAATTGTTTCCTCAAAATTCGTTCCTTTTTACGATCAATCGGTTTGTCCTCAGATGAATGTTCAGATGCTCCGGTCTCAGTCTGCTCATAAGAAATAATTCCAGTGTACTTGTGGAAGGTAGGAGCATCAGCTTTGGCTGAGTAATAATTAGGAACGGTAGTTGTCCATCGAGAATCGAATTTTGGATCCTTGCGCAGATATGGCTTTAGGGCTGCCGAACAGACTTCACTCATGTAGACTACCTTTTCCGGAACTGATGAGGGATCATCAACTGATGCCTCTTCTGAAAGTCAAATCTAACTCTCTTTTTCTTGTTTCGTGAAGCTGTCGGTTCACTTGAGTATCCAGATGAGTAGCCATTACAGTTCTTCTCCTTGGTCGGTGTTTGGGCTGCAAATTTGTTCTTAGTCTCCTGGATGTTGGTGCACTCTCGATTTGGGAGGATTTGGTCAAGATAATCAGAGTATGTTGCTTCAGGGCGTGACCATGTATATGTCTCAGGATCGTAGTAGAAGGATTTGTCTATTTTGAGATCTGCGGGAATTGACATATCGGGGAGAGTTTCAGCATGTTCATTCTCAATTGTTTTGATATTAGAGCATTCCTGTGTCAAGTTGATGTAATCCATGTAGTCAGCATAGGTTGACCCAGGGTGTGACCATGCATAAGTCTACGGATCATAAGATTCATATGCCCGATTTTCCATGGTGAACGCAGTTGGGAACGGAGCAGGGGGAGATTCTCTAAACCAATAGTTTCATCAACAACCGTTATCTCAGGTGTAGCAACGGGGTAGGGCTCTTCTACCGTTTCATAGTTACGGTTGTCGGGGACTATGTGGGTTGCCTCAGAAAATCGTGGTTCCTCAAAGACTGTGTCAACTCGAAGTGCTTCCAATGCCGTAAAATTTATTTGCCGAGTCTCACAATCAATAATTACCTTAGACAATGCTAAGAATGGTTTTCCAAGAATAATTTAAGACTGGGTGAACTCTCCTTGATGCTCAATATTAATGATCGTGAACTCTACTTTGTGCGGAGCACCTTGAAATTTCATGATGACAGAAATAATTCCTCTCGGTCGCTTTATTGATCGGTCCGCCAATTGAACAATTTTTCGTATTTTTCTGAGCGGTCCGAGTTTGAGTTCATGGAATACAGAGGTCGGGAGGATATTGATCGGTGAATCATCATCAATTCGGGCATGGGTAAAAATTGTGTCTTTGATTCTACAGTCAAATCTGGGCAACCGCTTCACTATGCGGCTCTTGGTTTTTCTCCTCAACACCAAGGAGGAGGCCATTGACAAGATAAGTCTTTTGGTTTTTGTTCTAATCCGTCCCGACTTTTTGACAATTAATTTGTCCGTTAAAAATTTCTTAAGGTCGGGGAAGCGTTCAATGGCCTTTATAATGGGAAGTTCAAAAATCAAGTGTTTTTCCAGTGCTTCCCGTAAAACAGGATCCAAATTCCTCAGATCTTCTTCAGATACAATTTTTATGAGATTTTCTGGATTTTCGATTTTTTTTGGTATTTTTGAATATTCCAATTTTTTGGTATTTTCTGTGTGGTGTGGTGATGTGTTGTCTTCCATAGATGAGAAGGGGCTTTGATGATCAAGATAAGGGTCAGAGACATAATCATTTCTAGGGGAATAATAAGAAGAAGTGTTGATGTTAGAATCACCCCTAGGTCTTTGAATATCCTCAAAATTTTCATCATGGGATTCAATCCTTTCCTCATTCATTTTTATATCCGAGCCACCATAGAACTATAATACTCGGTCAGCAAATTTTTGAAATCTATCCTCCATCAATTCAAATCTTGTTTTTATCCTTGAAACATCATCCTCGCAATTCTTTCATGATCAATCATGGGAGCACTTGGTTTTTGTTCAATGATTTCGTTTTCCATTTTTCTGTACGTGCGGAGTGGAGAGTTTCTTGGAATATCCAACATATGATCATTATTTTTATAAAATATCTCCTCAATAATTATGGAAGGAGGCTGCTCATATGATTCAGGCATGTGTATTTGATCTGAGTAGAGTTCAGTCCTTTGATCATGATTAGTCAGACCTTGATATTGTGGAGTCAGCATACAGGGTTTATATGTGTTTATATGTCGTTGTAGTATAGTGGTGAGTATTCCCGTTTGTCATGCGGGTGACCCGGGTTCGATCCCCAGCAACGGCGTCACCTAACGAATCCGGAAATGCCGAGTTAAGGATGTGTTTCTATCGTTCGTATTAAAAAGGTATGTCGTGCGTTGTAGGCGGCAATCGGAAACGGTCAAGAAAATACCACAATTAATTTATTCAATTTTTAATATCATGGTTTTATGTTTATTTTACTTGGGCAAGTCCCAAGGTCGATAACAAGGAGGCAAAGGAACAACCTAGAGTGATGTCTATTCAAGTTTGTGTTCGGTTTTCGAGGCGGTCTTTTTTTGGAATTTCAATGCAATAAAGGGTGTAAAATGCAAATTCAATCTATTTTAGGGATTGCAATGTAAAATACGTTCAAACGATGTCCGAAAAATACGTTCGTGTTCGGTTTTCGAGGCGGTCTTTTTTTGGAATTTTTGGATGCAATATGGATTTTTTATGAATTTTTAAATGCAAACAAAATAAATTCCAATATTTAATTATAATAAATATTAAACCTACTTATTTTCAAGGGATAAAACTATCTAAGATCCTCACTAAGTGATTGATCTAAGAAAAATCCTAAACCTAGAAAATGTGAGATCTAATACCTATTAAAAATTAAACACTGAAATATGCCAAATGATTTTTAAAGGGCAAACTATGTGCGCAAAACCAAATATTTTTGGGCATATTATTAAGCACAATTAACTCTACAAAATGTGATTTTTTGGGGATTTTTAGAGCAACGGTTAATCAACTATGAATTTTAGAGCAAGAAATGGGCAAAATATGTAAATTTCCACAAAACAATTGTTTATTAATTAACCATCCATCACAAAAATACCCACAATATGTCAAAGTGTAGAAAATTAATTGACAAACAAAATGCTATTTTTTATTAATAAAATGATGTAAATAAAAGTTCCAAAATCACAGGGGAACACAGGGGTGTTTATGCAATAAACATAAATAGAATAAATAAAACAAATTGCAGTGGGGGGCTATGAGAAATTACCAAGAACTCAGGGGAACATATGCAATTTTTCCAGAGTGGCACGTGCGTTGCACGTGCCCTCTGGTCTGCGGACTTGAGTGCAATATGCGAGGAGATCCGGGAGGTCTTTGCAAATGACCCACGCGGTCACGTGCCAGGCACGTGACCCGTGGGGAAAAGTATGGGTGGCGTCGGTCGGTTGGCCAGGGCTGTGGAGGTGCGGCTATGCGAGGGCCGCCCAGGCGGAGGTGGCCGGTGGCGTTGACGAGAGGTCCTGCGGAGTAAGGGCCCGGCTCCTCCCTTTTGCAGCTGGGCGTTGAGGAAGCGGCGTTTGTGGATGAAGGCGAAGTCAGGGGAGCTTGGGGCGGAGATGTCGCGGCGTAGTTGGCGATGTTGACGGCGTAGTGGTTGTCGGTGAAGGGCGGTCGGCGGAGGGTCGAAGTCGATGGAGAACGTCGTAGCAGTGAAGACGAAGTTGGTGGCGATGAAGTTGATGGTGGAGGCTCGACGATGTGATGGCCGGAGCTGGAGCAAACGTGGTGGCTGGTCGAGCGCTGCAACGAGGTGCCTGACCTCGGATCTCGCCGTGAGGAGATGAAGTCCGGGCTGTCACCACCGGAGTTCTCTCCTTCGAGGTGCAATCGGCGGATGAAAATGACATCGGGGGGCTACGGTGTTTAAATAGGTGGAGAGGGTGCGTCGGAAGAGGAAGGAGGTCGGGATTGAGGGAGGAGATCGGCGAGGATCAGAGAGGGAGGCGGTGCGAGATACGCGGCGAGGGAATCGGGGGCGGCGTGAAAAAATCGCGAAATAAATCGGCGGGGCGGCGGTGATTTCCTTCCAAAGGAGGCTGAGGAAGACGATGAGGGAGGGTCGTCCTATCGGCCGAGATCGGACGGCCCAGATCGTGCCACATGGATGCTTAGGGGGGAGAGAAAGGGGAGGCACGTGCGACGCACGTGCCATTTTTTATTTTATTTTTATTTTTTATTATATTTTTGTAATAAATTTTTTTATAAAAATGATTGTATAAATATGCGAAAAAATGGCTGACATGTGGCGACACCAGGTGCTGCCACGTGTCAGCACCAGAAAATTCGAATTTTAATTATCTTGTAAATTCGAGAAAAAATAGAAATAGTAAACGACCTCGGATCAAAAAAGTTTATTCACGAAAATTGCTCGTCTCGATGAGATCTACAATTTCATGAAAACATCAAAACTAAATTCGATCATTTGCTCAAAGTGGTATTTTTGGGGTATCCCATGTACATAGAACACCTTGATTTTGGGGTTTTGTAATTTTTATGTCATTTTTAGATAAGATAAAAATTCGAAAAAATTACGGTAAAATCAAAGATAAATAAATACACATTAATCTAATTTTTTTTATTTTTATTAATTGATAAAATATGTACATAAAATATTAGGTCAAAACTGCTAAAATATACAATATGCAAAAGAGGCCCAAAATCCAACTTTCACATATAAGCTCCGATTCACTTGATCTTGGTCTTGTTTTGAAGGTAATTGAATGTACATTAGTTCAAAAGTGAGTGGGTTAAATCGGACACTGGATGAGGAAGATATGAGGTTTTTAGTTCGGAAATCCTGAAACTAGGGTTTGGGTATTTGGTCCACTTATTTGGGTTTATTATTTTTTGGATTTTTCTGTTATTCTTGTTAGTGATATCTACACAATGGAGGTGGTTTTGGGTCATCCAGAGTTAGCATGAATGAGTTAAAAATCTGGGAAGTTAGGCTATTTACAGGTCATTTTGGCTGGGATTTTTGGCTTCTTATTTTGTGCAGAAATTTATGCTAAAATGCCATTCTTATGAAAACATGCATGAATGCTAATTATGCAGAATAGATGCCAAAGTGCTGTTGATTTTAAGGGATTTGATCTTAATAAATGAGATTTAGAGTGATGAATTCGGGATTCATCACCTACTCCTCCGTGATTCAATTCATTTTCAACCCCCTTTGAGAATACAATTTCCTTCCTCTATGCTTCTCCATTGTGTTTCCCACATCAGATAAACCTGATCCCTTACAGATCATCCAATCAGATCTTTCCTCCATCGTCGTCGGAAATCTGCCACCCCCCTTATGTACAGTGCATTCAGCTTAAAAATAGGCCGAGGGTGTAGCTCTGAGCCCCTTAAGTATTTTATGCATGTGATAGGCTCTATAGGAAAACCTGGGGTCATGATTTGGTAAAGAACATGAACACCCATGTCCTTGAAAAAGAAACCGTCGCCAGTCCCCTTTCAATGAAGCATGTCCCACAATAGCAGAGAGGTCCCAAGAGCAAGGGGGACTAATCAGGAGCACGCTAGGATGCCGAAGAAGGAACAAATAAATGATCAAAGTTCGATGAAGAACATGTTCTTCCCTATTCTTCCTTATCCTCTCAACGTCGTTGGATCGAATCCTCCGTACCAGATATAATTTGGATCATTGAAATCAAGTGCAATGATGTGTGGTCTCAATCGTTGATCAACTTAAGTGGCGCCTACGTGGCACACTCACATACACCAGATCACGCCCTGGGATAATTTGATCGAAGATTAACCAACTTTTTGGTCAAACAAAGAGAGTGGTCAGAACAGTCAACAATAATATCAAATAATAAATGCAAAATAAATAAATGAATAACAAAAATAAATAAATGCAATAAATAAATGAACAAGAGATAATAGAAAAAATAGAATAATCTCCAACTATGTGGTGTTACTCCCCGGCAACGCAACCATTTGATAACTAGATTTGGCCTAGGTCTTGTCAATCCACAATGCGGACGGACAGTTGTCGAGGCGACCTCGGATGAAATCCCAATTAATTAATAATTAACCCACAATAAGAATAAAGTAATTAAATATAAAAAATGGAGATAAAATTTATTATAACTCTACAGCAAAATGTGTATAGGTGTAAGTACGTGTAGAGGTCGAACACAGGGAGCAAACGGTAGAAGGAGGCAAAATAGTGCTAAAAATTTTGTATTTTATTTCTTATCCATTTTTATAGTTTTTTGGGTTTTAAATTGCATAATTTTTTATTTTTGGTTTTATATTTTGTATTTGATTTTTAATTTTCTGTTTCTATATATTTTATATATTTCATTCTCTTTTAAATATATAAGACACACACACACATTTATGTGTATATATACAATATAAGATATACATATAGATACTAGATATATATATATATATATGTAAAAATAGTCATAATACAGTAAATACTATATTTTTGTGCTTCTTATATTTTCTATTTTTTGTGAATTTTCTGGAATTTTTGCTAATTTTAATGTATTTTTAAATAAAAAATATCCCAAGTAAGGGCTAATTAATCATTCAAAATTGAATTGGATTTTAAAAATAGTGAACATGTCTGAAAATTATCCAAATAAATTTAAATATGTAAATATTTATATAGATAAAAATATAAACTAGAAAATATATTTTTGGATTTTTAAATGATTTTTTAGATTTTTATGAAAGATTTTGAGTTTTTCGATTTTGAGATTTTCCTTTTTATATTTTTAAAGGTTTTTGTTTTCTGGACTCTATAAATAATTATATAAACTATATACATTTTTATATTTTTCAAAAATATTTTGCACTTTTGGCATTTTATAAGTTAAATAGGGAATATGTATTGCTCATTTCATTTTTTTTAATAAATGATTAAAATGCCCAAAAATGCAAAGCGAACATGTGGGATGAAACTACATGGCATGAGGCACTTAATCCTATTGTTGTGTATTTTTTGGAGACATTAGTTGTTTTTAGATTTTTAAACGATTTTTTAGATTTTTATGAAAGATTTTGGATTTTTAGATTTTTAGCTTTTCCTTTTAATATTTTAGGTGTTTTTATTTTCTGGACTCAATAAATATATATAAATTATATATAATTTTTTATTTTAAAAATATTTTTCTATTTTTTGGCATTGTATAAGTTAAACATGGAATATATAGTGCTTATTTCATTTTTAATAAATAATTAAAATGCCCAAAAATACAAAGAGAACACGTGGGGTGAAAGTACATGGCATGAGGCACTTAATCCAATTTTTATGTACTTTTGGAGAACATTAGCTATATTTAATAAATAGATGAAAAGTACAAAAATATATGTCCTGGCAGGGCCATTTATGCAAATAAAATAAACGACAGGGGGCTTAACGCAAATATGCCGTAAAAATATAATGCATATTCATTTTTATTGAACATTTAGATAGATACACAAATCGACAGGGCTTAATACAAAATACCCAGTCACGTGGGACTACACGTAACTCTGCCTGGGAAGGACCAAAATGTCATTCACAATAACTACGTGGGTCGCGTACAAAATTCCCCATTTTATTTTACCCTTAACAATTTATTTACAATATCAATTAATAAATACAAAAATTCAGGGCTAGATTTAGGAATTTACCCCGATATAGGCACGATCCTATCAGGTGATAAGCCTTCGATGATGGACGATCGTGATTAGATAGGCGGGCATGATCTGACAGTGTATATGGGCCTCGATCCAACGGCAACTAGCAAATCTGGGGAGGTTTCTTGATTGGACGAGTGTCGAGGATTGTGGAAGAATGGCAGAGGAACTCTTCGCTGGCGAGTTTAAATCGAGCATTGCCCACTCCTCCGACCTCCTCGAGTGATGCTGGATAGCTCTGCACGCACCCACAAGTCTGGCGAAGCTTGCAGGAGCCTTAAAAAGATCTAGGGGCCATCGATGGACCCCTGGATGGTCGAAGAAGAAATACGGCTTGGAGAGGGTCTTCGCGGCTCAAAGATGTCTCAGATGAGGCTAACGCCCTCCGGTACCTGCATGGTTAGCAAGAGCAAGGAAAAACGAAGGGACCAGAGGTGTTGCAGGGGTGAATGGAGTTGAAATGGGAGGTGGTAGAGGTGCTACGGCGACGGGAGGAGTTGGAGCACCCAACTCTAGATCCACATTGGATCTGGATGAGCGAGGCGGTGTGGGCGTGAGGGAAGCATGCAGGAGGGTAATAGCAATGGAAATGGGGGTCGGAGACAGGCGAATACACGGTGAAACACGGCCGGAGCTCTAGATCTCCAGCAAATTAAACTTATCCTAATCTATCTCATTAACACACTAAATTACGAAGTAAAATGTGTAAAAGCGATCCTAAAAGTTACAGCTACCTAGGAAATAAGAAATAGTGCAACTCAAACCTGCCAGAAGAGGCAAGATGCAAGACCACCAGAGTTGGTGGTATAGGTGCACCTCCATCCTTCGTCAACCGCTACGGAGCTCAGGGGTTCTCCCTGTATCACAGGGATGCCCTCTTTACCGAGCCACGGGGTTTTTGGGGGACGAAGATGACCAAAATATCAATGGAGGTCGAAGGTCCTTATTTATCAACAAACGGGCACCCTTATTTGACCGGGCGAATGCAATGCTGGAAAGTATATAACAAGAGGCAGGCATGTATCTACAATGATCAGTGATTATTTTCTCTGAAGGAAGCGAAGGTGATTGACGGACGAATCAATCGGGAAAAAGGGATGAAATCGCGGGAGGAGACAGCTGCCACAAGTCAAGTCGCCTGGAGGTTGAGTTGACTGGAGGTCAACTCCGGACGTGATATGATTGGTCCACATCGGTCCGTTAGAAGACAATGCTGTAATTTTATTAAAGAATATTTTTTATAAAAAGTAAATGATTTTATTATTTTTTTATTATAAAATAAAAATTTTTATTATTTTATTATGATTTCATATATTTTTTTATTTTATTTATTAGTAGTTAATTTTTAATGGTGTATTTATAGGTATATTTGTCTATTTTTTGACTTTTTTTAGTTTATATATTTTATGTCAATATTTTATTAGATTATTTTATATATTTCTAACTTATTTTTAGGTGTATAAATTTATTTTTATTTTATTTTTGTGATATATTCTGCACACTTAAATAAATAGGTATGTATATTTTATATGTATACTTACAGGTATTTTATCTATGTTATATATATCTTTTTATTTTAATGTATTTTATTATATTTATTTTGATTTTAATGCACGCATATGTTATAAATTATATTTATAAAATTACAAAAATATGAATTTGTAAAAATAATGAAGGATGAATAAATTGAATATTTTAATCGGGTATAATATATAAGGAGGGTCTAAATCCTCACTTTCACACCATAACTCCAAAAAATATGAAACTACCTCCATTAAATAGCTTATGAAAAGTTATATATTATTCGAGTGATTTCGATATGTTTTGAGTTTTATTTGGGAGATATGAGTCTGTGAAGTTTGGTTTTTGACTTTTTATTTTGTGTATAAAATGAACATTGTGTACTAATTTTGTACGAACTCATTTTTGTATTTTTATTTACATTATTATCTACAAATTTCATTTTCAAAGTTCTTTATTTGATGTATAAATAATAAAGGTGTTAAAATATATTAATAATGAATGAATAAACGGAATTTTTATTGTATTCTCGGCCCTTATCTCCCCCTACTTTATTCCTTATCGACCAACTCAATTCTTGACTTGGTCTCAGGGTTTAGGATCATAAAATATCTTCGATATTTTATTCTTTTCTTTTCTTCTCTTTATTCTATAATATTGGCATTAAAAATGGTATTATAAACACAATAAATACAATAAATATGAGTACTGTTTTTTACAAATTAATGATGTTTACATGCATCAGCTAGGATTTTTAAGGCCAAAATGATAGAATAAAGGTGATGAAATGGAGATTCATCACCCCCCCATACTAGCCCTTGTTAGTCCCTGGCAAACGCTTGTGCAATAAGTATAAAAAGAATAAATAAGAAAAGAAAAAGAAAGAATAAATGGAATTGAATTCGATTATTAAACTTATCTTTACAAAATCAAAGTTTGGAGCTCAGGTTAGACCTTGATGTGAGATTGCATGTGGAACATGGTAGGGAACCAAATTTAAAATACAACAGCCTTCAACAATCATAGAATCGGTTTAAACCACCTCAATAGCCAGGTCAGAACTAGCCTACATCATAGGAAAACCCTTATGACTATGAAGCTGACTTGTACAATATAAGTGATAGTGGCTCTCCCCAACTGAAAAGACAAAGGAATTGACTTCTCCAAAATGACAACCCAATGATTCCCCAATCCAGCACTTTGTCCTCGAGGAGTGGGGCATTCCCTTCTAAGTTCAAGTGGCAACTAACTCAAGAGTAGGAGGTGAAGAAAGCCAGTGTAGCTACCTATCCCGGGATGCATGACCAGTATAGTCAAGTCATCCAGCTGCAGGCTCACGAGGTATAACTTTGATGCTCAAGCTTGCTTATTTTCTATACAACATATATACATACTTCGACAGGCATTTTATTTTCAATAAGTCATGTCTGCTTTTTTGGAGTTTTTTTCTTTTTTTTTTTGAAATACTATTTACAACAGCATTTACATAAGGAATTTTTCCTCTTGAGCCAAAAGACTATCCCTCTTTTGAAGCATTATTGCAACCCACACTCTCTTTTCATTCAACTTCAAGGCAACTGGATCAGGTAGGGGTGCACTTCCCTCCCTAGACGAGGACGAATGTTTCTACTTGTGTGTATCTCAGACCGGCAAATCCAATCCCCTCACTACTCCAACTTAGTTGAGCCAAGTGAAATGTGCAAGTGTCTAAATTAGGTCATGACCGACAATAGTCATGCTTGCATTTCGAAAAGTTCTAGTTAGTTAGTTGAGGTCACTTGAACCCAACCCTAAGTCTTAAAGAATTAAGTCCCAATGAACTTAAAGTACCTTAAACCTAGTTCCCATAAAGTTCCAGTGCGGTTAGGTGCAGTAAGGTCCAACTAAACTCTAATCTTCAACTTTATTAGACTAGTTAAATCACCAGGCTCAATTCGAAAAAAATGTGAATGTTATGCAAATACTATGTACAATGATGCAAAGAATAATGTAATTTTTCCACTACAAGAAAATGACTTTTTGCGACTAGACTCTTGCGACTACACTCAGTGAGAATGTAGTCGCAATTCATAGACTTTTTTTGCGATTACTCGGCCACCGCAATGTAGTCGCAAGTTTTTGCTTCAACTTTGTGACCACATTGTGGCCGCAATATGGTGGTAGAATTTGGGAAATTTTACACAAGCCCTCGCCATTCTAAACCCTAATTTTTTCAATCACCCCTCTCAAGCCCTCCTCCCACCTCCTGCATCCTCCATCGTCTATTCTCCTTCCTTTCAAACCCATCGCTGGCTCCTCCCCTTCACCACCTCCTCGTCGTCGCCCCCTCTCCACCACTTCTTCCAAGCCACCGTCGTCGCCTCACCATCTCCACCACCTCCTCGTCGCCGCCCCCTCTCCACCACCTTCTCCTTTGTTTCCAAGCCAACACCAACTCCTCCCCATCTCCACCACTTCCTCACTGCCGCCCCCTCTCCACCACCTCCTCAGTTTCCAAGCCACTATTGCCTCCTCCCACTCTCCACCACCTCCTCCTCGCCTCTAAGCCATAGATGCCTTCCCCCTGTCCACCATCTCCTCTTCGTCTCCCTGTCCACCACATTTCCCTCTCTACATGCTCATCCTCGTATCCAAGTCGCTGCCTCCCCATTGCTGCTCGTCACCTCATCGGCCTCCAACGATCGTCCTCCTCACCGTGTCACTGCTAGGATTGGAGTTGCATACTTGTTTCCTTCTGAACATGGGCTACAACAAACAAGGTATAAGAAAGTAAGGCCACAAAACACATGAAATGTTATCTAACTTTTGGTGTTTTTCCCAGTGAAATATTTTGTTGTGGGTTTTTTCAATTGCATATTATATTTTATATATAGCCAATGACTTTCAGTGTCTATTTTTTTCTATAATGTTCCACCAATTGATTTTAGGATGCAAAATATTGCTTATGATTTCATATAGGAAACATAGAAGATCATTCCACATAAACCCATATGTAATGCAAAATCGTGTCTTACAATTGGAGTTTCCGAGAAAGAATTTTGCAACACCATTCCTTTGTGGGTTCCTCTTTTTGATTAATTGAAGTAAAATGATCATTAATCTTTAATGGCCATGTTATGTGTTTTCTATAAAGTGGTGTAATTTAGAACTCTGAGGCAACAAATTCATGAAGTTATCCTGCATAGTGTTCGCAAAGACTTATTATTGTTGTTGAGCTTAGTTTCATCAAAGCAGTTGTGAATTGCATTTTTATTTATAAAAAATATTCGAGGGTTCTTGGGCACTTGAGAACTGGTTTTTAGGCCTATACATTGTTTTTCATTTCGTTCAAGTATACTTTAACCCTGTTGTTTGACAAGGATTTTGATTGTTGGTCTTTCAATCAGCAGTTTATTTCACAGTAAACTATCTATTTACATGTACCTGCTATGAACCGAGGTGTGCTATAATGGCTTGGAAGTAGTTGTTAATATGGGTGTATAATGTGCATACTTTGAAAGATACTAGAATAGTGACTTTGCATTCTTTATAACAATTTCTCTCTCATAGCAGATCATAGAAAAGTGTTATTTTCTATTCTACAGTTGACAATGGCGGTTAGTCAAGTCTAAGGGAGTCTATGGTTTCTTTAATCTTGATGATACGTGATTTTAGGCCCAAATGTTGTCATACAAGATGGTGTACTTCACCCTGTAATGTTATGTTTTGACTAGATATGCTTATAAAAAATAGTCATATTTCAATTCTCACTAACCAGAGAGCTAATATGCGCATGCAAGATGGTGCACTTCGCCCTATGATGTTATGTTTTCACTAGGATTCTCATTTGCTCGAGTGTATGTGAATTGTATATTTTTCCATTTTTAGTAAGAGTCTGCATACTATATGCAACTTAAGGATATATGTTTTAAGTTGATGGCTTATTCATATGTATGACATAAGCATGCCGGTTGTGTATTCAATGTGGTAATATTTGTTTACCTTTGATCCAGTATCATGCAAGTTTGAGATTCATTTGATTTGGACTCCTCTTTGTCCAAAGTTTTTCCTAGGATCTTCTATGTATATAGCTTATTTTTCATCTTCCTGCAAGTTAGATTTAGAAGGATCGTTGACATTAGGTTCTCAAAGATTGGGTGGATGATGGGGTTTTCCACAGCATGTGAGATACCTATATGTATGAGGGTATGAGGGTATATAAGCATGAATGAGGATATGTATGTTAGTGTTGTTTTTTTTTCTTCATTATAGGGATAAGTTTTCATCATATCAAACTATTTGTCTAAATAACTATTACGATCTCGTTGCAGGTAGAGCAATGAGTTCGACGAGGGATTGGATGTATAACCGTGTAATAAATGGATCTGTTTACATGTTATTTTTAATTGGTGTAGAAGGCTTTCTCAATTTCGCTTATGCCCAAGGAGACAGAATAGTTGACAAATATGGGAAGATTATATACCCATGTATGAAATGTGGATTGACGAAGAAATAATTTAGAGATGTTGTGGCAGAACACTTGTACAAGAATGGTTTTGTCACTGAGTACACATTTTGATATGCTCATGGAGGGGTCCAAGCATCTTATCGAGAGAGAACACAGATGTCGGACAATCCTTTTGTTGAGATGGTTATGGACGCAACAGGTTCAGACTTTAACCTTTCTTCAGAGGGTTGTGATGATGAATTCAATGGAGAATCCAAAGATTTTATTTAATTGTTACAAAAGGCTGAGGAAGCATTATGGCCTGACTGTAAATCTGTTTCTCTCATATCTGTTGTTACGGACAGGGACAAAGCAAGAATTTAAACTTAGGAGGGGCTAGATTGGACTAGATAGTTTACATATCTAAAGGAATATAGAAAAACAATATCTTTTAAATTAATAAAATCCAAAAGATTGTATTATCAGTTACTTTATGATATAAAATTAAAAATGATTATAGATTTCTTTCTATTGATCATGATATCTTAGATATTTCATATAATGCTTAAATGAGAAAACTCATACAAAGAAGTATAAATTTGAATAAAGGGAAAAGGAGATCAAGCATACCTAATTCTGAAATTACTTAAATCGTGCTCTTCGTGACTTTAAATCTAACTCGTCAATATTTTACTCTACTGAGATCTTGTCTGCAGTGTCTTTCTCAATATAAGTTAATATAGAACTTCTGAGAAAATCATCTTCCACCTTATTACGAAGCCTAGATTTTATGATCTTCATACTGAAAATGTCCTCTCATTCGTTGCAGTAGAGATAGGAAGTGTCAACACAAGTTGGATCAATCTATCAACAAAATAGTATATCTCTGCTTTTTTTTCTGATAATTTTTGACAAAGATCTGCAAGATTTGAGATACTTTTGAGAGCTTCATGTGTAGTGACATCTGATTTGTAATGTATCAATTACTTCTCTAGTAATATTAACTCATGATCTGTGAAATCTGCAGTATAAAATTTTTGTGCTAATTTACATATATTCATATTGTCGAATAGCTTGTAACCATCTCTAGGATCTAAAGATGCACTTAGAGTAAGAAGATTTGTAGCTTTCTCGCTAAATCGACTACTTAAGTCTGATAATTGTGAGTCTATAGCGGCGATATATATATTTAACCGAAAGTGATGAAGTAATGTAACTTGTGTTTGACCACTAGATCTAGTTCGTCTTCGAGAATATAAAGAATTTACATCTGGAATATCAATACTTCATTTCTGACAAAATACTACAACTTTTTCGAATAATGGATACCAACCATCTTCTCGTGTTTTTTGAAGGTTCCCTTTTGTAGATGAAACAAGTTGCAATGCATTCAAAATATCTAGATTCTTCTGTTGTAAAGCTTGGTATAGATCATCTGTAATTCCCATGACATGTTCCATTATATGCAAGATGAGAATAAATTCAAAAGGTGCTACAGCTTCATATGCTTCACCTACCTCTCCGCGTTGTAAATAATTATCACCTTCATTTATTATTGTCAAAAGTACTTTACACACTACACTATACATTTTGATAAAAGTGCATATATATCTATAATGAGAACTCCACCGAGTTTCACTTGGACATTGTAGTGTACCAAACTGATTAAGTCCAGTACCTAATTGAATTTCATCAATAGAAAGTAGATATGCAACATCTTCTGCTTGAGTAGCTTGTAATTCATCATGGCACTTAGAAGATGTATTGACAATATTAACAACAATGCTCAATTTATTGAAGAACTTATGACTAGGGATTACTTCTTTTGAAGCTGTAATAAGAGCCAATTGAAGGCGGAGCCATGCAATGAATGTAATAAGCATATTTACAATCCTTCATAACCAAAGCTTGCAACCCATTCCGTTCACCACGCATGTTACTTGCTTCATCATAATCTTGGCCTCTAATTCTTTTGTAATCAAGGTTGTTTTGTAAGAGTACTTCAAAAAGGTTATCTTTTAGTGTCACAGCTCTTATATCAGGGATGTGAATTAGATCAAAAAATCTTTCATGTAAGATACCAATTCTATCTACAAACCTAAGAATAGTTATCATTTGCTCTCTTTTTGATTCATCTCTAGCTTCATCAATTATTACGCAGAATGCCACATCTCCGATCTCAATCAGAATGTCATTTCTAACCTTGTTGGCTATTATACAAAGAATTTCTTTCTTAATATCAGAAGATGTATGTTTAGCATTCTTCGGTGCATTTTCCAAAACGACCTTATCCACTTCTTCATTGTAAGAAGTAGCTAACTTGATTAGTTCAATGCAATTCCAACGATTGCTTGAAGATGGTCTTTCATCATTACCTCTAAATGCACATGCTTGAAATGTCAACCATCGAACAATATCAATTGTAGTCTTTAGTCGTAATCAATTTTCTTGAATCTGCTTGTCATCTTGTTTTTGTGTATTGTGTTTTATTTACTAAATTCCTCCAACGTTCTTCAGCCATATTATGTGTTGATCCCTTTTCTCCAACATGACTAACAAATGGGCAATTTTTTGCATCATTAACCTTCTTCTAATTCCGAAATCCATCAATAACAAATGCTTTGTACCATGTTTGGAAATAGCTTTACCACAGAAAAGACAGCACGAAAAATAAAATGTTGCATCTTTTGAAGGAGAGTATTCTAACCATGCATGATACTTAAACAACGAAGCTTGAAAACGCTGACATTGTTTTCCACTAATACTATATGGATAATCTTCTATGACAAACTGATAAGGTCCCAAATTTATATAAGAGCGAATAACATCTTCTTTCTTCTCCGGTGGATACTACCAAATCATCTGACGTAATCCTGGATATCTTTCTACTGATATAACATCAATATTTGAAATTTCTACCTGTGGGACTTTATATCATGGAGACTCGTTCTCTTTAGGATCATTAGACTCGTGTATGAGAAGACCTCTCATTTACCTTAGGGAAATAGGTGGTAATCGTGCTCTTTGACAATTTTTTATCTAAAAGTCATAAATTAAAAGCGATAGAAATAGACATTAGATATGACATTTGATATAAATAATAAAAATTATAAGTTCACAAACTGTTATGGTACGTAGAAGACACCTACAAAAATCAAGAAACATTATTAACAAAAAAGTGAGCAACTGACGAGTCTGTTTTAGAATTCTTTTCTATATTAAAAGAGTTTCTCATTATCTGTATTCATAAACGAAATTGTTACTACCCGAGCCACCCATTTAATTATAGATGACACATGGTTTAAATCCCTCCATTTAATCTGAATAATAATTATAGGTGACATGATTTAAATCCACATAACCCGACCCCAAATTTTTATGCATGCTTATACATCCACATATATACATGTGTATATAATATGCATAATTATTAAATGGCAACATTCACCTTTTTTCAATTTGACTAATTTGGTTTTAACCCGACCCAAACCAATAACCTGAAGACCTCCTCCCAAATTTATCAAATTCGAACCAAAAAATGGAGAGATCATGACTAATAATATTATGAATGTTTATATTATGCTTAACATTCTTTACATCTAAATTTGAAAGAACTACTATAATTTTTTATTGATTTTATAGACGTTAATAATAATAATAATAATAATCCCCACCAAAATCATACATCAGTCGGCAAGAAGGAATCAAAGTTGATTTCAAGGGGAGGGGGTATGATCCAACCTGAAACTCCCACTTGATGTGCATGCTCATCCTCGTATGTCATACCATATACCAAAACCAAAATGTGCAAGCCTTTTGAAGAAAGATGGTGACTCTGGAATATGTATCAGTGTTTTGTGAAGAGAGTGAATATTGTCTAACTTCCCTGGAACCAATATATGATGAATCACTATTCATCACTCTTTATTCCCTTTATTTTAGCGAGGAATCTTGGCAAAATACCATGTAATTAGTTGTAAATATAATAAAATATCAAAATGCATGCTTCATGTAAATAACCATAATTAGCATATTTTTGCACAAAAATAAAGGAGTAAAGAAATAAATAAAAAGAGGGAAATATTTAGAAACTCCCACTTGATGTGCATGCTCATCCTCGTATGTCATACCATATACCAAAACCAAAGTGTGCAAGCCTTTTGAAGAAAGATGGTGACTCTGGAATATGTATCAGTGTTTTGTGAAGAGAGTGAATATTGTCTAACTTCCCTGGAACCAATAAATGATGAATCCCTATTCATCACTCTTTATTCCCTTTATTTTAGCGAGGAATCTTGGCAAAATACCATGTAATTAGTTGTAAATATAATAAAATATCAAAATGCATGCTTCATGTAAATAACCATAATTAGCATATTTTTGCACAAAAATAAAGGAATAAAGAAATAAATAAAAAGAGGGAAATATTTAGAATAAATATTGAGTGACCCAAACCCAAGGAAGGGCTCAGTATGGGCTTGACCGCAAAAACAAAACAAGTAGAGAGAGATAGGGTAACTCAGCCTTGTACAAATACCCCTCTTAGTGTAAATATTTTACTTTCATCAAATAAAAATATTTATGTGTCCCTCATAATGTGTATATATTTATAAAAATAAGAAACATAAAAATAAAACAAAAATAAATTCTCTCTCTCTTCTCCTTTTATGTACCATGTATATATCATGTATATATGTACATGTACATATTTATTTTACCCTTATAAATACCTGATAAAAATCAAATAAAAATCTTTCTATATTCCAAATTATATGGTGTAAATAAATTAAATAGAAAATTGAAATAAATGTACATAAATAAAATAATAAAAGTCAAAATCAAAAATACATAGGTATTTATACATGTACTTAATAATAATATAATGTAAATACATAATTTAATTTTCAAAAAAATAAATAAAAATCACAAAAATATACTTTGAAAATAAACAAATATTTTTTTATTTTGTAAATATTTTTAAATAAAGTCATTTTCGATTTTATTTTGAATTTTGAAATCTTTCTCCAATGGAATTTTTCCATTGGCCCATGGGGGATTGTTGACCCCCGGTCAACTCTCACCCCAGGACCACCAGGTTAGCGGATCTGTGTCCCGACCCGACTTCATCCAATTATTCTGGACCGATCCGATCGCCTTTCACCCAAATCTCGGGCTCCATTTACAGTTCTCACATCCGAGATTCTCGCCCGGGAATCTTCTTAAGGATCTGTGCGCCAAAATTGCCTGCCCAACTCCATTCTTGCCAGACCCCTACCAATATATAGCTTCGCCTCCTTCTGCCATTTCACGCACCTTCGGCCACCGTCTTCGATTCCAAGGACATCCACCTTCCTGCCTTGAGTGACAGCAAGCTTTAGGAGGTGTCGCAGCGAGGATTGAGGCGCCATAGCCCCAAGTCCGGCGGTCAACACCGTCGAGCTCCGCCACTGGCGAGCACGACCCTCTGGAGGTGTCGCTCCATAGAGGCAAGGACCCTAGGAGACTCCGCAGTTCCCCCACAGACGCGTCCAACCATCAGGTGTCCTTGCTATCCCTTAGATTAGCCTTAATCTTCATTCTTCGATTTTGCGCAGCAGGCCTTCGCCGGTCGACTCACCCCGCTCCGATCGATCATCTTCCCATCCGACCATCGTATAATCTTCATGAGACTTCACCCCACATTCTCTGCATCTTCGATCATCCTGGTTCGCCCCGGAACCAGGAGTTAGGTCCTCCTCCACCGCCACTCATCGGAGGACCATGCCTCGACCCACCTGTTCACCCACTTCGCCCATAATCAGGTCGAGGCACTTTGCCCTTGACCCAGCGTTCTTTTTGTGCAGGTTTCATCGAAGGAGGATCCCATCTGGGGGTCCAACCGTTCAGGCACAGGTGCTCCTGCTCCTCCCCATCGTCGGAGTTCCTTTGACGCTTCCGGTCTCATCTGAGCACACCCATCATTGAGGACGAGCTTACTCGTCGATTCGCCCACCTCCGCAGCAGTTGAGGAGGTCCCCTGCACACGCATTGGGTCGGCGAAACTCACCGACGACTGGTTCTTCGAGGATCCTCCGGAGCCATTAGATCGAGCACCTCGCTTCAGGTCTATCACAGCCATTCATCTTTGGAGAGGACTCAGTCGTCCGATCACCTGAGGGGCTCATCTCGAGCGTCCATCGCGAAGGGTACCCGTGCGTCTCAGTCGTCGGATCTTCCACGTGGCTCGCCTTCAGCCTTGGATCGCAATAATGGGGTAATATCACTTAGGCCCCTGTTATTTTTGCTTTGTAGTTTAGTCTTGTAAATACGTAGAGTAGTTGTTTTTATTTTTGAAAAATTGCACTAAGGACCTTACAATTTCTCATATTTGCAAATTAGCCCCTATTTGTGTGGAACACGTGCTTCGACACGTGAGTTTTGGGTAAATTGCATGTAAAGGGTCTGCGTTTTTGGATGTTATGATTTGAATCTTTATAAATAGAAATAACAGTTTAGTCCCTCTGATTGTGAACCATGTGCTTGCCGCGTGATTCCTTGGGCTTTTTACATTATTCGGGTTGGGGTTTTTGGATGTTCTGAATTGCATTTTGTGTTTTGAATATTACAGAAATACCCCTGTGCATGGTTGATCGAAACATGTGCTGAATTGATGTGAATTTTGCACTGATGCCTTATAATTTTTGTATGTGTTATCTATTTGGCCCTAGAACTTTGTTTCTTTGTAGTTTGGTCCATGTACACTGTGTGTCTTCTATTGGTTGAATAAATATCAAATTAATTCCAAATCAAGTGAAATTTGGATACCTGACTCCTGCCATTGTGTAAAAATTTCACTAAATTTTTAGGACATTTCTGAGTTGTTTTGATATTTTTAAAATTTCAAAAACACGCATTTTTGTTACTGCTTGAATTGAAAAATCTATTAAAAATATAAAAAACCTTTTCAAAATTCTAAAAAAAGTACTTACTGTTTCTTTTAGTGTCTTTCAGCTTCAATCCAATTTTGGTTGAATTTGGATATATAAAACACCTGAAAATCTCAAAATCTTAAAAATCTTATAAAAATTATTAAAAATCCTATAAAATATAAAAAATGCCATTTTGATTTCTGTAGCTTATTTTATATTTCTGGTGCTCATAAAAATTATCTCCAGATTTTTAGAGGCTAATTATATATTTTTAATTAGCCTTTCAAATCTGGTTGCACATTGATTCTGATTTTTAGTCTTTTTCTATTTTTACAAAATCAACTAAAAATCATAAAATCTTGAGAAAATTAACAAAAAACTTAAAAACCTATAAACACAAAAAGAATTTTATTTGAATTTCTAGCTTATTTTTGATATTTAATAATTTGCTGATTGTGTGCTTTTTACCATTTTCCCTCATTTTCTTCATAATTAAAAATCATAAAAAATTTTAAAAATATAAAATCCACCAAAAAATATTTTATTCTTTCCTTGCATTTTTCGACAACTTCTTAGGCCCTTTTGAGTCAATCCGTGCTCTTTGAGTTCGACCCTGGTCGCTATATCAGGTTAAATAAATAGCGAGACCGCTATTCGGATTTCATTTCTGATTACTTTTATTTGATGGTCTGATTTTTCTTGTTGAGATCAATCTGCGAGATCTGGGTCGCAACGACCCTTGATTGATTTTATTCCTACTCGGATTTTGTGGGATTTTCGGCCCATCAGCATACAATCTTGTATATGGCAGCCCAATTTGTAACTCATTTTCCTAGAACCAGCATACAATCTTGTATATGGCAGCCCAATTTGTAACTCAAAATAAGATCTGCCTCAACTTTAAATTTGTGATATGGCTTGAACAATCAAGAACAATAGAGTAGAAATAAAGAAAATCCTTATGTACATGGGAATGTCAATTATACCTTTTCTTGATTTACAGACGGAGAAATGGTCATTCTCATTGATCTATAAAGACCATTCTTTGAACGAACTACAACAAAATATCCAATGGGAAACTAAATCGACTTGGAAAAAAAGAAAAGATTATATTTTTCACATAAGAATCGATTTAAAATGGAGTAATAAAAGAGATTAAGAAGTGGGAAGTCGGCCATTCATGATTCATCTCCCAAAATCAGTGAACCCCAAAATTACAAGATGCGCAAATTAAATGAGAGAAGATTGATGATTGATTACCTTTGATCGTGTGTGCCTCTGATTCACGTGTTCGAGCTCAATCACAGGAACTCGAATATGGATAAAGAGATGCATGTGGCACCTCCCCTTTATGACTTTGCTCCTTGTTCTCGCGTCCTCACGAGCGACAATTTCAATATTGGCAACGGTAATTACGGTAGTAAATATGCAATGCTAACGATAAAGTTAGTTGTAATCTTGCGTTGGTAATGAAGATCCTAAAGATTATGAGATTCAGTAGAATGTACACAAGCTTGTGGAGGGGCTAATTGATTATTATTGGTTAATATAGGGAAGGAAATGTGGAGATTAATTTGGCAAAGGGAATGTCAAACGTCTCCCACCTTCTAAAAATAGAAAGGCACAACGGTTGGGAATGGGATGCATATCCAATTGAATCAATCATGTGGTAAAATTTTCTATTTGCCCTTACATTATAAGATATACAAGAAGTCAAAATGATTTGGGGGGCTTGGCCTATCTTTTGTTGGGGAAATTACCATTAAACTGCTATTTAATAATTATACATTACAGCAATTTCACCACGATTGGGGGGAATTAGCCCCCACCAGCCCATGCCTCCCTTCGTCCCTGGTTACGGAGTTACTGATAGTTAAAGATGAGTATAATATGACTGATGCCAGTTTCAATGCCATGCTTAAGAATATAAAGAGAATGCTTTCGGAAGATAATGTCCTACCCGGTACCTATTATAAAATAAAAACCATGATGAGTACACTTGACTTATTAGAAAAGTTAATTGATGCATGCCTCAGCCATCATATCATCTAATATGGGGGAAAGTTTACAAATGAGACTAAATGTCCAGAATGTGGTGAACCTAGATATAAACCAAATATGAAGACAAGTGTTCCACAGAAGGTGCTCCGTTACTTTCCTATAGCATCACATTTCGACGACTCTATTATTGCAAAGAAACTGCTAAAGACATTACTTGGCATGCAGATTATATACGTGGTGACGTTATAGAACATCCTTCCGACTCATCTTATTGGAGGACTTTAATGGAGTCGCCTTCCAATTTTGCTATGGATAAGAGGAATGTGGTGATTGGGTTGTCCATTGATGGATTTAATCCACATGCTCGGGGGAAAGATTACTCGTGTTGGCCAGCTATCATCACTCTGTACAACTTGCTACCATGGTTTTGCAACAAGAAGCAATATATATTTCTAACTTTACTTATGCATGGTCCAAACCATCCTGGAAAATATTTAGATGTTTATCTCAGACCATTAGTTGACGAACTAAAGGAACTATGGGAGAAAGGCCAGGAGACATATGACGTTGTTACTCACAGTAAAATTCAGATGAGAGTGGGTTTATTGTGGACAATTAGTGACTTTCCAGCATATGAAATGCTATCGGGATGGAGTACACATGGGAAAAGAAGTTGTACATATTGTATGGAAAATACGAAAGCATTGTTATTTGAGCATGATCGAAAACCATGCTTCTTTGATTGCCATCGACAATTCTTACCGAAGGATCATCTATATAGGAAACAAAAGATGGCATTTGAAGAAATACAATTGAAGATTCAGATCCACCTGTCAGGCTATTAGGACATGAGATATTTAGAAGGCTAATGGAGTTAAAGAGTTCAGATGATTGTGTTCTATCTCTTCCAGATTTTGGGGATAATCATAACTGGATGAAAGTTAGTATCTTTGGGAACTACCATACTGGCCAAATTTACTCATCCGACACAATGTAGATGTTATGCACATAGAAAAGAATATATTTGACAATGTATTCCATACGATAATGAATGTCACTGGATAAAGGATAGAGAAAATTCTCACAGAGATCTTGTGAAAATTTACACTCGTCCTGAGTTAGGCCTAATAGAATCAGAAGATGGGCATATTTATATGCCTAAGGCAAAACACTGATTAAGTAAATATCAAGTTAAAGATGTTTGTCATTAGAAAAATACCAGATGGATTTTCGTCGAAGATATCCAAACTTGTTGATCTAAAGAAAATTATTTTTAAGGGAACGAAAAGTCATGATTGTCTTGTATTTATGGAGCAATTATTACCTCTTGCTTTTAGAGGATTATTACAGTAGGGAGTTCACGATGTTCTAAGTTTTTGAGTTACTTTTTTAATGTATATGTTCGGCCAAGTTGTTAATCAATATGAAAAGCCTTGAGGAGAGTATAGTTCTTATGTTGTGTAACCTTGAGAAGAAATTTCTTCCATCTTTTTTGACTCAATGGAACACTTAATGACACACCTTCCCTATGAAGCTAAAGTTGGTGGACTTGTTAAATACCTCTTGATGTATCCATTTGAGAAGTAAATTTTACATTGAAATTACCTAGTTAAAGTATTAATTTTGCGCAATCTAATAATGTATGTTAACCTACATATAGGTTTATATTTTTCTTAAAGAGAAAGGTTCGAAATAAAACGTGGGGTCTGATAACACGGCCGATCACTAGGGTATAAGGTACAGAAATAGGTCGTTGTGACCCCAAGCGATCAGACAATGTATATCAAGAAAAATGAACCACTCGAAATACGCAAAATCAATCAAACACACAGAAGCGGTCCTGTTATGAGATTTACCTGGTATAGCACCCAGGGTCGAACTCAAGGAGCACGGATTGGCTAAAAAGCCTACGAAGTAGTCAAAAAATCAGAGCAAAAGGGAAAACATTTTTTTTAGTGGTTTTTAATTGTTTTTAATTTTTTTTGGAATTTTTGCTATGTGAAGAAAATGAGAAAAACAAAAGCAAGCACACTTCAACAAATTATTTAATGCACTAAAAGGCAAGCAAAAATTCAGGAAAAAATATTTTTATGTTTTTTATATTTTTAATGTTTTTGGTGAATTTTTGGGATTTTTCTGATGTGTATTTTATTTTCTAAAAATCAAACAGTAGCAAGAATGTAAGGTACTGTCCAGCCAGGCCCAAAATCCAAAGATAAAATATCTAAGGATCTCAAGAGGGCCTGGAGGTATTTTTCCTGTATTCTAGATAAAATAAGGAAAATTTGAGCACCAGAATTATTGTTTTTGGGTTTTTAGATTATTTATTATAATTTTTATGAGTTTTTAGGTGTTTTTGAATTGTTAGGGTTTTTAAGCAATGAAAAATAGCCAAAATTGGCTAGAAAATCAAGAAACACAAAAGAAACAGTACCTAATTTTTGTGGAATTTTTGAGGGGGTTTTTATATTTTTTGGGATTTTTAATTCTAGACAGTAGCTAAAATAGAGGTTTTTGAATTTTAAAAAATAACAAATAAAATCAAAAATGTCCTCAAAAATTCTCAACAATCCTACAACATGGCAGGAGCCATGTGTCAAATTTTCATCGAATTTGGAGGTGATTTGATATTTTATTCAAAAATGACAAGAGGGCACTGTGCACAGGGACCAAAGTGCAAATACCCAAAGCTCTGGGGATCCAGGTGCAATTAACCCAGCAAGTCACGCGCGTGGCGCGTGCCTGGGGCACTCAGGGACCTTCTGGTAAGAAAAACAAGTCCGAGGACCTTTTGGTAACTCGTACCAAAAAGTCCAGGGGCTGTGTTGCAAATAACCCACTAATAGGCGCACATGCGGAATTAAAACACTCACAGGGGCATATATGCAAATACTAAAATGTTTTCATTCATTAACGAACAACCAGAACTACAGGGCTAAAGTTGCAATTACACCAAACATACACGTGACGAAGCACGTGGCTTACACATACAGGGGCATAAATGCAAATATTGAAAAGTACGAGGTCCAATGCGCAAATAACCCAACGTAAATAAAAGACGCAAAATATTTACAGGACTGAAACGTAAAGCATAAACTAAGAGGGGGCCTACGGTAATTTACCCCTTTATTACGTCGACGGCTGGATGATGGACGCGTGGCTGATCTAACGGTCCTGGATGACGGGCGCCTCTCTCCTTCCGCACGTGGCCTGATCGACGTCTCACAGGAGGGCACGTGGAAGATCTGACGGCCTCGGGTGCTGGTGCCTCTCTCTCTCTGCGCTAACGGTCCAGATCGTCACTCTGACTGATCAAGCGGTGGCTGCTCCTCGATGGATGGATGGTTACGATGGAAACTGGAGCGCTGAGGGCGATCGGACGGCTGGCGAGGACCCTCGAAGAACAGGTGGCCGGCGAGTTTCACCGGCCTCGTGCGAGCACGGTGGTCCTCCTCAGCTGCCTCTGAAGGTCGGAACAGGTCCGCAATGAAGTCCCGCAGCTGGTGGGGGTCTCCGATGGCCCAGTCGAGCCCTGGAGGGGCTCCGGCGAGGTCGGCGGAGGGAAGCTGCTGGCCCGAGTGTCGGGAGGCCTCAGATGGCCTCCTCTGGTCCTGCAAAATAGGTCAGAAGCTTCGCGGGTCGAAGGCAAAGTGCCTCGACCCGGTTAGGTGGTGTGGAGGTGGTCTGTGCGTCGGGGTGAGCGAGCTCCGGCGAGCGACGGACGGTGGAGCTCGAACCCCAGCTCCTGTGCGAGCTGGGTTGAACGAAGGGGCGGAGAAGGTGCGTGGAGGAAAGGCGATGGTGAACGTGGGTTCCGATGATCAAAAGAGTATACGAGATAGCCGGAATCGACGGAACTCGGCGGAGCTACGATTTGGGGCAACCAAGAAATTAAGCTAAATAAGAAAGCTAGAAGGTTACCTGGGTGGCGAAGTAGACTAGGCTGGAGCTGAGGTAGCTCCCGGTCGTGGCCTCGAAGGTTGTCTGGTCCTGAGGCTCGAGCTCCTGCACAGGGCGGAGCACGGCGGCGCGTAGTCGCCGGATCAATGGAAACCGGCCCCTCTCCTCGCTGCGACACGGGCAATCGAGAGCTGTCACCTCAGGGACTGCTGTGGAGGTCACGGGATGAAGGGTGGAGAGCCAAAGATACCGAAATTTGGTGGCGGAGCTCGAGATTTATATGGGTGCCGACCCGACTAGGGTTGGTCGGGTAGGGCAGCATGAAGCGCGGATCCCGAGGCAAGGGCTCCGGCGAGCATGTCGGATGCAAGGAGAAGAAGTAGGACCCGGGGTTTGCGGAGATGGCGAGCGGATCGAGCGCGGAAAAAGGGAAGAAATCGGGTCGGGCGCGAGATCCGCGGGAGAGGACGGTCCGCGGAGGGAGTTGACCGGAGGTCAACATCTCCGTGGACCAATCAGAAGCTGCCACGTGGAAAAGATTTGAAGCTCAAAAATAAGGCAGCAAATGGCCGATTTTGCAAAAACCCAAAACATGAAATATTTTTCTTTTATTTTTTTCTATTTTTTGGTGATTTTTAATTAATTTTTGGAAATAAAAATGGGCTATATACATAATATGTACTAGATATAGGTATATGTACATAATTAGGTTTTTTAAATTTTTGATTTTTAAATTATTATTTTTGTGCAATTTTATCCCTATTTTATATTATAAAATAAGAAATAAAAGGGTGTTTTTATTTGGTTTTTATTATTTATGTATATGGGTAAAATAAATAGATATGTACAACTATATACATGGCATTTGTACAATATATTTTTGTAATTTAAATTTTGTTATTTTTATTTGATTTTTGTTTTGATTCTTTTTGTTTTATTTACATAGAGTATTTAAAAAAGTTTAGAAAATGATTTTATTTATTTACAAGGTTAAATAAATAAAGAAGCATGGTCTATGTACATGGTGAAAGGGTCTTTTTGATCTTTTTAATTTTTAAATTTTTATTTTGTTTTTAATATTTTCTAAATATATACAAATATGTACAAGCATAATTTTTGGGTGGGGAAAATATAATTTTATTTATTTATACGGATATTTACACTAGAGCACCTATCTCCCTCTACTTTGGCTTTTATGCGGTCAGGCCCATGCTGAGCCCTCCCTTGGGTTAGGTTGCTCAATATTTATTCTAAATATTTCCCTCTTTTTCTTTTTACTCTTTATTCTTTTATTTTTGCACAAAAACATGCTAATTACAGGTTTTTACACAATGCATGCTTTTGGTAATTATTGGTATTTACATATATCTACATGTATTTGCAAAGGTTTTTGTAGCTAAAATAGAAGAATAAAGAGTGATGAATGGGTATTCATCAGGGTCTTACAGCTTTTACGTACCCGACCCCACCTCCTCCACCTCAGGATCTACGTAGGATCTTGCAGTTTTTACGTGACGGGTATTTCCAACACACATACTTCTTCTTGTATGGAATTTTAGGAAGAACCTTATTCACAGTTATGATTTATCTATAATTCTATAAAATCATTTTGAATATTTATGTATACTCTTGATCATCAGCATGCAGTGGCTCAAGCGCTTAGTAATGCCTTCCGCTCCATGCAAGATTGTTCAGACTATAGATGGAGTTACATGATTCTCGATGAACTAGAGAGAATTTTGAATGGTGTCTATGTAAGAATTATTTTGAAAGAAACATTTTATTTTTTAATTATACAATTAATTAGTGGTAACCAAAATTTTAATTGTAGAATTTATTTGCTTTATACTCGGGCCACACAAAAGAAATGTATCAGTAAGCCTTGATGAAATTGACAACATATCATGTCAAAGACAATGTTTACAGGGTAAGAAAAGCTACAATTAAAAAGCTTGATGATGCTGAAGATTGGGAGAGGGCAAAAGCATGTTGTCTGTCATGGTGCACTCCAGAGGGGTGGAGACGTTATTGCGATCTCTTTGCTCAAGAGACTTTTCAAAAATGTTCTGAAGCAAGGAAGACAAACAGGGGAAAGCAATCAATCAGATCCACTAGTGGATCAAAAAGTTTTGGAACTGTGAGGATTGAAATGGTATGTACAAGTATTTAGACTTATTTTAAGTTTCAACTTTTACCTATGATTAGCATATGGACAATAATAGAGTGTTGCTGACAATCGTTCCCCCACCATTTAAAAAATGTTGGACTGCTTCGCATACGAGTGGGGGTGATTGGTCTACACCTGAAGCAAAGGCGATGATGGTATGCATACTACTACTGCTATAAAATTATAGTTGTTTGGTAGATAACTAAAATAATTATCTTGTAGGATCGTTATAAGGAGTTGTATGCAGAAGAAGCGGTCGGTATCATAGAATCTCAAGGGGAATTGGACTTTGTCACCAGCTTATGGCAAGAAGTCCTTAAAGAATGTGAAGTGGGACATAATAGAAGGAATACTTTGGGTGGTTTGCCACCCAAGTTCTCATCCTCATCTGATTCCCCTAAAGCATCCGCTTATTTGGGGATGACCTCAATCTATAACACTCCAACATCTCAGTCAGGGGTATCCGAGGCTGAGTTTAGACAATATCACAGGCCATGAATTCACTAGTATCCACAATTGGTATCATGTCTTCTGGATTGCAAAATTTATCTTTTGGAATGGTCTCTTTGAAGGAGGATGTAAGTTATTCAAGGTATGTCTTATACTCTAATTTATATTTTAGTACATGCATTGATTCATCTTTCTAGTTATATTTTTAATGATTACTTATTTTTCTTCATATAAATAATAGAACTACAATTCCAAAAGTTCACGAGGTGGAGGATGAGAACGAAGAGGAGGATGGAGAGGAGGATGAAGATGGGGATGAAGACGATGCCACCACATATAGAGTCTCGCTTTGCAAATGGATTGTAATCTCGGAACCTACAGAAAGTAGAAAAGTGCCCAAAAAAAACTGACAAAGACAAGAAGAACAAGGGGAAGTAAAAGGCAAAGGAAGGTGTTAAGAAATTTTGTGTCCAAATGTTAGTCATGAACTTCTAGTTTTTATGCACTTGAACTTGTAGCTTTATATTGTCCTGAACTTGTATCTAACATTCTATTATCTTCAGCTAATAGGTACGTGTCTTGATCTTGTAGCTTTTTAACTTTTGCTTTGTATAGTCTTCAACTTGCTAATGTTAGTCATGTCTTGAATGTTTACCATTCTATCGTTTTGAATTTTTAGCTTTATACAAGCAAGATTGATTTTTCTTAAAGATGATTATATATAATTGTAACTATAGTTAACAGGTTGACTATATTATACTATTGATAGGAGGATCTCAAGAAGCTTGGTTGATTATATTAGCTAATATTATACTACAGGAGAATCATATACACTATAGGTGGTTGCTGGTTATTTGTTTATCAGGATTACAGAGTTTACGACTACTCGGTTACTATTTGGCTATCATTGTAGTAGCAAAATGAAGTCATGTAATTGCAGAAACAAAATCCGTTACTATATTGTGACTAACTTACTACTATAGTTGTAGTAAAGTAGTAGTAAACGGTCATTATTGTAAATACAGTGATGGTAAAATGATCTTTAGGTATCGTGAAAATTTATCCCTATGGTGGCAACGTGGTCACAATATGGTGTGTCTTTTGTCAGAGTTCAACCGAAAGTTGACCCTAAACTGTGCTTATATAGCGACGGCGTGCGACTATATTTTGCTACTACCTAACGACTAAGTTTTGGTCGTAGATAATGTGCGACGATATTGGCCCAACCACACATTTTGCTAGTAAATGTGATCGCAACATGAGATTATGACTACATGGGAACCACAAAGCCACCACTTTACCACCACATTTGTGGTCGCAAAGCACGCATTTTCTTATAGTATTCAAAGGATTTCAAAATAAAAGAGTTTCTGCACACAAAAATAAAAATAAAAAGTATGCACAACTATTTACACGAGTGTGCTTCTTCTTATTTATTAACAAGAGTTAAGAATTAAAGAATTCAAGATGTTGTTTATAGGTATATATATATAATTGATAAAGATTTTTATGTATATATATTCATTATATATATTTGTGTACATATATATACTTTTAATGACGCATTTATTCCTTAAATTTATTTGAAAACAAGTTTCAATACTATAGTACAAAATAATTTTTGCAAATATTTATAAACATTAAAACCATTTTACAAAGATTTTTCAAACAGTATCTATATATTTTAAATATATTTTTACAACCATTTTCAAGATGATTTGCAAATGGATTTTCCAAACATTTTATTTCACACAAAGAAAATAATTTTTTTTTCAAATCAAAACATTTTTACAAAGGTTGAAAACATTTCACAAAAAGTTTTCCAAACGAGTCAAACCATTTTTCAAATCATATTGCAAAAGATTTTTAACTTGATTTATTAATTAGAATAATCCAAAAAAAGAATTTGAGGAATAAATAGTATTGTTAATTTAATGAATTGTATATGTAAATATAGTATTTTTAGCCATATTTACTATTGATTATATGAAAGTACGAGTTATGGCTAAAGTATAAACATAGTATATACGACCTCCCTATACTAAGCATGAGTTATGTCCTCATAGATCAAAACGAAAAAAAGAAGACATAACTCGTACTGAGTATAAAAAAGCCTAGACTAAGAAGTGAATAAGAATGAAGAAATAAATGAATAAGAAGTTCACCGTACCCCCTGTACTTAGGATCAAATACTCCTAAGTATAGCAAACTGTACACAAGGCAGGGATGGTCAAGGGTGGGAATAAACAGATCACAGCTCGGACTGTCTCCCCCTATACTTAGGGTAAGGTATCCCTAAGTATAATAGAGCAAATCAACAAGAGAGGAAACGGTGGAGGGGATCAAATAATGAAAGAATCCGGGTGTAACCCCTATACTTAGGATAAAGTATGTCCTAAGTATAGAAAACTGACACAAAGAGGTGACACATTTTCTGTGGAAAAAAAGGAAAAGGAAAAGGAAAAGAAGAAAAGATAGATAACAATGAATGAAAAAATCATAGAGAATGTATACATCATTCCCCCTATACTTAGGGTAAAGGATCCCTAAGTATAGGCAACAACAGGAGTGATAAAACATAACGGAGAAAGAAGAACACGGTGTGTACCTCACTATACTTAGGACAAGTCCTAAGTATAGATACATAGATATGACGAAAGATCTGGGGTACACATGACATACGAGAGAAAGAAGGAAAGACAAAACACATATATACAACAAGTAAGAATGGTGAAGTATAGGACGGTATCTGGTAAGTGAGTACTGTACTTTCGTCATCGTCTCCCCGTGAGAACGGTGACGCAATTAGATAGTAGAAAGATACCCGGATATACAATCAAGTGGGTGTCAACTACCAGGAAAAATAGATCAGGAACTAAATGGGGAACCAGTAGCATGAAGTAGATCATTGCTCATAAGGAATGGTAGATTGGAGCTGATGTCGTAAGATATGAAGGGAGAAGGAACAGTACAGACTCCTCCGGGTCAATCATGGTCTCAAAAAGATATAAAAAATGAAGAATAGGAGACCCAAAGATGCATTATGATATCCAATGGTCATAAGGTCCAAAGGTCATGAGCATACACTGAACAGCACAAGACATGGCTCAACCCTGCGAGGGTCCTCAAGATGAGCAGACTCAGATGAGTCAAAAATCTCAAAATAGTCAGAATACTCGGATCCATGCTCCAACAGAGAGGAAACACAATCTGAAAGTAGACCAAGTACAGAAATCAGAAGACTCAGCTTCGTGCTCCAACATAAAGGAGATACCAGAAGTGAAGCCGAGCATTAACAAAGTGATGTATCCTCCCGTAGATAACCCTCGGGGAGTGGTACATACGAGGCAATGAATAATCATATATAGCTCACCCTTGCGAGGGTCTTCAAGGTGAGAGGACTCAAAGGAGTCAGATCCATCAAACGTATCAGCAGAAGCGGTCTCGGTAAGCGACAGATCGACTACCAGAAGAAGAGACCGATAGATCAAGAAAATGTGACAGCATCCTGCAGATAACACTCGGGGAACATACTTGCCACTAAGCATGGAATAATCAGAATAGGATTGCTCATCTCTGCGAGGACCATCAAGGATAGCAGACTCGATGGAGTCCAGACAGATTAGTCCCAAGATCCGGCAGATCAGATCAACAAGGCAGTGGGAACCAGAAATAGATATCAGACGACTCGGTTCCGTGCTCTAGCATATGGGAGACACAATCAGCAAGGGGAACCAAGCGTAAAGAAAATGTTGTATCCTCCCACAGATGATCCCTGGGGAGTAATACAAACTAAGTAGAGAGTAATCAGATCAGATTCCGTCCCTGCAAGGGTCATCAAGGAGAGAATACTCAAAGGAGTCAGGTAAATTGGTCTCGGCAAGTGACAGATCGGCTACCCAGCAGAAGAGACCGACAGATCAAGAAAAATGTCATAGTCTCTCACAGAAAACCCTCGGATAACACTATGAACTAGGCAATGAGTAATCAAAAAAGTTACACTCATCCTTGCGAGGACCGTCAAGGAGAGAAGACTCGAAGGAGCCAGTGAAATGGGCCTTATGCACCGACAGATCTGGCACACAATCAGAGTGGGAGTCAAACACTCAAATCAGAAGACTCGGTTCCGTGCTCCGATATATTAGCAATATGAGTAGTGAAGGAACCGAGTGTAGAGAATGTATTGCATCATCCCGCAGATAGTCCTTGAGGAGTAATGCAAACTAAGTCAATCAAGTCATGGGATTGTTGGCATCACATCTCAGGTCCTCAAAATCAAGCAAGCAATCCTCTGGAGGGCATAAGATCATATAAGGGGAAAAAGGTCGATCTCATCAGTCGCAATGTGTCCCTCAAGTCAATCAAATCAGTTGAGATGGCACACAATATAAGTAGAAATCCTCTAAGTTCCACAGGTGGATGGACGAGTCAGGAGATCGAGGATGGATCAATCAAGGAGATGAGTGAAGTCATGTGGGTTCCAAATATTGTCACTCTGAAGTCCAAATTAAGATAGTCAATCAAACCTCTAAATCAAGATGGAAGGAACCTCAAAATATATCGATCAGTCAGAGTCATGAAATCATCATCAAATCATCAAAATACATCACATCCTTAATCCGTTGTGCGTGACCAAAAATCCTTAAATAATAATCACACCTAATAATCGTGCATCATCAAAGTCCTCAAGAAGCACTATGCACATGTCAGAATCAGATCCACCAAGAGTAGCATATCAATCTCAGCATGCTCAACAGGTGCCCGACTTACTCTAATAATCAATGTAAGTCATACATCTTGATGCGGGCTATACCTACAAGCACAACAATCCTGAGTATAAGAAGGGACGATACGGGGGACATGAGGAGGGTGGGTGAGATGAAGGTGGATACAAACAAAATTATGGTCCAAGGAGAGGGACTCCTTGCACCAGAATAGATATGGGTGATATGGGACAGGAGACAAGCCGCAAAATCTGACAAAGATGATGAAGCTCGAGACCCAATATCATGACTCAAATGCAGATGAGGATATATATATAAGAGAGGTAGAGAGACTCAATGATCAAAAAATGACTCATATCGATGGAACCGCAAACTCAAAGGGATATGAAAATGCAGATGGACTCAAGGCACAATGAATGCAAAAAGCAAACCTCTAGTTCACCTACTCAACACAGTGAAGACCGAGATGTCGGTCATTTTATCTTGTCGATTTTAGAGTAGGTGATCATCAAAAAGTTGTACACACTGTAGATAGGCTTGGGATGTGGGCATTAATCCTTAGCGTGTACGTAGGAATAAAATACACAAACAAGGAGGGGGTTGCTCTCCCCAAAGCAATGAATCCAATACATTTTATTTTAAGGTCAATAGAGTTAGTAGTCCCAATTTTATTGAGGTTATCACCTTTTTTGGTTATTTTTTCAATGCACGTCCTATCGGTTTTCCAATTATATTTAACATCCTAGGTAGTCAAAATTAGAGGGAGAAGATAGGAAAAGCCATGCAAGTCAGAAATTGATGATGCATGCAAAGTTAGAAGACTTATAGTGCTTCCGAGCTCTCTCCATACGAGATGCATAACAGAATTGAAAACCTATGCTATATGAGATGCAATTCGATGAAATAACCCTAGGATAGTAAATGTTATTTTAGTGAAGCACAATATGTTAATTATTCAGAAACAAACCCTAAGGTTCGATCTTGGAGACATCTCAGTGCCACCACAACGGGTCCTGCTAGCGTTGTATGATGCCTCTTACGACGCGCGGGTTCGAGTCTAAATAATCAACATTTATTTATTTTGACTAAGTCCATAAGTGAATCTATAGGCACATGCAATATATATTAGGCTTCAGACCTTAATCTATCGAGCAAACAATTCCTAAACTAGGACTCATTCACACAAAATAATAAAATAATAAAATAAAGGTGAAAAAGCATCAAAAAGCACCAAGGCCCCCAAGGGAACCATCCCTCAGGTAATGGACCTCGGGAAGTCGAAGTGTAGCTGAGAGTCCTGAATTATTACAATTAAACGGGTCACTTTCTCACATGAATATACATAATAAAATAAAAAATGCGGAATAAAATAGTCTGTCTTCAAATATCTCCTCTGTCTGCCCTTGATGCTCTCTCTGCAAGCTAAGTAAGAAAGGTTGGCTCCGCCTTGCTTGGGTGCATAGGTCTTCATGGGAAGTCCTCTTTCGCGCAGCGGTCCCTCGCATCAGGGTCAAATAAAGAGCAAATAATAAATACAAAAATAAATAAATAACATAAATAAATAAATGCAATAAATAAATGAACAAGATAAAATAGAGAAAACAAAATAATCTCCAACTATGCGGCATTGCTCCCTGGCAATGGCGCTATTTGATAACTGGGATTTGGCACGTCTTGTCAATCCACAAGGTGGATGGACAATCGTTGAGGCGACCTTAGACGAAATCCCTATTAATCAACAATTAACCCACAAAAAGAATAAAGCAATTAAATATCAAAAAATGGAGTTAAATTTATTATAACTCTACAGAAAATGTGTATAGGTGTAAGTACGTGTAGAGGTCGAATACATGGAACAAATGGTACAAGGAGGCAAAGATAATGCTCAAAAATTTGTCTTTTATCTCATGACCATTTTTTTTATTTTTGAGGATTTTCACTTTTATATCTTTTTATTTTATTTTTGATTTTATATTTTTGTATTTGATATTTAATTTTCTCTTTTTATATATATTTTTATATTTTTACATTTCTTTCTCTTTTAAATATATAAGACAAATATATATGTATGTGTATATATACAATATAAGATATATATAGATACTAGGGATATATATAAATATGTAAAAATAGTCATAATATAGTAAATACAATATTTTTGTGTTTTTTATATTTTTATAATTTTTTTGTGATTTTTCTGGAATTTTTGCTAATTTTTATATATTTTTAAAGCCACAAATATCCCAAGTAAGGGATTAATTAATAATCTAAAATTGAATTGTATCTTAAAAATAGTAAATAGGTCCCAAAATTATCCAAATCAATTTTAATATGTAAATATTGATATAGAGAAAATAGAAAAATAAAAAAACATATTTTTGGATTTTTAAATGATTTTTTAGATATTTATGAAAGATTTTGGGTTTTTGATTTTTAGCTTTTCCTTTTTATATTTTTAGGATTTTTATTTTCTGTATTCAAAAAATAAATATATATATATATAAACTATATATGTTTTTTTGTATTTTTTAAAAATATTTTGCTATTTTTTGGCATTTTATAAGTTAAACATGGAATATATAGTGCTCATTTTATTTTTAATAAATGATTAAGATGCCCAAAAATGCAAAGTGAACATTTGACATGAAGATACATGGTATGAGGCACTTCATCCTATTTTTGTATTTTTTGGAACACATTATCTATATTTAATAAATAGATGAAAAGCATAAAAATATATGTCTTGGCAGGGGCATTTGTGCAAACAAAATAAATGGCAGGGGGCTCAATGCAAATATGTTGTAGAAATATAATGCATTTTTAATTTTGTTGAACGTTTAGATAAATACACAAACCGACAGGGCTTAATATACAAAATACCCAGTCATGTAAGACTACATGTGACTCTACCTTGGAAGAACCAAAATGTCATTCACATAAACTACAGGGGTCGTAGTACAAACTTTCCATTTTATTTTACACTTAACAATTAATTTACAATATCAATTAATAAATATAAAAATGTGGGGATGGATTTAGCAATTTAGCCCGATATAGGCGTGATCGGACGGTGCTGAGGATTTCACTTATACACGTGGTGTGATTCTATCGTGTGATACCCCTTCGATGATGAATGTTCGTGCTTAGATAGGCAGGCATGATCTGATGGTGTAGACGAGGCTCGATCCAACTGCATCGGGCAAATCTGGGGAGGTGTTCTTCATCGGACGATTATCGAGGATGGTGGAAGAACGGCAAAGGAACTTGCAGCTGGCGAGTTTGAATCGAGCATTACCCACTCCTCTGACCTCCTCGAGTGATAGTGGATAGCTCTGCATGCTCCCACAAGTCCGGCAAAGCTTCTAGGAGCCTCAAAAAGATTTGGGGGCCACCGATGGGCCCATGGATGGTTGAAGAAGAAACGCGGCCTGGAGAGGGTCTTCTTGGCTCAAAGATGCCTCAGTTGAGGCTAACACCCTCTAGTACATGCATGGTTAGCAAGAGCAAGGGAAAACGAAGGGACCAGAGGTGCTGCGGGGGTGAATGGAGTCGAAATGGGAGGAGGTGGAGGTGCTACGGTGACGGGAGGAGTTGGAGCACCCAACTCAAATCCATGTTGGATCTGGATGACCAAGGCGGAGTGGGGCATGAGGGAAGCATGCAGGAGGGGAATGGTGGTGGAAATTGGGATCATACACAGGCGAATACACGATGAAACACGGCCGGAGCTCTAGAGCTCCAGCAAACTAAACTTAGCCTAATCTATCTACTTAACACATTAAATTACGAAATAAAAAGCATAAAAGCGATCCTAAAAGCTACAACTGCCTGGGAAATAAGAAATAGCATATCTCGAACATGCCAGAAGAGGCAAGGAGCAGGACCGCTGGAGTTGGTGGCCTAGGTGCACCTCCACCCTCCGTCGACCACCGCGTAGCTCAAGGGTTCTCCCTCTGTCACATGGACGCTCACTTTGGCCGAGACACACGATTTTAGGGGGTGAAGATTACCAAAATATCAATGGAGGTCGGAAGTCCTTATTTATCAACAAACAGGTACCATTATTTGATCGGGCGAATGCGATGGATCGAAACAACGGATACAAGAGGCTGGCATGTATCTACAATGATCAGTGATCATTTTCTTTGAAAGAAGCGAAGGAGATTGATGGACGAATCAACCAGGAAAAAGGGATGACATCGTGGAAGAAGACAACTGCCAGAAGTCAAGTCGCTTGGAGGTTGAGTTGACTGGAGGTCAACTCTAGACGCGAAGTAATTTGTCCACATCGGTCCGCTAAAAGACAAAGCTACAATTTTATTAAAGCATAATTATGTATAAATAGTAAATGATTTTATTAATTTTTATTATAAAATAAAAAATGTTTATTATTTTATTTAGTATTTTGTTATGATTTTTATCTGTTTTTTTTGACGTTGTTTATTAATAGTTAATTTTTAATGGTGTATTTATAGGTATATCTGCCTGTGTTTTGACTGTTTTATTTTTATTTTGTATAATTTATTTTATTATTTTATTCTATTATTTTATATATTTATAACTTATTTTTAGGTGTATAAATATATTTTTTATTTGTGTAATATATTCTGTACACATAAATAAATAGGTATGTATATTTATAGGTATACTTACAGGTGATTTATCAATGTTATATATATATATATTATTGTATTATATTGAATTTTATTTTGGTTTTAATATGGACATATGTTATAAATGATATTTAAAAAATTACATAAATATGAATTTGTAAAAATAATGAAGGATTAATAAATTGAATATTTTAATCGAGTATAATATATAAGGAGGGTCCAAACCTCACTTTCACAGCGTAACTCCAAAAAATATAAAACTACCTCCATTAACTAGCTTATGAAAAGTTATATACTGATAGAGTGTGATTTTGATATGTTTTGAGTTTTTATTTGTGAGATATGGGTCTGTGATGTTGGGTTTTTGCCTTTTTATTTTGTTTATAAAATGAAAATTGTGTATCATTTTGTACAAACTCAATTTTGTATTTTTATTTACATTATTATCTACAATTTTCATGTTCAAAGTTTCTTTATTTGATGTATAAATAATAAAGGTGTCAAAAATACATAAACAATGAATGAATAAATGGAATTTTTATTGTATTCTTGGTCATTATCTCCCCCTACTTTATTCCGTGTCGACCAACTCAATTCTTGACTTCATCTCAGAGTTTAGGGTCATAAAGTATCTTCGATATTTTATTCTTTCTTCTCTTTATTCTATAATTTTGGCATTAAAAATAGTATTATGTACATAGTAAACACAATAAATGATGAATGCTATTTTTTATACAAATTAATGATATTTACATACATTAGCAAGGCTTTTAAGGACAAAATGATATAATAAAGGTGATAAAATGGAGATTCATCAATGTCTTATACGGTGATTGTCATATCCGACTTTTCAGACACCGCATGCCCTCCAAGATCGAACTTTGGTATCCTGTACTCTTTCCATCTATCAGTTGTAGGACCTTCGGATAGAGCGGAGAATAGTGGAAGAGGAAAAGCTTCATCACATGAGTTCCGTTGATGCACCACCAGGTGCAGTCGAGGAAGGAGGCCTTCGACGAGTAGTTATTGTTGGATCAGATCTATATGATCTGAATAACGGTCTACATTGCTTCCCATCCTCCAGTTGAAGTAGAATTTAGACCGCAGCTTCGAGGTGCCCGAGCCTATGCGCAACCCTTCAGGGCATGCCACATAGCCTGAGCTTATCCGCAACCCCAGCCTACCCCCCATCACCATGTGATGTGCCTCACATGAGTGGTGAAATTTGTAGAACCTGGAACGTGCTTTTAGAGAACGTTCCATTAGAGAATTGCATACCAATCTCACACATGCCCAACACGTACCACTTGGAGAATTTATAAATAAGTATCGTCGACTTTATTTGATTTCTATTTTATCGTCGTGCATGGTTAATTTTCATATTGCACCCTAGCAGTCTTTGTAATTGCAAATCAGACTATTTTTGGAACTTTCTGTGATGTAAATAGTATGTTTTTATTTCAATTATACCCTTGACTTTGATGATTAATATCTTGAGCTCCTTAATTCAAAATGAGATGAAATTGATCTTATTTAAATGATTATTTTATGCTCTTTCACATTATATATCTAAATCTATGATTTTGCTTTGTAGTGTTTGAATTAAAATTCAGAGACTAAGAGTGGCCTTTGAACTTGGTTAATCAATTTACAAATGCATGGTAATCGATTTAATACATCAATTAAAATCCTGATTTTCTTGGTATTTGTGTGATATAACCAGGAACCCAACTTAAACTCGTTTATGAATCATTCTGATTATATTTTGAGCTATAATGCTTACATGGTGTTGACTCACAACAAGAAAAACAGATTTTGCTACTACAATTATAGTAGCATAATAGTGGCAAAGTGGTCGCAACATGGTAGCAACTTAAGGTTGCTACCAAATGTGGTAGCAAACTATGTAGTCACACTGAGAGGGTCGCAAAATCCTTGCGACTATAATATGATCTCAATTGTGTCATAATAATAGTCGCTAAATAGTGGTACATTTGCAATCGTTTGCAACTATATTGCTACTACTCTGTAACCATGGAGGGACTACAAACATATGAAGACACATCAACCATATGGCATGTCCTTACATCTACAACACTTGTTTGCCACCACATTGGCACTAAATTGTTATCACATTATCACTATTTTCCATTACAGTGGTAGCAACATAGTGCCAACATAGTCGCAAAGTCTGATAAGCAAAGAAAAAATATAATCCAGACATGTGACCTTGAACATGCTTCTTTTTAGGATTCATAGCCTATAAACATTAGAAAACATATAATAGTATCCATCGCAATTGTTTATATTATCCAAAAATATTCCACACTAGAAGCACCGATTAGATAGAGATGCGCATCCAAAATTATAATCTGCAATACTTCATGCGAAGCTATATTGGTCATACATATTGCAACACCAAGAAGGCAAGACTTGAATGTTGTAAAAAAGTTATAATTTTCACTATATGTCTAGCTAATATAATCTAAACTTTTGAAACGACAAAGTTTTAAAGTACAACATAACCAATACTAAGGATTTGTTTCCGTCTATTTGGTAAAAATCCCACCTTTCTCGACTTTGCCCTTGTCCTTCAAAATTCCTTTTCCTTGTTGATATGCTCCCTGTGATATGAAATGACAACCCCTTTGTTAGATCATGTATGCCATGACAACATACTCTCCTCGCCATCCTCTTCTCCTTCATCACTCTCTTCTATCATTTCCTCGTGATCATTTATTGATTGCAGTTTTCTATGAAGCACAAAAGGAGTTTTAAAATGCTACAAAGATAACACAATTATTAAGTTACGGTCTAATATTACATGATAATGAGAATGTTCGGTATACCTCAAATGACTAATGGCCTTTACAACCTCCTTCGTATAAGAAACAAACCTCTAAAAAATGCAACCCTTCCCTAAAGGATATTTCCACATGATACATCCCTTGGATTTACAAACATAAATAAAGAAAGATTAAAAAATACAAGGATTGAAAAAATAAGTAATTAAAATCAAGTTGCATAATCATGTTATCAACATTTGAATCCGTGGAAAAAATCATCAAAAATAAGGATCATATCCTCACTCTTCTACTAGAAATTTACTCGGATTCGTCTTGGAGTGTATCTTTGGAACTAAGCAAAATAATATTATGAAATCAATTCTTCCCTTTTAACATCAAAATGCTCATGGAATAAGTTTTAAAATGCCAAAAGAATGACAATTCAATAGGGATAATCACCAAACTATCATAATATCATTAACCAAAGAAAGATAACATAACACGTACAACTAAGATCTAATTAGAAAAAAGAGCATGTCCACGGTAAAAATATAACCTTAAGGTTATGCACTACATACTAAGTATCTCCCATACTGAAACCATGTAGCACTAGTGTGCCCACAAGACCTTAATGTTGTGCACAACATTCTACACGTAGAATCACTCATCCAAAGATTGCCTTGATTGCTGTCTTATGTAAGTTTGCATCCCTCTGTCAAACTTTCCACAACCCAAAGCTCCACCCACCAAAGAAATTATCATTGTTCATCATACCATAATTTTCAGTATGCACGGGAAGAAGACATACTACCCATCCTCCTCATCAAGGTTTTCGAAACCGAACCGAACACCGAACCGGAAACCTTGTTGAAATGGTCAGATCCGGTCGAACCATGTAATCAAACAATTCAACCGGATGATGACATCATCATTATTTAAAATTGGAATAAATCGGACCGGTGAAAGAAAAGTTGTTGAACCAGCTAATCAAACTAAAATGAAATAATATATATAATATCACTTAATATTCTTGAAATATATAAAAAATACATAGATAATATGTATATTTCACACTATACATAAAGTATTTTCTTATACACCATCAAATATCATACATATCATATATATATATATATATATATATATATTATTTGGATTAGATGCTCTAGAGCATGATAATAGTTTAATTATATTTAAAACTCAATACATTCAAAAAGTTGTGTTAGTGTAGTTGGTTAGTAGTGTGAAATAGATAACCAGAGATTCTGGGTGAAACTCCTACTACCAACAAAATTTTTAAATAATTTAAAAATTAAATGTGATTCAACTTCGATTGAACCTGGTTAAACCGTGTCAAAAAATAGGTTGAACCGGACAAGTTAATTAAAATTTAAATAATTAAACCGAACCGATCTAAACCGGTTAACCGGACTGGTCCAAGCCTGGTTCACCAGTAGGACCTGTCGAACCGATCGGTCCGATCCGATTTCGAAAACACTGCTCCTCATCGCTTCTGTAAATTGGTGGTGGCATCCTCCCCTTCACTACCATGGCATATAAGCATGTAGATCAGTATACGAGCAATTGTATTCAAAAAGAAATATATTGCACTTAAATATGAGGAATAAAAATGGTGTAGTCACTAGAAAGTGAAGCTAATATAACGACATACTCACGTAGTATTCTTCGATTTTTCCCAATACTTTGAATTTCAGGAGGAATGGCCAAAATCAGTTATTTATATTCATCTAAATATTTGAAAAACAGTAAACATGAAAGCAAGCTTTTGGTTAATAAGTTGAAGAATATGCTCTGGAATAAGGGGCCAATTCTCCTCCCGACACGGTTCCCAGTGGTACGGCTATTCCCCATTATTCCATTTTATTTCACTCTTATTCATATCTTTATCCCACCTTACCTACTTTTATTTCACCTTATTCTCATTATTCCTATCCTCCAGTCGAACAAAGAATAGACCATTATTCTCCTTATTCCACGTCCTTATTCCTGCTTATTCCTGAACCGAACGCACCCTTAGCGTAAAAAAATATCAATGGATGGATAACGAGCCTAATCCTCTAGTATGTACACTTAAAAAGAGCACGATGGATAAAGAGAGCCTAATCCTCTAGTTGATGACACCCTTTTTATTTCTTAAAAATAAATAAGAGGAACAAATTAGTGTTTCCTTCTTTCATAGTGATCTAAATACAATAAAATATTAAAGCACGTTATCAACAATCCTTCCTACATGTCTAACAAAATACTAGATCAAGAAAAATTATAGCAACTAGAGCTTAGCACTGACTGAAATGGCTTCATGAATCCCGACGACCTCCCAAATTATATAACTACTACGAAGCTTCTGACAAAGTTTTCAGAAGAACAAAAACAGGTTAAATTTTATACATGACTCCATCAAACATTTTACTTCATAGCATTGCAATTTGTATAAAATTCAACTTATCCATCCATAGATGCACTAATGACTATATTGACAAACACTGATCCGATGGAAATTCAAGCTAAGCATTATTATTAAATCAATTCAATGAGTACACAACATCACTATGAATCTATTTCCTGAAAGGGTAATGGTCAGATTGTAATTATCAAATATACAACAAGATTAAAAAGATGGATCAATTTCAAAGTGATGGGAACTCACTTGTACCGAGCACAGAGATCACGACCTCGTTGTGTTGATGCATATATGATCCTCCACAACTTGTGATCAAAGATCAAAACTTCAAGAAAACCCCACAAATTACATGCAATCTATTTGATTGATTAGTACCTTGATGAGATTGACATGGGATTAGAGAGACTTCTTATTCGTTGAGACTTGGATCCTATTTGTTGATAAGAATAGTTTTTTTGAGAGAAAATGTTCTTGGTTAGTTTTGATATACATTGGAGAAATTAGAATGTTTGGAAAATATGTAATTTCGAGGGTCAACCAAGATTTTTTTTGCAAGATAACTTGGGCACTAACATCCACCTATAAAAATAAGATTAAATAAACAACCAAAACTTCAGCACATTACTAATTGCCAAATCCGAAGTAGAATGAGCAAATCGTCATGAACCTGAGAATCCGAAGTAGTGCATCAAACATCGCTCACCTCATAGAGTATCGAGAGAAGGCTGCAGATGCTACAGATAAAGACTATGCATCACATCTTCGTCGACTCCCAACACATCGCAAATGCTCCAACAATCTTCGCCACCACCTTTAGCATCGTGAGAGCCACCAAGACCACCGCCATCTTCCAACGCAAAAGCAATCGACAGAACAAGAAAGTATATAATTTTCCGCAAAAAATGAATGTTGCAATCACATCCAAAATAGAGCACTTGATTGGAGTTCGAAGAGGAAAGGAAGCATCAGATTTCCAGCAATGTTGTATGGGCATCACTTTCATTGAGAGAGTCGAGGAGAACAATCACATCAGCAATGGCATTGTTAGATCATTAGAAATCAATAACCTCTAGTTCTTGAGATGGGAATCGAAATAGTGATGCATTATCATAGAGAGCAAGTGGTGAAAGCGGTGAGAGGGAGATGTTAAATGTACCTCGGAGCAGGAAAGGATGGAGCACTAGACGAGAGCGGTGGTCAGGGAATGAGTTGAATCACCGACGAGTTTCCAATGGTTGTTCGGCATTCTAACGCCTTACTATGCATGGGCTTGGGACTCGTGACCATCGCGGTGACCTCTTCCATGGTCTTAGGTGACCCCTTCCTTTCCATTGTCACTTCGTTGCTATCAGAATCTTCATCTTTCTATATGAATCTCTCTCTTGGATTGTTTTAATTTGGTATCACCATTGGCATCTTGTGAACAACACAATACATTGAACCTGAGATGTTGAAGAAGTAAATCATGAGGGAAGATACCGTCTAGAAATTTTGATCACTGAGAAGATTCTCGCCTTTCATACCTGCACCAATTATGCTTGTTAACTTCAGGAGGAAAAAAGATCGACTTTTTTTATTGAGAAATTATCTTTTGGATGATAAAGGGTGCGGTGAGGGCCACCCGGATCCTGAAGGTTGCAGCAGACGAGGAAGAAACTGACGGAGGGTACATAATGGGTTCGACCTAAAGCCGGTTGTGGACTTAACGAAGTCGGTCATCTCAGACATGGCCTCGGGAGGCATAAAGGCATCGAAGCCATCGAAGCTGGTGGAGGAGGATGTGATGTTAGTGGTGACGAAGAGGAGAAGGATGGTGGTGGCGATGGCGGGGAGAGTGGCCCAATCCTAAGGACTGGTCCATCAAGATGAACTGCAAAGAGATGCCCTTGGCCCTTTCCACAGCCATTGCCTCCGTCGTCACCTCATCATGACCTCCACAAACTCCTTGGTTATTAGGGAGTTTGTGGAGATCATGATGAGGTGGGAGCTCAAAACTGAGGAGAAGGTCACCTTCTTGATGACAGAGGTGCCTGAGGGTGTGAGGAGGGATAACGGAGGTTGGATAGGAGGAGGGATGGTCGGAGAGGAGAACAAGAGGGTTTCTTTTGCCTATGTAAACAATAGGTAGGATGGGAGTAAATTAGGGCTTTGAATGGAGGGAAGCATGCACGTCAAGAAAATTCACCCCAATCTTAGTCACAGATATCTGCTACCATAAATTGCGACTATGAATAGTCTTAAAGTAGTCTTAACTATACAACGACTACATAATAGTAACAAAGTAGTCGCAATACGGTAGTTAATATCATTGCTACAACAAAGGGACTACTTGTAGTAGTAAAATTGTGGTAGCAAATTACGTTTTTTCTTGTAGTGACTTGAAATGTGATTCTGATTAGTGGTGCATTGAAGTTAAGAGATCAATTAGGGATTAAATAAAGAATAATTTGGGAAGCTCGTGAATAGAAGAATTAATTTCTAATTCAATGAATCAGGAGCAGTGTGTGTGTTTGTTTCTTTCTTTCTTTCTTTCTTTCTTTCTTTCTGTGCATTGTGCATCACTTCGCATTTATACTCATTTTGTAGCATATCCAATAACTGCATTAAAAATCAATAAAAACTCATGCATCCATGGTATAGTGTATTGCACCATTGACCTAAATGACCACTTAGAGAAGCATAATTACATAATATAGGTCCCAAATAGATAACCTAATCCGTAGTATCCTTCTGTTCGACCTTTGACTTATCCAAGAGAATTTAGCCAAGCCAATCCTTTCGGAGATTCTCGCTTGATTTTGATCGACATGTAATTGGTTGTATTACAACGAGCCCTAATTAAGTTAGCAAAATACGGGTTCATCAACCCCCTAACTTAGCGAGATAATCCCACCCTCCCAATGCACCTTTCTAAAGGATAGCGGGGCCTCTTATAAGGAGACCTCTTATCACCCCTCATATTCATCAACACAATAAACCTCCTTGAGGGAATGCTCCAAAATCTAGCCAAATTCAAGATGATTGAAGGGTTTTAGATCCTCAAGGAAGATCAGTCATCATTGATATGCTCTTCACGGACGGCATCCTCATTTTCATCAAATTCGATGAAAATGCTCTCAAGTGCATCAAGTTTACAGTGAAAGTATTTCCGAGGTATCAAGCCTAAACGTGAATGAAGACAAGTCATCGATACACTGCCTCAATCTTTCAGATTCTGAAACAAACCTGGTATCCTCAATAATTAACTAGCAACTGGATAACTTTACCATCACATATCTTGGGATCCCACTCTCTCCCAAACCTCTGGAAATAAACGATTAACTCCCAATTATTGAGAAATTTAAAAAAAATGACTCCTTAGATTGGAAGCCATGCATGCTTTCACTCCCTTCCGTGTATCATTTCTTAACTCATCGTTAACAACACAAATTCACCACATGTTGGCCTCCTTAAAAGTCCCTAAGAATATCCTACTTGTGATTGATAAAATTCGAAGGAAGTTTCTTTGGAGCAGCACGTCGATGAAGAAACATCATCACCAAGCCCATTGGGAGCTCATTTGTCATCCCAAAATTAACGATGGCTGATCTTGGACCTTGAGACCTTTAAGTGCTCCTTGTTATCCGAATCATGGATCAACTCTCAAGCGAATCATGGGTCCGCATGAATCACTCGCGAAAGATTTCACTACAAAAAAAATGATGTATCCAAGAACCTCACCTCCATCATGACTCCCCCCATTGGCCATCCATAAAAAAAAAGGATCGAAAGGCATTCGCCTTATGGCTTCTCGATCATTAGATTCAAGGGAAAACTCACGGCTTCATATTGACAGCATAGAATCCAACCCCCCCCCCCCCAATCATCTTCCCTAATCTCTGAAACCTGGCTACAAATAAACATGTCTCCCTGACACGCTCATTCCACGCTTGAGGCTAAGCAAAACTGGTTCAAAGCCCTAACCAAAAGATCGAACTCCCATCCAGATGTTCCCAAACTTAGGTATTTCCTTCTTAACCAAACTACATCACTATACCTTGGACTCAATTCTCTTTCTAGGAAGAAACTCCAATCTTAGATTACTTAACCATACCTATAACATGCTTGCGCATGGAGGTCTAAGCGTCAAACTTCGCGTTCGCTTCTAGTTAAAACCTTTCCATCCACGTGCCTTATTATTTCTATGGAACCTATGTCATAACAAACTGAGGGCCCATGATCGACGTATCTACTCAGATAGCCCAATCACAAATGCATGCCCTCTCTACCTCTCGGACGCAAAGACCACCCCCCACCTACTCCTACATTATGTGTTTAATTTCTTTATTATTTTCTATTATATTATTCTAATTATTGTGGGACTTGAATATTATTTTGAACAACACAATTCAAGTCCATACTCCTCATTCTATTGGCAGATATCCGTCATACATGCATTATGAAAAAGCCATAGCCATGTGTTGTCATTGGAGGTTCCATGTGTTGTCATTGTAGGTTCCACAAAGCCATAGCCAACGGACAAAGCCTTTCCTTTTTATTTTATATTTGACAAGCATTATTTTAAGTTAGTTTTTGTCACCAGTAGTCTTTGGATGTAAATGCCAACGCCATAAAGGATTTGTTTTGTTTTGTTTTGTTTTGTTTGGTTTCGCCTTGTTTTTCTTTGTTCTCAATCATGGGCTCGGGTTGAACTTCCTTTTAGATGAAACGAATCATTATCTAAAAAAACCATAAACATGTGGCTTCTTGGGATAAGTTTGTATGCCTAAAGCAAATAATAGATGGGGAATTTTAAACCTTAAAAATTTCCTCCATGCATTGAAATTCATGATAAAAATACTAGAAAATAACAAACACATGGTATTTGTGGAAGTAATTGAATGTTATAAACCTTATGCATATATACATACACATGCACACACATATTAGTGTGTATAGGTGATAACAAAAAAACATGTAGTACAAAAGAGGTAACACTAAAACAAGGGAAATTTCATTCACAAAGGAGGTCTCAAAATGGATGCAAAATGATTCCTACATGATCACAAGTAGTATTTGGGGTCACCGGTGTTCACAAGCACCGTGCTCGCATGTAAAGCCCTCATAAACCCTTATGCTCATAGTATGGTCCCTAGGCCTGACCACAGTGATCTCAAGTGGTCGCATCTTGGATTCTCCATTGGAAAAAATGGGTTGTTGCGACCACTATGGGGATCACATGTCGTTGCAAAACCTAATCACAATAGACAAAAAATTGTAATACCTAATTGTATTACCTGGTCGAGCATCGCTCCGTTATACCTGTAGTGGTCTCCTCCTGCTTCCATATACTCTTCTTCTTCTTCTTCTTCTTCTTCTTCTTCTTCTTCTTCTTCTTTCTCCTCCTCCCCTCAATTTCCTTCTTCTTCCATCTCACTCTTTATCCTCTTACTTCTCACTCTACTTGTGCTTATCCTTTTTTCCTCATTTCCACATCCTCCTCCTCCACGTCTTTTTTCTTCTTCAAGCTTCTCATATTCATCTTCTCGATCCTCTTCATGTTCCACATCCTCTCCTATCTTCTTATCCTCACCATCCATCTTCTCCTACTCCATCTTCTTCTTACTACTATTATTCATCTTCTCGATCATCATCCTCCATTCTATGATCTTCTCCTCGCCCTCTTCTTCTTCCTACTCCATCTCCTTATAAATTTTTCTCCTTGCACCTGGCTAGGTTGGGCCACTACAAGCTCCTATATCGTGATGCATGCAACATTATACTCATTCAAGCACATACACATTCACATAGACATAAAGCACATACAGATGTAAAACATGAAATCAACTAAGGCGAGGACAATTGCAACAAGAAGAAGTTAGGTATAAATAATTGTTTATGGATTGACTTCTAAATTACATACATGTTATCGTACATGCATGTCCATTATTCTTTGAAAACTAAACATAATACACTTTATACACAATAAAAAGAAAAAAGAGCATTGTTGGTCCCTACTTCCTCCACGTCCATGATATTGCTTTTCCTTTATCATTTCTTCTTGTAATTCTCCTCTCCCTTTCTCTTCGTTATGCTTCTTCCTCCCTCTCGTGAATCACGACTCCACGAGGAACTGCTCGATGTGATACGTCATCTTATTCATTTGTCTCATCATCTTCTTCCTCTTCCTCCTCATCATCATCGATATCCTCCTGGACGACATTCTTCTTTCCAACCTTCAAAGGTTCCCTATAATATTATAAATATTAGTATATGCATAAAAATAATAATTTTCAATGTAATATGTAATCTATTATCCAACATAGACATGGGTCTCCAAGGTGGTAAGTCGAACATTCATACCACCTAATGCGGTGAGAACTTTGTCCATATCATCCATTATTTTGTATAGTTTACCAAGATTTACACTCCGCCCTGATGTCATAGTGTATTGCGTTGGGGTGGGTCATAGACACTGGTCCTACAAGGAGTTCCACAGTTAGAGTCCAAGGAGAATATGAGGTGGAGTCCCTCAAAGGCTTGCCTCTTGTTTGGCCCCACTGGTCGTCCATCAATAATCTCCTACCAAAGCTTGGGTTCGAATAGTTGATGAATCTATGTTTCAGCCACCTTATTGCTCATTCTTAGTTTAATCCCCTCAATAAATCACCAAATAAACGGTCTAATGAGCTCAAACAAACAATGCATAATTTATATGTAATTAATAATAATTAATATATATTAAATACTCGATAAAACTCTAATTCTTTTGTTGTATATATTGCATATAGTGTGCTTACTCTTCCTTATATTTATTCTTATAAAAGAAATATCCTAAAAGTTAGATTAATTAGTCTATATACTTGTACATAAATAGAGTTCTTATTTAAAATATAAAAATTATAAAAAATCACACAATTGAGTATTTAATACACACTGAAAACCTACTAAAAATACAAGTTTGTAGGAGTGAGGTATTTTGTATTTTTGTGCTTCGTGAAAGTTGTAGATCTCATTGAGATAAATAACTTTCATGTTGAACACGTATTTATCCCAGTTCGTTTATTGTTTATTTAAAAAAGAACTTTATTTTTTTTCCTATTGGGCCACGTGGCTACATCTGAGCCAGCCACGTAGCTCTCCCTTCTTCACCTAGCATCGCCTCTCTCAACCATTGGATCTCTTGATCAATAGCGCTCCTTCGTGCCATTTTGCTTCTCTTAGCATAGTTGGATCCCCTCTAATCCAATGGCACGTGGCCCACCATCACCCCGCATACATGGACATCCCTCATCACTCCATTGTGCACCCATCTGATGATTGAGGGCACGTCATCCACCTGTAGCGCATCCTCTCACCCAGGATCTCATGTTGCTAGCTCCTCCTCCTCCCTTTTCTTCCTTCGAATCCACACATCCTCGCAACTTCCAAAGACAATTGGTAATTAGCCTTGTACATACTACCGATTATGTATTCTGATGCATACTACCAATTATGTAAATTTTGTGGACATTGGTACTCCTTTTGTTATATTGAGTGCATGCAGTTCTTTTCTTTACTTGCTTTGATTATTTTCCTGCATTGAAATAATATGTCAAATGTATGTTATAAATGTGAACGTGGTGTTTATGGGATGGTTGCAGAGTACCGTGGATCTGTGGTGTGTGACAGCTCCCCTCGTGTAGCCCCTCCCCTCGTAAACCCACCTCCCTTCATATTGTATGCAGCTTCTCATCTCCGGAGTCAATGGGAGTGGTGGGATGGAGAAATGAAGGATGTAAAAAAGAAGAAAGAACGTGGAGGGGGTTAAAACATATTACAAAATTCGATGACCAATCGATAAGTACAGAAATTACATTTTCAATCCTTATGGTCAGCCATAACAGTCTGATTATGGGCTTTCATGGTAAGGGCATATGGTATAAGAGGGAGCAACTATCCAAGGTTCTACATGTAATTCGAAATTATATACGGGTCATAGTGAAATTATGAAAGTATTTAACGTCATGGGTGTCAAAACTCTTCCCTTTTTTGTCATCTATCTCAGGATTATCATTGATTTCTTACTTAAATCTTTGACTACCCTCAGAATTGAATCTTGATCAACCTTCTTGTCCTCTATGATAATTATCCACTGTTAAGTTTCATTGACATAAACTCTTCATCAAGTGTTTCCTATTAAGATACTATGACTTCATACAAGGAGCCATGTCTTGTTATGCCAATATAAGCGCATATTTATATTTTTTTTAATTACAAAAGGTAGCTAGTCAAGCAATAGCAATAAAAGAAACAACAATATCATAACATTTTTGTATACCTAATATCCTTACTATTACTGCAACAAAATTGCCCCATCGTAAAAATAATTATAATATTTCTTGTCATATCTTTTGGTATTAAATTTATACATATGAATACTACTTGTTGCAAAAAAAATTCTTGTAAATCACAACAAATGTAATATTCATTTGCAAGGTTAGCATCATGATAATTATATGTCGATCTTTGGTTAAAAAAACATGTAATAAATGTCGCAAATTAAATAATAAAATAAAAAAATAATAGAGAAAATTCACTGGATAACCGTTGTTATATAATTCATACCTAGAAATAGTAATAGTAAGAAAGACATTATTCTTTCGAATTTAAAGAATCAAAATAACTTGAAAGTGAATAATGTCCATTGTTCTAAATTTAACAACTGAAGATACGATAGTGAATTATTCGTGGCCATAAAATAATTTTGTTGTTATTTTTTATTGTGGTGAAGCCACAATTCTAGGATAGAAGAGCAAATTTATATAATATAATATAATATAATATAAGGAAATGAAAAGGTCGCGGATAATGATAGCTCGTGACAGAGGAAAAATACATAATTATAATATGAATGAAAGAAGAATTCAATGACCCCGTCAGCGCATAATACGTTGACATCGAGTTGATAAGTAAATATCGTCATAATATTGTACGTTATTATAAATTTTGCGGCCAAAAATGAAAAGTGATCTTTCACTCTCGCACTTTATAAGGATGTGTAGATTTAACTTTATATAATAATTTGACTTTAGCTTTTTTTTTCAGAGGAATAAATGTTTGATATTGCATGTTGTCTCTATCATCGACAACAAATGCAGAGATCTTGCAATTTAGTTTTATTTCGATTGTGAAAGCATTGAAAAATATTATAATTGACGTGGAAGTTATTCGTACAAATATATAGAGAGATAGGGCAATCGGACTGATCATGGTTGACCCAAACCAATGTTAAATGTCGATGTTATGTTTCTATAAAAATGGTCCCTTCACAGAATAGGAAAATGACGTGTGATTATAATTAAGGATGAGATTGAATCAAGTGGCTCCAGATGGCTTATTTTAAGGATAAAAGATTCCAAGCCACGTAGGAGATGACTTGCTTACAACCTACCCCAATCTTTAATATTGTTATTAAACAAGGACAGGTACAAGGACATGCTTGGTTGACAGGTTACTTCAGGTAACATGGCATATCAAATGCTTAGGATTAATGTCAGAAAATTCTCAGGTTCGACATTCGTTAAGATTCGTCTCGTTAAAAGTTCGATTCATATTCGATTCGAAAATAAACGAACAAAACCTGAACACGAGTTTGGGTTCGGTTAAATAAACGAACCGAACCTCAGAAACATAGGTTTGTTCAAGTTCGGTTCGTTAAAAGTTCGATTATACACACTATATACGTAAAATTATATATACACACATATTGTGTGTGTGTGTGTGTGTGTATAAGGAGAAAAGGACATCTATCATAACATATGGGTTACACCCTTATTTTCCCATACGCATCCAGTCATCCATTTCCCAAGTTCATATTCCCTATTCTCGAAAACCCCACAAAACCCTCCCTTGAGGGCTACGGTGTTGCCCTATTCTTAAACGAATCTTTAACGAGCCAATCGAACTTTTACGAACCTTACCCGAGTCGAACCGAACATGATTACAGTTTTAATTTTATCAAGCCGAACTCGAGCCTGAAAGTATGCCAAACGAACCAAGCCTGGGTTGGTTGGCTCAAGTTCGGCCCGTTGACACCCCTACCCATGCTCTATTCATGCATTTTTTAGTTGAAATTAGTTGTATGGATCATATAATTTCTTTGTTATAATATTTTTAATCATGTTCAAATAAAAAATTAACATAAAAATATATTATAATCGTTAAAAAACTTAATATAATACATGACCAATGTCACATCACATTTATCATTCCAATCCTCTCCAACCTTCCCAACCATCCAAACAGTTATTATTCACAGAATGATACCTCAACCCATCCCAACCCAATTACCAAACGGTCCCTAAATAATGTCCTCTCGGAACTGCGATTTCTTTTATGAGGATTCCAGAATTTCATTCGCAAGGGGATAGGTGTGTTTCTCTTTGGAAATGGAAAACTCATCTGCCCGAGCTTCATCAATTTGAAAAATCATACTCGGCTAGTTGAAATTGAATCTGGTTAAATCGGATTAAAAATAATGGATTGAACCGAGTGAGTTGTATAAAATTAAAATTTGACCCAAACCAGTATCAACTGGTTAATCAGATCGGTCCAATCCCGATTCACCGGTCCGATCCGGTTAAAAAAACCGGTTGAGAGTTGCTTCTACTCCCTTTAATGTAAGCTCAACTATGCATGTTCTTCGTCCAGCTTAACGAAAATCTGATTTAATTGGCGACAACATTGATGGAAATCAGTGTAAAATAACTGTTGTGACCTCACCATCGTGATCACCACCTCTTGAATCTTTATTAGTCATTGATCTGCGAAGTTATATCTTCTAATTTGCAAAAAATATTTTCGTTCTTATAATTCGTAATAAATGTTATGTATGCTACTAAGGATTCAAATAATGATAATCATCTTCTAACTTTTCGGTTAAAATTTTTACTTGCCGTTGTTGATTTAGCAGTAATTTTACAAAAACTCTTGAACAATCAAAGGATAATCGTGAATATGAGAGATATTTGGTTCTGGTCTCTGTGTATATTTCTTTTGAAAGCTGCAGGGAAAAGGACATAAGAATTTGTCGGAGCTAAAATAGTGAATGCGTAAAAAAGTAATAAAAAAACATGTAATTAGTTTTTGGGATTTTATCACTTGTGCCCCTCCGAGATGTTGCAATATCAGTTATGCCCCTATCTTTTTGGTAATATCAGTTGTGCCCGTCAAAACTTGCTAATTTATCACTTGTGCCCCTCGGGTTAGTGACCGTCCATCCACAGTGCAAACGGCCGTTAACTTTGAGGACATAGGTGGAATTACTTTAAAAAAAAAGATTATACGGTACCCTCTTCTTCTTCCTTCTATTCCCCATCCTCTTCCTCTTCCTCCAACCTCCTCCTCCTCCCTCTCCGCCCCCGCCCCAGCCCCATGCCGCCCAGCTCCGCCCTGAGCTCCCCTCCCCGGTGCCGCCCCTTGCTGCCCTCCGCCCCAGCCTCCAGGCCGGGCGCCGCCCCCTACTGCCCTCCGCCCCAGCCTCCAGGCCGGGCGCCGCCCCCTACTGCCCTCCGCCCCAGCCTCCAGGCCGGGCGCCGCCCCCTGCCGCCGCCCTCGTGGCGCCTCCTCCTCGTGGCGCCTCCATCGCGCGGCCGCGCGCAGCGCCCTCCTTCACGGTCACCAGCCCGCAGAGCGGCGCCCCGCAAGTTCACCTCCGCATCAGCCCCCGCGTCCTCAGCCTCCGCGGCGCGAACCTCCAACAGCATAGTCCCACCGCAGCAGCCGCGCGAGAACGCGGCCCGCGCCTCCGCACAGCCCTCCATCCGCCGTCCACCCGTGCCCGCGCTGCTCTTCGTACAGGAGGCAGCGCCGCCCGCGCGCGGGCGCCCCTTCAGCCTCTCCGTCGCATCCACGGCGACCCCTAGTGGCCCGCTCCACCGCCGCTACTGTCCCACCGGCCCCCCTCGCTCCTGCCCCGTGCGCCTGCTCCAGACTGACCTCCTCCTCGTGTCGCCTCCGCCCCTCCCACCTCCCCCCACCGCCCCGCCTCCAGGTCGCCCTGCCGCCCTTGCCCCTAGGTCGCTCCGCAACCCCCGCCGCCTATGCCTCCCCCTTGGCCCCCTTCCGCCATCCTCCTCCGCATGTGCTGTGGGTGGAACTGGAGTTAGGTTTTTTTGCTAAATTTTGATAAATTTTTGACAATTTGACTCATAAAAAATCATCAAAAAATTCAATAAAATTTGTCGTTTGATCCGTAATGAATGATATATCCGTGAAAATGCAAAAATTTTAGAGATCCCATGGATGTATGAAGGTGTCACTAAGAGAGAGAAATTATGAAGAAAAAGAAAGAAGAACAAATGGAGGAAGAAGATGAAGAAGAGGACTGGACAATAATACCCCTCTTAACTGCACCAAGGTTTGAAAAAACCATGGTTAAGTCAACTCATAGACGGTCAATCTGACGGAAGGGCACAACTGATGACGGAGCAAGTTTTGAGGGGCACAACTGATATTACCAAAAAGATAGGGGCATAACTGATATTGCAACATCTCGGAGGGGCACAAGTGATAAAATCCCTTAGTTTTTTATATCCTTCTTGAAGAACTATGTGCAGAAAAGTTGTATGTAAAACAATGTTTTTAAATTGAACCGGAACTTTTATCGAAATGGTCGGATCGAGTTGAATCATGTAATCAAATTGATTCAATTGGATGATGATGTCATCATTATTTAAAATTGGATTAGATCGGATCGGCGAGAAAAAAAATGGTTGAATCAACTGATCAAAGCGAGATGAAATAAAACAAATATAAAATTTACAATTAAATTAACTGAAATGTGAATAAAATGCATAAACAATGTGTATATATATATTCCACATGATACATAAAATATTTTTTTCATACGCACCATCAAATGTCATGCATACATACATACATATATGTAGGAAAAAATGGGGCTGGCTCCTGGGGTAGCCAACATGGTTGCCCCCACCCTGTTTTCTGCAATTTTTTATTTTTTTTGAAAAATATAGCTATGTATATTCATCCCTATATCCCTCCTACATGACATTCGAATTTCGTCAGAAATAAAAACTCCTATGCCCTCCATCTGGAACAGGTAATTTTAACGGTTTTAGAATTGTTGTAATCGTACATATTCTAGATGGAGGGCATAAGACTCTCTGTTTCTGACGAAATTCGAGTGACATGTAGGAGAGATATAAGGATGAATATAAATGATGATATTTTTCAGAAATAATAATAAAAATTTGACAAAAAATGAGACGGGAGCCGCATGTTGGTTGCCCAAGGGGGCAGCCCCATTGACCCTGTATGTATGTATGTCTATGTATGTATGTATGTATGTATGTATGTATGTATGTATGTATGTATGCATGCATGCATGCATGCATGCATGCATGCATGCATGCATGCATGTATGTATGGGTAAAATGGGGCTACCCCCATGGGGGGAGCTAACTTGGCTCCACCCGCCCCATTTCACCCGGGTTTTTTTAAATCTTCTTCCATGAATTTTCATCAATATATCCCTATATTATGTCATTAAAATTTCGTGTGAAACAGAGACCCCTACGGCCTTCATCCAATGGGGTCGTTTTTAGTAATTCTGTTACCGTTAAAAAATGAATGTCTGGATGGAGGCCGAAGGGGTCTATGTTTCGCACGAAATTTTAATGACATAATATAAGGATATAGTGATGAAATTCCACGGAAGAAATTTTAAAAAAAATAAAAAAATCAGACGAAATGGGGTGGGGGGAGCCAAGTTAGCTCTCCCTATGTGGCAGCCCCATTTGACCCTACATACATACATGCATGCATGCATGCATGTATGCATGTATGTATGTATGTAGGGTTTCGCCTGATTTTTTTAGAAAATTTCTTCCGTGGAATTTCATCACTATATCTCTATATTATGTCATTCAAATTTCGTGCGAAAAAGAGACTCCTACGGCCTCCATCTAGACAGTCACTTTTTAATGATAACAGAATTGCTAAAAACTACCCCGTCTGGATGGAGGTCGTAGGAGTCTCTATTTAGCACGAAATTTTAATGACATAATATGCATATATATTGGTAAAAATCCACGAAAGAAATTTTCAAAAAAAATAAAAAAAAGCGAGCAAAATGGGGCAGGAGACTAAGTTAGCTCCCTCCACGGGGGCGGCCCCATTTTACCCATATATATAGGGTAAAATGTGTATGCCCCCTAGGAGGAGCTAACTTAGCTCCCCCCACCCCTTTTTCACATGTTTTTTTATTTTTTTTGAAATCCAAAATCGTGTAAATTCATTATTAAATCCATATAATATGTCAATCAAATTTCATGCGAAACAGAGACTCCTACGACCTCCATCCAAACGGGATCGATTTAAAAAATCCTGTTACCATTAAAAAAATGATTGTCTGGATGGAGGTCGTAGGAGTCTCTGTTTCATACGAAATTTTTACGACATAATATAGGAATATAGTAATGAATATTCACGGAAAAATTTTTCAAAAAAAATAAAAAATTTGAAGAAAATAGGGCGGGGAGAGCTAACTTAGCTCCCCCTAGGGGGCAGCCCCATTTTCCTCATATATATATGTGTGTGTGTGTGTGTGTGCGCGCGCGTGCGTGCGTGCGTGCGTGCGTGCGTGCGTGTGTGCGTGCGTGCGTGCGCGCGCGCGCGCGCGTGCGTGCGTGCGTGTGTGTGTTTGTGTGTGTGTGTGTGTGCGTGTGCGCGCACGCACGCGCGCGCGTGTGCGTGTGCGTGCGTGTGTGTGTGAAACTTCAAAAGAGACGGGGTCTCACCATATATATGGTGAGTCACCCTCAATTTAGACATCTTTCCAATATATTTTAAGTGTATTTAAACTCGTAATATAATAGTAGTTTAAGTATATTTAAACCCGTAATATATAAAAAGGTGTGTTAGAGTAGTTGGTTAGAAGTTTGAAATAGGTAATTAAAGACCATCGGTTAAACTCTCATTGCCACCATAATTTTTAAATAAATTAAAATTTTAAATATGGTTCAACTTCGATTGAACCTGACTAAATCGGGTTAAAAGTAATAGGTTGAACCGATGAGTTGTTCAGATTTCGAGCATTCGAACCAAATCAACAAAAACTGATTAACCGGATCAGGCCATGCCCGATTCACCGATGAGACCAATCCATCCAATTTTCAAGACATTGATGTAAAGAGTGGTGGGATATAACCCGGATGTCAAATCAATCATTGTAGAAGCACGTAAAAAAGAATACATGCTATGTAACAATTGCCACTCAACTCCCATGAACATAAGAAAAAAAATCGAAATGAAGAAAAAGAGTATAACTCTTTCCTCCACTCCCTCTCTTCCTTCTCGTCTCTTCTTATCTCATGGTGTTGCCTTCCTTTGTAGTGAGGATGCTCTATTTTCCTTATGATATCAAGGTCTAAGAGGTCTGAAATTTGGGATAGCAAATTTTTTTAATTTCTATAAGAGACGAGCGAGGATATATTAATTAGCTTGGAGTTGAGAAGTTGTATAACTTATCTCGATTGGTTTGCTTAACGATCTCAAAGTCAGATCTAAAGAAAAGCCATCTGAGTCCAACCTTTTCGAATAGTCGCTCGAATGTCACTGTCTGATGCTCGATTTTTCAACTACCCCATTGGACAATTGTGCCTATGTTCATATCTTAAAAGTTTGCATTCAATCTTAAATGCAACGGATGGACACTAGACGATCATAGAGATTATATTTTATAAAATTCGTCCCAATCTCATTTGTGATAGAAATGATCGAGATCGTTTTGTTGGGATCATGCATTAAATTTCAATTCAATTGGAGATTCATGTCACATCCATCAAGCGTATCATTAAATTTTAGTGGTCTTGGAATTGCAGAAATTGACCTCGTGATGAAAATGTTAGGAATATTTTTTTTCACGTGTAGGTGAAATAATAAGATATAAATATGAAAGTATACAAATAAAAGGAGGGTTAGATAATACTGGATTTGATGAGACGAACCAACTTGCCGAGGCGTGCAAAATACACCGACCTTAAGAATAGATTCGTACCCCACGGAGATTCCGATGGTGCAATCGATATTGGTACGACTACTCTCCAGGATATAACGACGAGATCTCAATGGGTATGCACGTACCAACATCGAGATCTATTGAGCAACAATAGATCGTTCCTTCGAAATAGACTCACTCAAATAAGAGAAGAGGAGACATGGATAGAAATGTTGTGTATTGTATGTTGTGTTGGATGTTCAAAGCAAACGTTACACATTCAAAACAATCAATTAAATTTGCCAATCAATTTGAATATTAATCATTCATATAATAACGTATTAAAATATAATAAAGAGAATTCAATATTATCATAATGTGCACAACATCCATCATTAGTATTATAAGGTAATATGTGTAACATGTAACATGCAACATGCATGTGTTACACAAAAGATTTAAGTAATATATTAATGATATTATTATGAATATATTGACAATAAATCATATTCATGTAAAGACGTTAGAAAATATGATAGTGATATAATATCACTAATAAATTATCATGCAAAAAACGTATGTTATAAATCACATTCTCATTGATGCTAACCAAATAAAGTTCATGCACCAATAAATATAAAATAAATACACCTTTATGTTTTTAACAAAGTAATAAGAGTATTTGAAATATAATAAAATACTAACAATCCCCCACTATTTCAAATACTTTTTTTTGAACTATCTCTTTTCATCCCCCACAATTTCAAAAAAGAAATTACGGATAATAAATATTAAAAGATAGATGAGAAACTCAAAGACAACACTTGAAGGAACTCAAAAATATAACGCATTAGACTTGGTGCCTTATCGACTATGAACCAAGACTTAGAGAATATGAATGTGGTTTCTAAAGGTTAGTTGAATTAAAATTCCTATGAACCAATCCTTTATTTGTGAAACCATTGACTCATATCTCACATTACTTTTTTATCTATGTTGCTCATGCGGGTTGACACGTTTCGGCCATGCGTCTATCTGGATTTTCATGAGTGCTCTAGAGATTTTGCCCAAAAATCTCATAGAAAGCGGCCTCACCTCCACACCCATATAGGTGGATCATCATCAAGTGTATACTTCTTTTATACACCACCCAATTTAGGCTATGATGTCCATTAAGAATATTTATGTTCAACCTCACCACTTATGATACTATCATATTGTACACCATAGGAATAGGGAATAATTAATAGTATCCTCTTAGTCGTCCAGTGAATTGTTTATCCCATATGAACTTCCTTCCCGGGATCTCCGTTCATGAAGATTGGGTTTCCATCACTTCGACTATTGATTTGGGCACAATCCCATTCCCCTCGATGTACTCTCCACAAGCTTTCCGCTTTGTGGTTTAGTCAGAAGATCAGCCAAATTCCACTCCGACTTCACATAATCCATGGATATAATACCATGAGATGTTTCACGATATTGTCTCTCAGGAGAATATGCCTGGAGAATTTGTATGCGTCTCCCATTATAAAATATTTTTAGCTCTTGCTATATTAACATGGCTAGCACAATGGATGAATAGTGGTAGCATTGACTTCATTAAAATGGGAAGATCCGCTGAGATGTTTATCAATCACATCCTCAGAATATGCCTTCTCTAGCGCAATAAACTTGGATTCATTGTAGATCAAGCAATGTATGTCCGCACGGTTGTTTTCCAAAAAAAACATAGCTCCTCTTACAGAAGGAAGAAGATATCTAATAGTAATTTTCGATTCATCTGAATAACGGATAGAATTTGCATCATAATATCCTTCGAGAATTGGAGGATCTCCACAAAGAATTGATAGCACATCGCTTCTTTAAGATATGAAAGTATTCTAGCGAGAGCATCAAATACTTTCTTCTGAATTTAGAGTGTACATGCATAACTTTCAACAAAATATGCAACATCTTGTCTAATGCATTAGACAGATAATAATTTGTGCATATTTATTTTGATGTATACTACCACTTTTACTCTTCTTCCTTTTTAAAAAACAGTAGAAGGAATTCTTACCAGCGTGCATTCAAAAGAAGAACAAAACTTTCCAATCTCTAATACTCTTGAGATGGAGAAATATAATTATTCTTTATGACAAATTTATTCTCAAGATGGTATCTATTTCTCCCATGTCTTTGATCATATGAACGGTTAAAAAAAATGAAGTAACTTTTTTTCGTTTTTTTAATCACATGAGATCTACATGTAATATTACACTGAACAACATGGATAGTATGAAGATGGAATATCTCTTTTTTTATAAATACCATCCTAATAAAAGGAACATCGTGTGAATGTAAAAAAAGTGCTGAAATAGATCTTTTTATGCGGAGAGAGTTTTTCACAAAAGCCTTTTATATTACATTTTCTCCATCCATGTTACATATAAAACCTCAATGCATGTAACATTTATTAAATAATAGCTTATCCATTTCCATTTGAAATCAGAAGGAAAAATCAACAACACACACTCGCAAACATCAATCGAGCCCCTCGGATTTTTTTTAAAGATAAAACAAGTTTATGAGATAAATGATTGATAGTAAAAAACCCCCACACTTTCGGATATTTCAAGCTCGATATTTTCAGAATATAGCCACATCATTCAACTCTCAAAAAAAATCTGTCAACATTTTTTTTCAACATTACGTAGAACCGGAAAGTTGCTCAACTAAGGCTACATCTAAGAGCAGGTATTTGGATAAAAGAAATAACAAACCCTCCGAATCTATTCTTAAGATTGTAAATGAAATAATAAGATATAAATATGAATGTATACAAATAAAAGGAGGGTTAGATAATACCGGATTTGATGAGACGAACCAACTTGCTGAGGCGTGCAAAATGCACCGACCTTAAGAATAAATTCGTACCCCCACGGAGATTCCGATGGTGCAATCGGTATTGGTACGACTACTTTCCAGGATGCAACGACGAGATCTCAATGGGTATGCACGTACCAACATCGAGATCTATTGAGCAACAATAGATCGTTCCTTCGAAATAGACTCACTCAAATAAGAGAAGAGGATACATGGATAGAAATTTTGTGTATTGTGTGTTGTGTTGGATGTTCAAAGCAAATGCTATAGGTCCCTTTATATAGATACACAACAAGGGAATGTTACACATTCAAAACAATCAATTAAATTCGCCAATCAATTTGAATATTAATCATTCATATAATAACATATTAAAATATAATAAAGAGAATTCAATATTCTCATAATGTGCACAACATCTGTCATTAGTATTATAAGGTAATATGTGTAACATGTAACATGCAACATGCATGCGTTACACAAAAGATTTAAGTAAAATATTAATGATATTATTATGAATATATTGACAATAAATCATATTCATGTAAAGAGGTTAGAAAATATGATAGTGATATAATATCACTAATAAATTATCATGCAAAAAACGTATGTTATAAATCACATTCTCATTGATGCTAACCAAATAAAGTTCATGCACCAATAAATATAAAATAAATACACCTTTATGTTTTTAACAAAGTAATAAAAGTATTTGAAATATAATAAAATACTAACACCACGTAATTTAAATAATGTGATGCTATCATGTGACGTAAATATTCCCGGATGGTTTCAAAAGTACTGCGAATTTTTTCAAAAAAAAAGTGGGAGTAGCAAACTTAGTTATTCCTCGATAGCTTATACATTTTACCTTATATATAAGAGAGCCTTCAAATGAGATATGATCTTTCCTAAATTAAGAAAAGTCAATCTTATTTTTTTGTAAAAATCAAAGACAATTTACTAAAACAAAGTACATATTGTAAATGATGCTGAGGAAGTTGTACCCGAAGGCAGGGTTTAAAAACCGGACCGAACCGGCCGGTCGGACCGGTTGGACCGGGAACCGATCCTGACCCGATCGGTTCGGCCGGTTCTTTGTAATTAATTTCAAAAAAATTAAAAAATAAAAAACCGGGTCCGGCCATTGGTCGGACCGGATTGACCCGGATGGTAGGACCAGGTTGATCCGGATTGACCCAGTTTTGATGGTTTGGTAATTTTCAAAAAATAAAAGTTTAAATAATGAAATAATTGAGTTTTTATCATGTATGCCCTTCTTAACTTCTGTGATATAAGATATGTCCCTCTCTTTTTTGGAATATACGTTATGTCAATACTTTCTTAGAATAATTTTCTTGAAACAACTATGAATAAATGATTATAATATTATATTCATATATATAATTCTAGAAAATGCGACTAACTTTGTAGAGTTTTACTCGAAATAGGCAATCTTGTTATTCTATTTAAAGATTTTAGATTTCTAACAATTATTTCATTGATATATAAATACATACTTACATATATGTATCCAGTTTTATTGGATCAAAAAACCGGTTCGACCGGTCTGACCAGTAAATTAAGCCCGGTCCGGTTTTTTCCAAGTCGATAATAATGATGACGTCATGCTGACGTCATCACCGGTCCGACCGGTTTGGACCGACGGTTCGACCTGGTTGGACCAAACCGAAGATTGACCGGTTCAATGTCCGGTCCGGTTTTTAAAACCTTGCCCGAAGGTGTAATCAACTAATTGCACCCGATCATTTTATTATTAGATTTTGTATTTTTGAAATGAAACCTAAAGGGACATGGGGACTGCCTGTCTTGACCATGCCTTCCTATGCGCCTCTCTCCGTACAGTCTGCTCCCCGGGGATCCTTCCTCTTCAGTTAAAGAGAAAGAGGATGCGGGAATGGAATGAGGAAGTAATAAAGCCATCTATTATTCTAAATATTGTCATCATGTTGAATTTAGATCACCATATTTCACGATGGTTTCATACTAAATTCGGCACTTCTATCATCTCCATCAAAACTATCACATTTTAACAATCTTCAAATTCCTGAAATTGACCCTATTTAAATGGGCATGTTACTATTGTTTGTTTTGCAAGAAATTTGAAATATATATTCCACTCAATAAACTAAGTAAATCCCCGTAGGTTTCCTTAAAAAATCAAACACCAAAAAGAAAAATGGTTAAGTATAATTAGTTGGATGTACCCCTCGTGTAGCTTCCTTTTTTCCATTTTAAATTGCACATTGAAAAAACATACATATCTAAAATAAATTTTAGTCCTCTTTCATTCATTCTTGTTCTCGAAAACCAAACTGAAAGTTTCTTGAGTAAAAAGGTTATATTCAAAAAGACATATCAGGAAATTGTGTCCCATGACAACAATATCTAGACCATTTATCAACTTTTATATGGCATTGGTCTCATGCATATTAGATATAATTCGTGTTCTGATTTTGACTATAAAATCCTAAGCTGGTTGTTCGATTTTGAAATGTGAAGACTGATTCTTAAGAGTTGCAGTATAAATAAGTCCTTAAACAAACATCACATATTGAACTCACCTTGCCGGTTTAAGGCTCTTAACATTCTTTGGATTAATACATAGGGAAAACTTCAGATAAGACGATCCTTTCCGAGATGCATGGAAATCCAACCATCTTATCATTCGTAACCAATCTGATGGTTATGATTATTAGTCCGTTATTCATATTTTTTTAATGCTGAAAAGCTCAATATGATCATTTTGACATAACCTATATTTAGAATGTAACAAATATCTCCACATTAGTTTCCTCAACAATCTACTCTCTCTCTCTCAATGACGGCATGCAAGGAGGCGACCGTTGCATGTCGATGATGGTGTGCAATGACGGCAAAGGGAGGAGAACGTTGGGCGGTGGATGTGGTGTGCTTCTTTTACAGTGGCAGATGATGGTGTGTTGCTCTGTGAATGTACAACGGTTGCTTCTCGTGAGGGTGCGGTGTTTCTTTAACATTCAGATATGGGAGAAAGAAGATGGATTCTTGAAGGTTCTTTTATTGCAGTAAATGGACGTGACGTCACGTGGAGGTCATGGTTACGTGTGGAGAAGATGGATCGTGGATGAGAATGGTAAAGGAGAGTGTGGTGGGAGGAGGAAGTTGTTGGACAAGCGAGCCCATGGCGAGCCATTATGCAATAAATGTTATTGCAAATATCATTCCCTGATCTGAAATGAAGAATAAATAATTTGCATAATAGGTCCCGTAGTACAATTAGGGTTATGTACCATGGCCATCTTGATGATCATACAGTTGTTGATTCAACTGTTGAATCATAGAGGCTGGTGCTTGGATAAATATCTAAAGAGTTAGATTGGGGACTCATCAAGCACCGTCAAATGATTGTTAAGAGATGATCTCCAGCCTAAGTAGGAGATGGCAATCCTTATCTCTAAAGGCTGATATCTGACCAACCTCTTGATGCAGGTCCTCTGCATAGGAACAGAGATTCAGAGGTGTCAGATTAGTTAGGTCAAAGAGTTGACTTAACGAGATCGAGATAACCAAAGTCCTACATCGTATGCTGTCACGATACAGGCATGCATCCTCTAACCGGAGACAGATGTGTTACTATATGTTTGAGTATGTACATTTGGCAGACCAATAGGTTGATGACCTAATCAAGGTCTACACACCAGCGCGCTGGTGTGCATGTAAGGGCATATGAGTAATACGATCTCTCAAGGGGATCATACAGGTTCAGTTACTAAATCGGAAGACATGAGCTCACTCATAAGATATTGGGAAGAATCAAATTTTGTGCTTACGGTCGTCTCGCTTTGGAAGCTTGACTGAATTTGTTGGTTTGATATATACTTTTGGAAAGTATATGACCAAAACTTAGGTATGATATATTCTTTTGGAAACTATATGATCGATACCGACTCCCAATGATCGAATGAGAAACTTACTGATAAAACCATGAAGTAGACAGTATAAAGTTGATCCAATACTTCAGGTTTATTCTGAGTCTTCCAGTATACAGGATGTACATGTATTGAGAATACTTGAGGGTGATGTGGTCATAAACGATTGTATAACCATGACGCTTCCATTCCTAGGGATTAATGAAACAGGTCTGGATTTTAGTGACTCCTCTCAGTAGAGAAGTAATCTGATCTTGGTCCAAATGTTGGACATTGATCTGAATGTGATTTAGATGCAATGAGAAGATTAGATTTGCGGTCTTGATTTAATCAAGCATCTATGGGAGGCCCACGATCTGGATTTGAGATATGATCTCAATATACAAGTCACTATACGTGGAACAATACAATCGCCATGTCCTTATTTCCAAGTATTCGCGGAGAAAGCGCATTATCCTTGAAAGAGTTCAGGATAATTTCATTGTTGATATGTGTATCCGAGCATTGAGAAAATTGATGATTAAATGTGATTTAATTATCATGAATAATATGAATTTGATTCATATTATAAGGAGAGTTATCTAAGATAATTAAATGTGATTTAATTATCAAAGATGTAAATAATGTGAATGAGATTCATATTATTTGGGCACATGAGTATACAGATCCAAGATGATTAAATGTGATTTAATTATCATGGATATGAATAATGTGGATAGCAATATCCATATTAGTCATATATATTATAAGTGTGATTTATAATATATAAGAGAGAGATATTTGTAATTTACATTTGTTAATTAAATGTTAATGTGAATTGGATTCACATTGGACATTAAATTGAAAATGTAATTACATTTTTTTGGGTTGTGAATGTGATTCACAAATTTCCAATGGCATGATTGCAATGTTCACAAAATAAATTGGATTCATTTTTATGAAATAAACTGCAACAAAAGTTGTTGCAAATATTGGAGAAATTAATGGGATAGTATATCTCATGGAATAAATGGAGAAGGAGCCACCTTCCCTGTATGGAGGGTGGATGGTTAGGGCTGCTAATTGAACTGAATCATTCAAATTCGATTAGGATTCGTTCGATAAAAATTCGAAAAAAGTTCGATTCGAAACCAAATGAACTGAACCTGAATTTAACTTGGGGATTCGATTCCCAAATGAATCGAACCTGAATTTACCTGAATTCGTTCGATAATAATTTGATTCGATTCGATATTTTATATCCACACACACACATATATATAACAATATATTTATATATACATAGTACATACATTTACATGCATATGATACATACATATTTACATATATACATGTAACAACCACTATGGGTTGATTAGGATCTTTTCTGAATTTTCTTGTGCAAGTAATTATAGCATAATTACATCAAAAGGTTGACATGCATCTATTCGAATTCATTTGTTAGTAAATAGATGTAGAAAAGAGTATATGGATATGTATTAAAAAGCTACTACATTTCATTTACATTGAAAGATTTAGCATTTGCATTATATCACTAAGCATAACATGTGTAAGCAACTAAAGATACTCTCAAACCAACTTACTACATTTATTAAGTTGTTAATTTTAAACTTATAATCATATCTAGACTCCATTGATATGATTTATCATGTTCACCCTTCACTGCTATGATTTCCGTACTCATAGTATCATACTATACCGACGTGACTTGTCAATGCTTGACATGTGTATGCAACAATAGGCCCACTAATGAGATCCAATCTCTTTCCTTTCTTCTTTATAACTAAGTTCAAGTGTTTTGACTGCAAAAATATTACAAATTAGAAATGTAGGTCCTTCATGTGTCGGTTATACAAAACATGTAAATTCATGTCGTTACTTATTATTTTAGCCTAGTGATAGTAGCTTAGGCATGACTTACTTTGTTTAAGTACAATAATCAATGTTAGTGTACTATTCATAAATTTTGAGGCATTAAGAGTATACGATGAACTCTAAGCCATACTAAATATAATATGTATATATATGTATGTATAATCTTATTAGTTAAAGACTAAATATCAAATATAAAAAAGAGTAAAAAATATTAGTCTTGAAATCTACTAGGAAAGCTCAAATGTTGATTGTTATTCTAAATCCTCACCCACACATTTATTTTCATGTTCCCACATTCCTTACACTGCCTTTTCCATTATCCCTTTCATTATCTACCAAAGACCCTAGATACCAACGATAGATTGTGATGACCTTTCTCCTAGCATGTGAAAATGATGATTTTGCTACTTCGTATTCATCCTTAACATTTGTCGTAATTCGAAATTTATCAAGATATATCTCCTTTGATTTTTTTTGTTTTTTGATTCCTGGCATGGTAATCCATGATGATTATCATTGTGAAGGCGACATTTATCATCACATGAGTAATATACAAGTTCTTCTCACCATAATGTATGTTGTTTCATTGTACATCAAAGATTCATATATTTCATTTTCATGGATCAGTTTTTGATAATGAAGATCCTCACTCTTAATGAAGAGGTGTTATCTTGTTACATTAATTTTTTATTATTCTCATTATTTCAAATAATAATATTATTTTATGTCAATTTTCTATAAAGTCTGATTTTGTTTTGATTTAACATGCAATGATAATTATAATGTGTTTAGCTTTTTCGTCAATGATATTATATCTTTTTGATAGGCTCATATAATTATATTGCGTTTATATACTTCTTCATCATCTAAAAAAGAGTATATTTAGATTATAAAAGACATAATAATTATAATAATTAGGCACCTTTATCTGTTATGTTGTATTAGTTCGATATTTTCCTTAATTTTATAGTTTTTTCAACTTAACCTAGTAATATACTTTCAAAATTAGATTTATACAATAAAATATTTATATTATATTCTTCATATAATATTATTTATATAAACTCTAACACATCAATTAACATTTCAAATTCGAAATAAAATGAATCGAATTTGAATATTTGAAACTTTAAATGAATTGAATCCAAATTGAAGTTAGTAAATTCGTTTGAAATTCGATTCGAGTTCGGATTCGAAACTTTTATGATGAATTGAATTAGAATCCTCATGAATTCAAAGGTATTCGATTCGATTAGCACCCCTATGGAGGGCCACATTTCCTACATGGAATGTGGTGGCCGTCCACTCCATTCATGGAAGGAGGCTTGCCTCCTTTCCTATTTCTTCAATGGAGATTGATTTTATATAAATCAAATTATATTTGATATATATTTGATTTTTATTAAATTAATTATTGTTGGTTTTTTACCAACAAAATCTTAACCATTAAAAGAAACACAAATCAATGGGAGCCATTGGATTTGTGGTGTCCCATGGATTGAGATCCATGGATCCCAAAATGTTATAAAAGAAGAGGCATCCCTTTGCTCTTCTTTACACAAAAGAGAATATAAGTCTCTCTCTCTCTCTTTCTCTCTCTCTCTCTCTACACGCCTACTCTCTCTCTCTCTCTTTTATGTGGTCGTTCACCATGGATGCCCTAGAGAGTTCTCCATCGCCGCAGCGTCGTCGTTATGCTGCCCGACCATTTGCTCGTGGATCTCTGTATCCTTCGGTGTGCCTCGCGCGTGAAGAAGACGTCGGATCTCGTGTGTAGAGATCAGGAGATCCGCCTCTTGGATCATCAACATGGATTGCGAGAAGCACGCGATTCATCCCCGTGCTCGCAAGCGTCTCCTCCGTCGGACCGGACTTGAGACAGGAGGTCTCTTCGTTTAGAGACTCGATCGCAACCACGCTTCAAGAGGTAATCCTGATACTTGTTTATGGTTTAGACAATTTGATCCGAGAAGTGTTCTTGGATCATGTGGTTTCGTCACATCAAAATTTTTTAATTTCCGCTACATAGAACAACTAGTACGACTAGTCGTTCTTCGTCGTATTCGATACGACGCTCACGCTTCCGTGATGCGCTTGAGGATCTAACCATATCCCTTAAGTGGTATCAGAGCCTTAGGTTGGTGTTTTTGGATACGATCCATAAATCGAGGACGACTTAGGTTCATTAGGGTTTGCGAAAGTTTTCTTGCATTTCATTTTCGAATCTCTGTTTTGAGATTATTTTCAGCACTGTTTAAATTGTTTAAATATGAAAATAATAATTGGATTTTATTCCCCATCAAATAAGGAAACCGTAGGATCTGAGTTTACGTGATTTCGATTCCGTTTGCTCAAGTTATACTCATTTTAGTGAAAATGTATCCACAGTTTCGGGGACTGCGAATCTAAACGTAATTAAAGAGTTAATTGCGGATTTGAAATGCCTTGAAATACGTGCAAATCACTTAGGTTCTGTTGTAAATCAAATTAGCAAACTTTAGGAACTTATTTTGCTTAATTTGGATTTAAATTGATTGAGATGTGGTGTTTTTAGTAAGTGAAGGTTACTGTTGGAAATACTTTCCTAATCAAGAACCTAGTTATTGTCATTTAATCAATTAGTGAAACTAAATTGTTTAATTTCTTGGAATAATTGTACATAAATATTTGTGAAATATTTGATGATAATTATTTCCTTAAATGACATTGTCTTAACTAATATTTGATTAGATGTGATCTAGATCACTAATTGGTTACATGATCTATAAGATCTTCATTCCAACAAACATGTTGCTTGAATAGGATTTAGGATTTGTTTAGCAAATCTCATTATAATGTTAATCAAAATTATTTTGATTATTACTATATGGTATTATTTCGGTTGAAAAATCGATGATCATCTCAAGTACAAATTGATCTGTTTGGCATTATCCTTTCCTGAGGTGGATATGGTGTCTAGTCGGAGAGCATTGGGGTAGCGGGTTGCAACGTATGTGGTCCGTCCCACTCTCGTCGGTACTGGCCATGACAGCGGGTAGGGACTCGATAATGCTGGAGAAATCAAGATGTATTTCTAATTATTAAAATTCAGAATAATACGTATTTGAGATAATACCATAATTCGAGTAACAATAAAATATTTGTTGGATATTAATTGGATCATTCATGTAATATGATTAGATTAATTGGAATCCAATTAAAATTAAAATACTCTATTATGAATAGAGATGTTATTTCCCTTGGAAGAATTAATCATAATGAATATGATTCATTGTGATTAATTAGAATTTGAATATGATATGGAGGATCACATAAGTGACATCCATGGTCTTCCGTCAAGGCGAAGGGTTCTGTCTCCAGGGATTGTATGTAGGAGACGCATGTCCGGAGTGACAGCTCCTGCATGCAAGCGCATCTAGATCGGGCTCTTTGCTTCTCGAAAGAGTAAGGTCGTATGCGTAGTGACCCCAATATCGGATCCTCATATTATTGGAGCGATATTGGATTGTGCATAGCGAGTACTATTCCTGTTGACGGTTGGTTCAATTAGTGACGGGTCAACATCGCCTTAGGGGTGATGGGCCCGGGTGTTAAAGACCGAATTGGGAATGCAAGTTGGACTTGCAAGGCGGAATGTGTTCCCGCTTCTTTTTATCGGAGTTGCAGATTCTCATATTATTGGGATATAACAAAGATAAGGAAGGAGATCCTAGATCTTGTTGAGATATGATGGTAGGTATATCTCTTACATTGAAAGTGATTAAGGGAATGAACTTTCAGTGTTGACAAGGCAAGATAACTTTTATATAAAAAATCCTAAATCAAAGTAAAATATGTATATATATATATATATGCACACTTATGCAAATTTCTTATTTCAGATAATCCTTCATTAAACCCACTCAATAATATACTCAATAATAACCAGTAAAATATCATGGATTGGACTCATGATCCAGATACTGTACTTGCAGTTGGACACATAATGTATGTGGTTGCAATGTGTAAGTTTCCTCATAATAATGAGGAATGATAATTAAAATTGATAATAGGACTACAACCCTAGGGTTTGTATGTCTCTATAGTCTTGATCTCTCATCGGATGTACTTTGAAAGTGACATGTCGATGATGATCGCAATTGTCAATTAATCCTTATAAAATCTAAGAAGATGTTCTGGCATACATATGTATTCTTGACATTTAATCATGAATGATGTGGTTCTCTGCATCGTGCAGAATGGTGGCTCTATAAGAGATGATGTATTCAAAATGTTTGAATACCTACCTGAACCAATATTTTAAGGATCTAGATGGATGTAGACATGATGAATGTCATCATTCTACTGTCTATACTCTAGTCATTCATGAAGCTTCATAATATTCATATTGTATGAATTTAATGAAGCATGTATAAATGTTGAAATGATCTTACATTGAATTCTTTTGAATCCAACGTAAGAGATCCTTAGTCTTAAGCAATGGTTGTTTATAGATGAAGGGAGCGCAGTGGAAGCATGGGTTGGACCCAAGTGAGAAGGATAGTCAAAGAGTTGTCTGTACTTCTGTGACTTCCATATGACATCCAAAGAGTTGGATGAATGCCAATACTGTAATAAGTTGATGTGTTGATAGTATGACTATCAAGTCTGTCTAGAATCCTTAGAGAAGGACTCGGATAGAGCATCAGAATAATCTACATAAATCATTGATATTGACTTGCTTATTGAATAAGATAAAGTCTTGTAATTGTATCTCAATTTTCTACAATACTTGCAATGGGTTGCATATGTTTTAGAAGACTAGAAAATTTGATCTTAAGGCTTATAGTCATCCACATAGATATTACAATTGTTGCAACAATCTCTATTGGATTGAAAGACTTCATAATTTCAATGGGAGAGCCCTTAGTCTTAGAGAATGTCTCTATGACCTAGATATTAGAATGCACTCATTATTTATTTCTAGATGTTGGAAATAAACATAAATTCTGTAACAAATCTATCATAAAGAGTTATGATGGAGATATTTCAGATAGTAATCTAAAATCTAGTGGACTCCACTAAATTAGAAAATTGATGAATGGTTCATTAACATTTCTAAATATTGAAATTAAACCTTAAGATCAATAGGAGGATGAAGATCATTTGACAATGATCTAGCATCAAGCATTGGACATGTGTCTGTTGATCTGATCAATAGACTAGTAAGAGATGAAACTTTAGAATGTCTAAAATTTCAAAACTTACATACTTATGAATATTGTATTCAAAGTAAAATATCCAATACACCCTTCCTTGGGAAAGATGTAAGATGTCAAGGTATTCAGGATCTCATACGTATTGATGTATGCGGATCATCTATATCATAGTAAACATTATAGATATGTGATATCTATTGATGATTATGTATGATATGAGATTTCTTCTCTTCACCTAAAGAAACCTTTGAAATGTTCAAAGATTTCATCATTTTGGTTTACAACCAAAGTTTGAAGGAAGATAAAATGAATTTGATCTAATCTAGGTAGCATGTACCTGTTAGATGAATTCAAAGGATACCTTATGGAGATATGAATATCGTTTCTATCTCAATCCTCCTAACACACCTTAACTCAATAGAGTTATAGGGAGATACAATTGGATCATGTGTGGCATGATTTGATCAATGATGAATTTTAGCATAATTTCCTCTTAGTATCCAGGTATATATGTAGTAGAGACTACATTATATATCCTTGATATAATTCCATGCAAGTAAGCTGGAATTGAGCAGTTGAGAGTGCTGCTTCATTAAGAAAATAAAGGATGGCATTGGATACCTACTTTATGACCTTGAGATTCTTAAAATATCTCATCTCTGAGAATGTGATTCTTAGAGGTTGAGACTCTTGAGAATCAAGATGAATGAAGTGTAGGAACTCATTTAATCTTGAGAAGATGATGAGGCTCTTGAAATTGCAAACTAAAAGGATAATTAAAGATGAAACACTAATACCTCTTCAAATGAGTTTGAGGATGGATTCCATGTGTCAGAGAAATCTGACAATGATCGAACTTCATGTGATGAAGCTTTTGAAGATCATAGCATGGATAGATGGATGTTAGCAATAAAAAGTCTAATGTAGACTTCATATACAAGTGTTGTATATGGACTCTCGAGGATCCACCTATATGGGTAAGATCTGTAAAGGTGTAAATGGATCTTCAGGAGAAAGGGAACCTGATGAGAAGGTAGAGACCTTCAAAGCACGGTTCGTAGCCATGAGCTACACACCGGAAGAGAAGATATTGCTTGCAATGAGACTTGCTCTTCGGTGACCATGCTTAAAATCATCAGAATATTGCTGACCTTAGCTACACAACTTGTCTATTGCATCTTCAAGATGTAAGTCGATATTACATTACTGTATGAATACCTCTCTGAGGATATTCACATGAAGTAGCCCGAGGGCTTCATGGTTAAGGAAAGCAAGGTTTGCAAGCTAGGGAATTCATCTATGGACTCAAATAAGCTTCTTGAAGTTGGACCATAAGATTTTATGAAATTATAAATGTTATGATTTCAGATAGAATCTTGATGAGCCATGTGAAGCTTAGTGGGAGTCCCTTTGTATTCATCGTATTAAATGTAGATGATATCCTAATCATTTAAAATTATATAAGGATAATAATAAGTGTTTTATTATCTGGTTGTTTCATAACTTGAGATATGATCTCAAGGATACCTCTTGGATCTTAGTTCTGAAGGTGTTCAGAAGCAAGGAGAAGAGGGTATTGGGACTGTCACAATAGTAGTACACCTTGAACATATTCTATTTTCTGGAAAATTCCAAGAAAGGCTTCCATCCCTTAACAAATATGGTACTGACCTATCTAAAGGGATAGCACCTCAAAGAGTTGAGGAGGTGAATACTAGAACTACTTGCACTTGTGCATTAGTTACGAGAAGCTGAGTGTATGCTAAATGTGTATAAAAGCCAGATATCTGCCTTGCAGTGGGAGTAGTAAAGTATTGCTAATCCTACTATGGAGAGAAAACACTTGATTGCAGTAATAACAAAATCTTCATAGATGACAAGATTTTTGAGATAGTGATCTCAAAGTCTTATCTTCAAAAGCTTAAGACTTTATAGATAGAGATCTAAAAGGTCTTAACTGTGGATACCTTAAGAGATAGTGATCTCTAGGAATAAGGGTATTCTGATAAGGATTATGGAAATACTGGTTATGATAATTGTTAAGCTATAGTGTCAAGGACACTGTAACTAACAAGATTGAGTATTGGTTGCATAAGATGCAACATTCGCATTAGATGCGAGCACTATCACTGGAGATATGCAAATGCCTAAAAGGACTTGGCCTAGTCTCGTGGGAACAGAGTGACTGATCAGCTTACCTAGATATTTTCTAAATAGCCTATGATTGTCACATGAGTGTAGGTTTAAATGATTAGCCCATTAATGGCTCTTTGGACAAGTGGGAGATTGTTGGACATGCGAGCCCACGACGAGCCATTATGCAATAAATGTTATTGCAAATATCACTCCCTGATCTGAAATGAAGAATAAATAATTTGCATAATAGGTTCCTTAGTACAATTAGGGTTATGTACCATGGCCATCTTGATGATCATACAACTATTGATTCAACTGTTGAATCATAGAGGCTGGTGCTTGGATAAATATCTAAAGAGTTAGATTGGGGACTCATCAAGCACCGTCAAATGATTGTTAAGAGATGATCTCCAGCCTGAGTAGGAGATGGAAATCCTTATCTCTAAAGGTTGATATCTGACCGACCTCTTGATGCAGGTCCTCTGCATAGGAATAAAGATTCAGAGGTGTCAGATTAGTTAGGTCAAAGAGCTGACTTAACGAGATCGAGATAACCAAAGTCCTATATCATATGCTATCACGATACAGGCATGCATCCTCTGACCGGAGACAGATGTGTTACTATATATTTGAGTATGTACATTTGGCAGACCAATAGGTTGATGACCTAACCAAGGTCTATACAGCGGCGCGTTGGTGTGCATGTAAGGGCATATGAGTAATACGATCTCTCAAAGGGATCATACAGATTCGGTTACTGAACCGGAAGACATGAGCTCACTCATAAGATATTGGGAAGAATCAAATTCCGTGCGCATGGTCATCTCGCTTTGGAAGCTTGACTGAATTTGTTGGTTTGATATATACTTTTGGAAAGTATATGACCAAAACCTAGGTATGATATATGCTTTTGAAACTATATGATCGATACCGACTCGCAATGATCGAAAGAGAAACTTACTGATAAAACCATGAAGCAGACAGTATAAAGTTGATCCAATACTTCAGGTTTATTCTGAGTCTTCCAGTATGCAGGATGTACAGGTATTAGGAATACCTGAGGGTGATGTGATCATAAACGATTGTATAACCATGACGCTTCCATTCCTAGGGAGTGATGAAATGGGTTTGGATTTTAGTGACTCCTCTCAGTAGATAAGTAATCTGATCTTGGTCCAAATGTTGGACATTGATCTGAATGTGATTCAGATGCAATGAGAAGATTAGATTTGCAGTCTTGATTTAATCAAGCATCTATGGGAGGCCCACGATCTGGATTTGAGATATGATCTCAATATCCAAGTCACTATACGTGGAACAATACAATCGCCATGTCCTTATCTCCAAGTGTTCGCAGAGAAAGCGCATTATCCTTGAAAGAGTTCAGGATAATTTCATTGTTGATATGTGTATCCGAGCATTGAGAAAATTGGTGATTAAATGTGATTTAATTATCATGAATAATATGAATTTGATTCATATTATAAGGAGAGTTATCTAAGATAATTAAATGTGATTTAATTATCAAAGATGTAAATAATATGAATGAGATTCATATTATTTGTGCACATGAGAATACAGATCCAATATGATTAAATGTGATTTAATTATCATGGATATTAATAATGTTGATAGCAATATCCATATTAGTCATATATATTATAAATGTGATTTATAATATATAAGAGAGAGATATTTGTAATTTACATTTGTTAATTAAATGTTAATGTGGATTGGATTCACATTGGATATTAAATTGAAAATGTAATTTACATTTTATTTTGGGTTGTGAATGTGATTCACAAATTTCCAATGGCATGATTGCAATGTTCACAAAATAAATTGCATTTATTTTTGTGAAATAAATTGCAACAAAAGTTGTTGCAAATATTGGAGAAATTAATGGGATAGTATATATCATGGAATAAAAGGAGAAGGAGCCACCTTCCTTGTATGGAGGGTGGACAGCCACATTTCCTACATGGAATGTGGTGGCCGTCCACTCCATTCATGGAAGGAGGCTCGCCTCTTTTCCTATTTCTTCAATGGAGATTGATTTTATATAAATCAAATTATATTTGATATATATTTGATTTTTATTAAATTAATTTTTGTTA